>JAMZAV010000677.1:0-600000 GCA_024449915.1 Sweltsa coloradensis | reverse complement strand
TAGTAAGATTCTCTGTATTCCTTGTCAAGTGCATCCAATTTGAACCAGTAACTATGCCACGAAACGAGCCATTACGCGACATTTTAAGTTAGTTAGTTAGTTGACCAACCTTTGGATTAATCAGTAGAGTTACAGTGCCCATGTCAATTGTATTGGAATCTTCCAAATTTTCTTTTTCCATAATGTGGATTACCACCCTTTTCTTCTTTCTAATGGGAGGAAGTAAGGGAAGGCGAGGGGGGTTAATGGGAAGGAGTAGGATGTTTGGATAGGTGGGTTAAAATGGGTGGGAACTTAGGAGTGCTCGTTGCAGAGAGGGCCGGCAAATATGGAGACGAAAAAAGTGAAAGAAGAAAATAAATATGAGTAAGGCTGTGTGAATGAAGAAAGGTGTGATAAAAAGTTGCGCGAGAGCTCTCTCTGCAACACGCACCCCAACCGGTCAGAACTCGCCCTTAGTTTTAGGGAATAACTACTCCCCTACTCACAGGCCAAACCACGGGAAGGTAGCGAGTTGGACTTTGAAGGCCCTGACGACATAAGAGGTCTTCGCTCTCTGGATCTGTCCTCTCCACAACCTCTAGACTGGAATGGCGCGTTATGACCTAAAGTTCGCCGAGCCCTTGCACCAAACAAACAAACAAGCAAGCTCAACGCGCAATCTTCTCGTGGCTCGTCTGACCTGTAAGTGAGAAGTCAACACTCAGACACAGAAAGCGAGATCTTGTGTGCTGTCTTGTTGGCTCGGGCTAGAAGGCGACTACCAAGGTAGGCCTACAGGGCGACCAAACCGCCGTAGAGATGATTCAAAACAAGAAAACCACCCTTAAAAGTACACAACATTATTCTATGTTACTAAGAACAACAGTTAATAATTTGTTTTTTTTATCAATTTTTGTTTTAGAACCTTTTTTTGTATTTTATTTAATATTATTTTTATATTTCGATGGTATTGCGCGATCATAATGTTTTACTGTTAAAAAACAAACAAAATTTGATTTGTTTATGATATCTTATTGTTAAAATTATATATTATTTTATAAATTAATCACAATGTGCTTAAAATAAACAAATTGCAAGATAGAATAAGGTGTTGAAACTTATAAGTGCATGTAGTAAATAGGCCTCCTGTTGTTATGAGCCTGAAAAACGTTTTTGATACCATGTCCAATTTTATTGCTTATCTTCTAAACGCTTTTAATTTTTACTTCCAGTAAAAAGTTCGCGAATATGTTAATTTTAAAGTTTTTAAACTTTATTGTCCACCAAATGAGTGAAATGAACAAGAACGTGAATTCTTCATCCTAAGGGCGGTATAGTTATTTCAGAGTCCATAGTATGACCTTAGTTGTCTATTATTGGATGAGCGTAGCGAGCGAAGCGAGTGAAGCGAAGACTTCAATTTCACTGACCCCCCAACAAATTTAGCTCGGGTGTTTTTTTTTTTTTTTTTTTTTTTTGTCTGTTTGCTCGCTCTCTACCGGGCAAACGGCATATGCGATCTTGATGAAAATTTGACAGGACCTTCGAAATCTCTGAACTTAGACTTGCTACGTTTTTGGGTACAATCGAAGAAATATTTCTCATGAATATCGTACTTTTACGATTTTTTTCGATTTTTTGTGCGATATTTTCGTGCCATTTGGCCCAATTCTGACCAAACGGGTGGGGCTACAACGTTCATATTATACATGGACATTAAGGTTATGGTGATGTAGTACATTGTGAAAGAAAAAGTTGAAAAAGTTAGCCAGAATCTATAGAAATAAAGCTTTTAACATAAGTTTTTTGATTTTTTGGCTATATTTGTCCATTTGCCCAATCTGACCAAAGGGTGGCACAACGTTCTATTAACATGGACATAAGTTATGGTGAGTACACCTTTTAAGAAAAGTTGAAAATGTTTGCCAACCATAGAAATAAAGCTTTTAAAATAAGTTTTTACGGTAAATATACCAATTGACAGAAACATAGAAACTTACAACATACCTACATTCCCTAGGCAAAAAACAAAGCACTGCAAAGTAAGAATCCCACGCAACTAAACTCAAACTCATCCATCAACGCGGCGGGACTTAAGCGTTTTCCTAGTTTAGTAAGACAATAAACACACAATCAATCATGGACATTAAAAGTACCTACAAAAGATTATCAAAAGTTTTAATAACTTTTATCAATACACAGTTTTTGACTCCCAACTGTAATTTTGAAAAAAAAAAATCATCCCTAACAATGTTATTTGAACATAATCGTATTTGTTGATACCGTTATTTGGATACAATTATTGCTTGAATGTAATTTTTCTTTCATTTAGTTCATGCAGACAATCCCTTGAAACCAAATAGAATTATCAGATAATTCCGTACTAGATTGTATATCGCATAAATAAATTTTGTAGGATGCCTGCTGTAGGGTATACACATCAGATTTAACCGGTGTGACCCTCTTCAGGTGACTCACTAGGTATATAGCGGATATGATTGTGAAGGGATGTCCGAGGGCTATTTAAGAGGACTCAATCCCTTGCATTTGCCTTAATGACTGAGGAAAACCTCGGAAAAACCCTCAGTCAGGATTGCCGGTCTCGACGGGATTCGAACCCGGGACCTCCCGAATCAGAGTCGAGCTTAGCGCTCGAGCCAACACTGTCGGTGTATATCGCATAGAAGTACATGGAATAACACTGAAGTAATGTTGTTACTCCCTATAGTTCACAAAACATACCATGTTTCTGATTTAATCCCCACAACAACATGGAAATTCTAGTTCGTGAGACTTTAAATGTTACATGCTGAATTATTCCAATTAATTGTAAACATAATTGCTGCTTAATTTAAAGAGTAAAAGAGGTCTCAAAACTGAGTTGCATATCATTAAATTATACAATGTATTTCACGACCAAAAGCTAATGAACGAGTTACTTAATAAACTGTTTCATTAGGCTAAATTAATGTCAAAATTTAATTTACACACCTGTCAAGAGATGATGAAGTGTATGCATGGGAGAAGTAACCTCCTCGAAGTCGTCCCCCTCCCTCACATTAAACTTCATTTTACTATGCCAATTAAAAGTTGTCTTTGCATTCGCGGAAAGATAATAAGCAATTATATTGTCAGGTGCAATTATACAAATTAATTTTTTTATTTTAATTCAAAACACATTAATAGGTACATACAATTACAAGTGGTTTAAGTAATATATATAGACAGTGTATTTGCAGTGTTGTCTCGCCTGCGGTCGTATCTGTGCAGCATTGGTATGTCCCAATTGTGTATGTCCATTCAACGTTTCCCTGTCTTTGTTTAAATATCAGCAAATAAATGCGAAATTGATTTCTTTTGCTGTGGCTTTAATATCAAATCATCAGTGGTCAAGAGACCGCTGTCGTATTCCCAGTACCACAAAAGAAACCATTATTGTAATCGATACGTTGAATAATATTTCTCAATCTCATTTATAGGGAAATCTCCTGTAGGTGTAATTGATTATATGGAAATCAACCGAATTAAAACGTCCATCTCAGTTGGGTGATAAAAAAAATCATCACGTATTTCGATCAAATTTATAACATGAATTAATATATTAATTTAAATTGTTATTAAAAAATTGTAAAATGTTTTTTTGTTTTCGTTGTTAGGGCCTATGGATTATATATTTGTGTGGCTCGTTGGTCTTTGTCTGGCTCGTTGGTCTTGTGGTTAACGTATCTGCTTCTATTGCAGAAGGTCCAGGGTTCGATTCCCGCTCAAGTCAGAAGTTTTTTAACTTCTGATTGGACTTAAGTCCATCAGTTCTTGTCTTAGGAGTTTGTAAACGGTGACTTTGGAGCCGTCCTAGCAACGAAGCACATAATAAATTTCAGAGTTGTTCTGAATCGGCCTTGTTGATTCTGGCGTTGATTCGCGGGTGTTCGCACTGTCCATACCACTGATTGCTATATTTCCTATTACAAATATCGATCTTTGGTTGGTTATCGCTCACTCGTCGATTGCGTCGGGGCCTGCAGGGTTGGCTTGGTCGCTTTGATTTAAAGTCCCCCACTGAAAATCAGTTATATAACTGAGTGGGTAGACTCTAAATAAAATTTATTATTATTTATTATTTATAAATATTTTAAAGTTTAATAATTTATGATGAATAAAAATAAAGTAGGTATGAGTTACTAGAGGGCAACTATTTTGTATTTCGTAATTTGGGATTCAGCTTTGCGAAAGTTTTAAATATTCATCACCATTTTGATATTCTCTAGATAATATGAAAAATAAATATATTTCACTAAAACATGAACTGTAAGCTTCCCCCCCCCCCCCAATCGTCACTCCCACTCACCGAATACGCAAATGAAGATCTAAAAGAGTCGCTTTCAATTTAAGATTCGTTTTAATTTGTCGAAGAGAGATGGAAATCTTCGGATTACCAACCGCCTACCGTATGAAAATATTAAAGTTATTCTGTAAGTTTGAATAAAAATCGCCTGTGGATAGAACGTTGATTAGACACTCAGACAATCGTTGAAAACTCCCCCCCCCCCTCACCTCGCCCCGCCCCCTTCGCAAAACCCATTCTCTTTGTTACACCAGTTTTAATCCAATAAGCTCCATTTACAATAGAAGAAAGTTCGTAATTGGATCAGAGTAAATTAAAATTATTGGGTTCAGTTTGTTTTCAGAATCCACCTCATTTTACTTCAAGTTTGCTCCTGTTAATCATTTAAAACTTTCAAATCCGTCTTCGTACAAACTTAAATCTTCCTCAAAGGTTTTAACTACGATGAAGGGCAATCTATAATCAGAAAACATTGGTTAATTAAATGATAACAACTAGGAAAACGCTTAAGTCCCGCCGCGTTGTTGGATGAGCGTAATTGGTGAATTGAGCTGCCATGTGTTTTGCGGATTTTCTGTTGTTCTGTGAAAAAATCAGAACAATGTTGAATTTTTTTTTAAATTAAATCAAATTAAATAAAAAATTAACTTATTTTTTTTAATTAATCGTAATTTTAAAAAAGGAAAAAATCGTAATATTGAAATTTTCATAAGAAATAATTATTCGATTACGCACAAATTTTACACGATTATATTAATTCTTAAAATTAAGGTTCTGTGAAAAAATCATTATAATCGGATAAAGCATGTAGGTGTTATAAGCAGAAGAAATTTAAAAAATCGCAAAATTGCGATTTTCATGAGAAATAATTATTTGATTACGCTCAAATTTCACACGAATATATCAATTCGTAAAATTAAGGTTCTGTGAAAAAATCATTACAATCGGATAAAGCATGTAGGAGTTATAAGTCGAAGAAATTTTTTAAAAATCGAAAAAAATCGTAAAATTGCGATTTTCATGAGAAATAATTTTTCGATTGCGCTCAAAAACGTGGCAGTTCTTAGTTCAGAGATTTCAAAGGCCTCCATAAAATTTCATCGCAATCGTGTTAACAGACAGACAAAAATACAGAAAGAAAAAAAAAAAAAAAACATTCCGGATTTTTTTCTCCAGTGTAGTGAAATGGAATCTTCGCTTCGCTCGCTACGCTCATCCAATTAAATCGATTTTAATTCAGATGTGTGTTAAAATTATTGCGAGTTCGTAAAAAAAAAAAAAATGATGCGATTGTGCCTCAATTTTTATTCCCGATAATTGTGTTATTTCTAAAACCACGGTTACGCTAGTACCCAAGAGTGCAAGGAAAGCTACTGAATCAACACATTATCAAAAAATATATACAACAATTAAATAATTCGTAGAGTCTTGATCTTTCTGACAGCGATGCTAGGTTAGCAACGATTAAAAAAGTGTCGTTGATTTCGCACTGAAATGGTGGAGGTGCCGGGTCACGAATTTTAAAACGTTTTGAGGCGCTAGTCACTGTTTATGACAATCGCATAAAAACTATGTCTTTTGCGGGATTCAAACCCGATCCCCTTTGGTGCATTACGTTTTGGGCCTGCGCCCTATATATAAATAAAAGTGTGTTTATTTAAATGATGCGTATATATAGAATTTACAGAAGTAAGAGCCGAGCTCGAGAATATTCCTTATTGAAAGAAAACACACTTGCCATAGAAAAATACAAATGTGTATTGAAAAACTTTCTATTCGTGGATGTTCATGTTATAGTTCGCATTGTGTTGAAAGCTTCCACAAACGTATCGCTTTACATCAACATCTGTTGAAAGCCACTCTAAAGTACAATATGTTCTGGAGTGAGAGACTTTTGTGGTACGAACTCATATATTTAATGTCAAACTCTTTTGACGTCAAATGATATCCGATTGTAATCCCTAGTTTACTCCATATATTGAAACGTTTAATGATTTTAACGGGTGTCAATTAAAAAATACATGTTCAAAACTAATAACAGTTGACTTTAAGATTTTTGGATGAGCTCAAACAAACCATGTTTAAGTGAAACATTCAATGGTCTATTCTGATTTGCTTTTGACCACATATCTTCACAGTAAAAATTACAATTTTTCTTACTTTTAAAACTAAATCATAATATTGTTTACATGTATGTGTATTGTATCTTTTTTTACAACAATTTACATTTTGTAATTATTTTGAGCTGAAGGAACTACCATTTTTAAGCTTGTATAGGTCGCTTGTTTTTGTATTTATTGACCATATATTGTATTCGATGCTTTTCAAATGTATGTTTCTTTCACGTTTTGACCGGGGAAACTCCTTTGTTTTGTGTTTTTTTTTTGTCCACCTTAATCAAATGATTTTGAAGATACTTTTGTGAAATTATTCAAAATTCAATAGTGTTTGAAAATACAGTCACACAATCATAAATCGGGATGACTCCTTTTAGATTATTTGGAAATTACAAAACTTTATCAAACACTAAAATATTATTTTGGGGATAAAAATCAAATTTATTACTTGCAACAATTGGTTTTCATTTGTTTTAAAATCCAAAATCAGTAAATTTGTTTTATTGATAGTTGAAAGTTGAAAAATTGTCGTGAACCTCGATAGAGTGTGAAGATGTGTGTCCCACTATAAAGGGTTAAATGTCAAACGTGCAAGTCTGTGTAATCCCTGGATCCACATCTATTCGCGAGTCACATCCATTGCTTGACTTCTGTACTCAACTTCTTCCCGACGAGATCGTATTGTTATCTCAGATGTAATTGCTTTGCTTAATGAGAATCCTTCTGCCTACAAGGAGACTAGCTATTCAATTCCTATATCAGGGATGATAATTAAAACAAGCATTGTACGATCTCGCACTCATAGACCTTGTGTTTGGCGCGTACTGACCTTCTTTCACCTGTTTATTTATGTATTTATTTATTTGTGGCCACATTACAACAGGACAAATGTCCCATAAATACAATTTACCAAATCATAAAAATACAATACATAAAGCAACAATTCAATACAATTTGAAATAAGTTACATACATATGACTTTAAAAATTACATACACATGAATGTATGTGTATGGTGTTGTTATATGTTTGAGTGTATGATTGTGTGAGTGAGTGTGTAAAATGTAAATATAGATTCTATGTGCGACTGCGTGCAGAGGGACTGATGACAATATTGAAGTTGGTTGTTATTTCTTTTAGTTGATTTTTTAAATGATTGATTGATTGATTATGTGTGAAATCTGTATTGTGAATAATTCTATTTCATCGTTCTATTTTGTTAATCTGCTATGGAACTTTATAAATTTTGTACTCAATTAATAATCATAAAAAAAAATTCAACTAATTTTACCTTTTTTAAAAATCAATGTCATATCTTTGAAAAATTTTAATTTAAATATACATTAATGTTTTCCAGTGTGACTCGGAATATCCTAACTAAAATATCCAGTCAGATACGTGTATATTCGAATACTTGGCGACAATGAGCGTAGTTGAGTGTTACTCCGTTGACTTCAACCAACACACTAGAGCTGGCGTCTGCATTCCCAGACAGTGTTGTTTAGTCAAGATAACGACACCAAGTTATACCAGCCATGAATAGCTACGAATTCCCCGGATTCAATGTCGAGCTTATCACAACGGGAACTCGATTGTGTGAGATCTTGTTTGATGATGTAAGGCAGAAGTCCCCCACCATTATTAAAACCTACGCGAAATTACAATTTTTTAAAGTCAAAGTCAATAACTCTGCAAAACATTGAAAATGTGATTGCTTACACTAAATTGGTAGTGTTAGAATAATACTGTGTATAAAAATATATTCATATATAAACAGACGAGTGTGTAAACAATAAACATTCGGAACAAATAGCTTCTGAAAATTAATATTTGCATATATAATAATTAGAGATGGGAGATAAGAACATTTTCAAACTTACTTTCTATCACTACAATACTCAAATTCTTCATTTTTAACGATTTGAAATGTCAAAGCTAGCAATCTGCATTGAATTTTGTGTTACTTTTTGTTCCCCACATCTTAAACAAAAAGAGAATTCGAAATAGTAATGAACAAAGTTCAGGTTTTGTTCAAAATTTCACTTTGCAAAGAATTAAAAATCTATACGGTCTTCATTACAGATATAGATTAAATTAGTTAAATCTCATATTAAAAATTTGATTGACCATAATATTTGAACATATTTACAAGCAGGCTTTATAGTTCTGTCAAAACCACATTACTGTAGGTAAATTACTTTTTCAATTTGTGAAACGTTCTGATAACTAAAAAGAGAAATGGTGTGGTTTTAATATTGTCCGGGGTCTGCCATCGTAACCTTTGTACATGCGATGATGGGATGGAAATACTTTTAAATAATTAAAATATTTGTCAGAGCAATGGGTTGAAACTCTGTCACATACAGGGGATAACATTAACGCAGCCTGGCAGCCTGAGGCTGTTTATACTCTCTCTTCTCTCTCTTACACTCACTGCAGTTTCTGTGCAGTTGTAGGGGAGGAACGACAAAGGGTCATTATACACTATGGCTACGCTATCTCATCTTGTACTATTAAAAAAAAAAAACAAGGGAAAACTCCATTAAATGTTACAAAGGATGGGATCGAACCGGTGACCTCTTGAACAGTGTTTCAAGTGCAGACTCTGGCCTCACTTTATTAATTTATTTTATTTATTTATTTGTAGCCACATTACAACAGGACAAATGTCCAACAAGTGCAATTTACCAAACCATAACAATACAAATATATCGCTACAACACAATGTAAAATTAGTTACATAAAAATGACTATACAAATTATATAAACATGAATGTATGTGTGTGGTGATGTTTGTATGTATTATGTATGTGTGTTGTGTTGTATGTATGTTTGGGTGAATGATTGTGTGAGTGTGTAAAGTGTAAATATGAATTGTATGTGACTGCACGAGCGACTATAGACTTTAGTGAAGTTGATTATAATATTTATTTTAGTTGCTTTAGAAAGTGATGAATGTTACTATTGTGCAAATCTAAATTAGGCTTATTCAATAATAAAAGATTGTTGCACGTAGTCTGCAACCTTATTTAAATACTTGTGCACATCAATGCGGCTGGAAGGAAGATTATATCAAAGCAGAGGAAGTAAATCGACAGTCATTTGATTTTTGTATTTTGTTGAGGACAATCTGGGGCAGGCTAACAAACAAACTAGATGTAAAAGTCAATAAGGCTGTCAATAAACAGCGGTCCATGACTGAACGTACAATGTAACAAAATAGAAACTACCACGCATCGAAATTATAGCTGCCATTGTCAGGGGACGTTGATATGTTGAAAGTTGTATAAACTCGATTTTATTGCCAGAGTAAACAAACAATACATTCAGTATGTTGCATGACGCATAAAACGTGCTAAACAATCATATATATATATATATATATATATATATATGTTTTGTTGTAGGCTTTCGTGAATAATGGTGTATGTTATGTTACACTTTACGGAAATAATTACGCATTATAGAATGTTTAAAACGAATATTTAATTAAAACTTCAACGTTTCAGAAGACACCTGATTTGCTTTTATACTTGCTTTTTGTTTTTTATTGTGTTGCTGATGTTTTGTTTTTATTGTTTTATACCAACTCTTCTTGAAAATGGAAGCCTAGTCTAGTCTAAATACATACGCACACGCACACACACACGGAACAAGTAACGCATAAAACGTGCAAAAAAACACCGATCAATAAAATAACCGACGCCTTTGTAATAATGTTAAAATATCGCCTTGGTTCTCCTGATAACAATGGCCCAGACTCCACAATATGAGCGTTCTTCAGCTGAAGTTTGTAAACCGAAGTACATCTTGTCTTCGCCTCGATAGCAGTGAATTACCGGTCTCTACAAAGTGGTTGTTGTCTGAGATAATATTATAGGGAAACCGTCCTTGTGTATCACCCACACTTCTGATATTATAGTATCATTGAGGACTAGAGCAAAATACCTACGTTAATAGAAAACGGAATTTATTTTCTATTATCGTAGAATTTGTTTTCTTGGAATTATGAAAAAATCCATGAGATAAAAAAAGATTATGTAGAAAAAGTTGGTATCAAAAATGTATTGCGGATCAAATAGATGAAAAAAAAACACAAATTAGAAATACCATTAATAACAATTCCGTACTTAATGAATCAATTTAGAATATGTTCAATAAATTTAAATTCTGACAGATGCGAAATATTGTCTTTAACAAAGAATGATTAATTAAATTCAGAAAAATACATAGCATACATTTACTCTCAAACTCAGAACGAGTTATTTCAGAAATCCAGTCCTGTCTCTAATTCTGTAACGAGGCCAGGGGGCAACATGCGTTTAAATTGTAATTTACTTTGCTTTTCGTGATTGCGTGAGTTAAATTATCAACCACAAATCATGTTTAAACTGGAGTTGCAATCGTTCAGTTGATCCCAGAGTTAAACTGTGAGCGAAAAATATTTGTATTGTTGAAAACCTACACGGAAATAATTTATAATGTAGAAATAGATTTCTCGACCTACCGATAAAGGTGCGAAGTGCAAGGGACTGTGATTTAAAAGGTTGCAGGTTCGATTCCCGCCACCGACAATCCTGACTCGAAGGGTTTTACATGGTTTTCTTTGTTCGGAAACTGGAATATAATCACCTTGAACATCCCTTGGATATTTCCGTTTCAATTGACCTACAGTGTGCATCCATTTAAAAGTTTTTCTTCCGGACTAATTCTGTTTCAGGTGATGTTGTAGTGAGGTATCATTTAAATTGCTAAGGCAAATTTCACTTTATGCACTACAATTAGGAAACTAAATGCATTTTTGGGCTAATCCTCCCAGTCTGTTAATCATTTTCAGGAAAGTTTCTTGAAAGACAAATTTTCATTAAAATGTGACCTACATACATGGATATATTTTCATCTAGTATTCATTCATTAAAATTATTATTTACCTTATAATATGTTCACTATCATTAGTAAAATCTGTAAAAACATTATTAATAACTCGCATTTCGTTTAGTTATGGATTTTGATACTTGGACCGGCACCTCCACCAAAACTGAATTTATTTTTTATGTCAACACCTTAAATTAAATTTAATGGCTAAAATTAAAATTATATTAAAATATTACAATAAAATACAAAAAACATGAGATGCGTTACAAAACGTGTAATAAATTAGTAGTAAAAAAATTTACGTTTTTGGTGGAGGTGCCGGTCTTGGAATTAAAAAAATATTTATGAGAAATATTTTTAGCAGAGATGACGGCGAGAGTTCCCAACAAGTTTTTATGTTTTTAATTCTCCCCCCACTTATTTACGTAAGTATTATTTGTTGTTTGTTAGAGGGTGTGCGTGAGGATTCGTATGAATATACTTCATCGATGCTGTCGACAAATATAACCCACAAATATGACTAACCCCATTCAGTTATAAAACTGATCTTCCAAGGAGGACAACTGATTAAAATCAAGTAGACCTACATATGCACACAAAATAATTAAATGTAATTAGCCAAGTTTGAAGTACGCACATCAATAATGTAAAAAATACAGTTATTTATTAGAGCATATTTAAATTGTTTATTAGATTTTTTAAGTTAAATGAATACATGTTCAGTATCTATAGTAATAGTGAAAAAATTTCATATAAGAGTTCTGGTGGAAGTTGGTTTTGTGTATGACTTCGTCAAAGCGGTTTCTATACCCAAGTAGTAGCCGCAGACTGTATTTCTGATGGAGATAGTGTGTATTTAATATTTAATATTCACTCTGTATATTTGAAATAGTTACAATAGCACCGTAACATAAAGTGCAGTTCCTCTTTTATTAATATCTGTTACGGTATATATCATCTCGATCGATGTCGGTCTATATATTTTATAAACTAAGTAAATATTAAATCGTGATGCTCCATTAAGGGCCAGCCCATACAATCCTGTGTCAACGCGAACCAAATACATATTTGAACATTTCCTTGTTTGAATAACTGTATTTACTACGTGGAAAATGATAACAAAGCAAAACACGTACATTAATATTGGCGTAATTATATTAAAATGAACAATAAGTTAACGCAATCAAATGTATTGAACAACAATGCCATTATGTACTATTGTATGCTGTTTGTTCTTTATAACAAAACTTGTTCTCTTTAAAATGACAGCTGTATGTAGTTTTGTCACCTAAGTTGAAATATACTCGGATATATTTACCAATTGAAAGCTATTATTAAGTGGCTGTATGCTTTAGCATCCAGTGTTCTAGTTTGGGAAGAGGTTTTGTATCTTAATAGGCTAAATCCATGAATATCATACTGTAGCATAATGTGTGAACGTAGATCGCATATTTTAAACAGAGAACAAATTGGATAATTATCCTTCTGGTAACCTCGACGTTCTTCGAAAACGACTACTTTATTTTTTTAAATTTCATTAACGTTTATACAATTTAGTTTTAAAAATTGAGTTACAAAGGAGTACAACATATAAAAACTAAGTAGAAAATACACACAAAATAATAAAATATAACTAAGCAAAGTTTAAAACAATGATATTACATCAACAATGTAGACTATACATTAAACACATTGAAATTGAATAATTTAAAAATGTGAATATAAAATTAACATGAATCAAATATCATTTGGGGAAAAAAAGAAAAGAGATAAGGAAAAAAAGAAAAGGAAAATGAAAAAAAAAAAAAAAGAAAAAGAAAAATGAGGTATGAAAAATCAGGAATCAACAAATCCGTGTACTTAAACAATATTTGCCAAACGGAATAAACAACTATTTGAGGATTTCGTAACTGTTGTGATTTCTAGCTCGTTTCATCCTAGTCAGGATACTGTAATACGCTTCGTTCCTTGTATCATTAGCATTTCCACGCGTCTCACACTAAGCAAGTGAATATATCACCGTCAACACAAGTCAGAACAGACATTCTGAGCAACTGAACAGCTTGGAGAAGACAAACGAACAGTACACAATGGTTCAACACGAACGAACATGCATAGGATGAGTGACAGTGCATGTCCTACATACAAGTATAAGACAAGCACACCCTCAGTGGTAGCTCATAGGATATAACTTGTGACAGTCTGATTCGGGGGGGTCACGCTTTCGAATTCGGCCACCGGCAATACTGACCAGAAGTTTATTCCGAAGTTTTCATGCAAATGCAAGGGATTGAGTTCTCTTAAACAGCCCTCATACATCCCTTTACATCTCCCAATATATCTAGTTAGAAACCTTAAGTGGGGCATGCATTGCATCCTGGGCTGATTTTCCACGAAAAACCATGGTAGTGGAGGTGCCAGGTTTAAAAATAACATTTGAATTACACAAGTTGCACCCCGTTTGCCCCAATAGTCACCAGAAACGTTATGTTCCATCCTTGTTAAAGGGTATTTTAGTTACTAGTTTAGTTAGTAGTTTATTGGGCAATTATACAACAATATGAGTTACATGTGTATTAGGTGACAGATACAGGGTCCTGTATTGGCTTGTTACTTAAAGTAGGTACCTACAACTCTGGTGTAACTGTACCCACAAAAGTATGAATACACTTTTATTAAATATGGATAATGTTTTGGTGTTTAGATAACGTTAAAAGTAAAACCTTAGATAACTATAGGAAATATACATAAACTGACGTAGACGATAAACTAGTTTACAATATGAAATATACATACATGGAAGCAATAATTTGCTATTATGACCCTAAAGCGTTAAAAATAAACGCTTAATACCCCAGTTGAATCATGAAATATTAATGTTATCGGTGCATTTATGGAAATAGTATTTCTATTAACAACCGGCCCCACGGTTTAAATATTAATTTTCGATCAATGCGATCTGCGAATTTCCAAAACCAACCCGACTGGATTTTTTTTATTTTGGGATTATTATTTTTTATAACTTTATTCAGATAGATAAAAAACACATAAAATACAAAGTATATAATCATATCCCACTAAGCCCAAAGGCTTATCAGTGGTTTACGTTAAGGCTGTGCGGGCACGAAAACATGTAACCAAAATATTTATAAAACAGTAGTTTGGGCGTAAGAACGTTATAAAAAGTCTCTTGAGAAGACCTAAATTTTTGTTATCGTTTATACTTACTCCTTTAAAAAATGATTAGAGAAGAATGGATAATATTTTTATCATAGTTTACACTTCCCCGTGACAAAGACATGTTATTTTTTAAATATGATCTTAAAAATATTGCGCCGTACGAATTTTCGTATTTTTCGGTAAAAAGTCCGTTAAGCGTACCAGAAAACCCAAATATCTATAAAAACTACTGTTATTTAAGAAAACATATTTTTGGATGAGCGTAGCGAGCGAAGCGAAGATTCCATTTCACTACACTGGAGAAAAAAATCCGGAATGTTTTTTTTTTCTTTTTTTCTTTCTTTCTGTCTTTTTTTGTATTTTTGGCTGTTTGTTAACACGATTCCGGCTAAACCGATACTCCAATTGAATAAAATTTTCTGGAGCCTTCGAAATCTCTGAACTTAGAACTGCAACGTATTTGAGCGCAATCGAAAATTCTTTCTCATGAAAATCGCAATTTTACGCTTTTTTTGTTTAAAAAAAATTCTTCGACTTATAACAACTACATGCTTTATCCGATTATAATGATTTTTTTACAGAATTTAAATTTTATAAATCATATATTGGTGTGAAATTTGAGCGCGATCAAAAAATAATTTCTCATGAAAATCGCAATTTTACGCTTTTTTGTTTTAAAAACAATTTCTTCGACTTATAACACCTACATGCTTTATCCTATTGTAATGATATTTTCACAGAACATTAATTTTATGATTTTATATATTTGTGTAAAATTTAAACGCAATCTTAAAATAATTTCTTATGAAAATCGCAATTTTACGCTTTTTTCGTTTAAAAAAGATACGCTCATCCAACCGCGCGCCTGAACGAGCGTTTGCGGAGCTTCCTAGTCGTAAAGTTAATTAAAATGATGAGGCTTTTTAAACGGAATCAATTATAAAATTATCAACAGTGCATTGTTTGCTAGTCAATGGTGTCAGCTTTAAATTTAATGTCGTGAAATGTGTCAATTTATTATTAATTAATTAATTTAAAGATTGTTATTTATTAATTTATATATTAAGGAGGCTGCAAAACCAGTGTTTTTTCTCTGGAACTTTTCCTGAAGCCAGTTTTTTATCGGATAGTTAACAGCCTTTGCACATATGTTATGGTCGTGTATATAAAGTATTCTATCTAAAGGGTCTGATTTTTTTTAAACCATCACAAAAAATCTAAATAAATTAAATTGATTTTTAGTATTTTTGATTTTTGTAAATTGCTTAAATTTGGTAATTTAGGAATTTATTTAGTGCGTAATGCGCAATTATGTTTAATAATCTTTGACAATAGAAGAGTGACTATTTCATTGCTTGAGAATTACTCAAAATTGCATCTTGATCGAATGACAACTGGAAGCAGGAAAAGTTCCCAAAAAAGTTTCAGTTAGGCATAGTTGACTCTTAAGAAGTAAACAATTTAATAAACTGTCCACGATCTAAAGTACAACGTGACTGTTAGCCAAATAAGTAAGTGCAGTCATCTGTCTACAAGAAAGTATTTGATGGTAGTATGATTAATTTTCATTGATCTCTTGCCGAATGCTTATTTATCTAACATTAAAATTGAAGGTGGAAATGAATTATATCCATTGATTCAACGTAAAGTAAGCTGTGATATTCATGTTAATATATTGTGTCAATTCGACAAATAAACTTTTTTTGTTTTGCATATCTTGTTACAGTGTTGTTTGCGTACTGTATTTTTGTATTTCATAACGAAAAATTACTGCTAGGATAACCCTTATTATATAATGTTCTTACGGACGATTCCAATCACGGGGGTGTTTTCCGACATACTACATTGAGTAATTACTCATTCATATTTTCAATGTAGATTATATTTTAACATTTTTAATAACGTTATGAGTTTATCTTAAAATCATATCTTTACAAACGATGTTACTGATATTCCTCTCGGCAATATTGCTTTGCACAATCGCACATTTGTGACAACATATACTATTGAAATCTTACTTTATGACATACATCTTGTCCTCATAACTTGCATTACACACCCTTATTAGTAAGACAAAACAATAACTTGCCAAGAAAACAACTAAATCTACGTGAAGGTTCAGAACACTTATAAATATGTTACAACGCTATATTAAAAATACAAGACGTTAATATTAGTTTGTATTCTACAAAATGTATATTCTATTTATTCTCTCGAAGTCTTGCCGACTTCAATAAGTTCATCAGCGAAACTCCATGTTCCTTCTCACAATACGTCCCTATATTCAAGCAATCATTACTATATTTGTCTTACTATTTATAACAAGACTTCAACTCTTATAAAATAATCTCCAATGTCTTTCAAAATCAAACTCAAAGAATTATTATTATAATTATTATCATAATCAAACATTCATATATCATACAACATTGTTTTAGTTTTTTTTTTTACTTCAGATTTAGTACTACCTTTGTTGATAAACAATTTTGTTCTTCTTTATTAAAACAATTTAAATAAATTTCAAATTTCCTCATTATGTTTGTATGCCATCATTAATATCAGTAATTTTGTGTTCCATTGCCTTTGTACCAATTATGAATCCAAACGGTGTATTAATAATAAAAAATAAATAAATATATACCAATGTGATCAAAGTTTGGTTGGATTTCTACACCTGCTGTCCGACATTATTGTTGGATATAGGGTCGTATATATTTAGTCGATCGGTTAACTAACTGAACACTAGACATGATTAAATTAACTAATACAAATTAATAAAATTAAATAATTACATAAATCTTGTTTGCGTGTCTCGTTGATCTTGTGGTCAGTGTATCTGCTTCCAATGCAGAAGGTCCAGGGTTCGATTCCCGCCAAAATCAGAAGTTTTTTAACTTCTGATTTGGACTTAAGTCCATCATTCGTGTCTTAGGAGTTTGTAAACGGTGACTTTGGAGCCGTCCTAGCAACGAAGCACATAATAAATTCAGAGTTGTTCTGAATCGGCCTTGTTGATTCTGGCGTTGATCCGCGGGTGTTCGCACTGTCCATATCACTGATTGCTATATTTCCTATTAAAAATATTGATCTTTGGCTGGTTATCGCTCACTCGTCGATTGCGACGGGGCCTACATGGTTGGCTTGTTCGCTTTGATTTACTGTCCCCCACTGAAAATCAGTTATGAGGGGGTAGACTCTAAATACAATATATTTATTTATTTATTTAATGTTGAACCTAATGTTTCAGATACAACGTGTTCTTCACTATTATAACGTACTTCCTTCCAATTGGATCCATGAGCTTCACCTACGCGAGGGTGGGCGTGGAGCTGTGGGGCAGCCAGAGCATTGGGGAGTGCACTCAACGCCAGCTGGAGAATATCAAGTCCAAGAGAAGGGTGAGTTATAATTTATTTAATTGTGTGTCATTTAGCAAATACAAATCTCTATTTTAACATGCCACACGTTAAAAAATATCAAATTGGCCAATTGAGCAAATAACAAAAATTACAAAATTTTAATTGTGTGATAACACAAAAGGAAATGTAACTTTCACAAAATCAAGGCAGCAATCTTTAAATTCTTATATATAGAGTTCACATTAAAAATGTGATATAAAGTGTAATAGGTCACCGGCTTGATTCTAATGATTAACAACATTCAATGAAGTTTTAGGGTGTCTTCCTGTGAAATGGTTAGGCTGCGATGATATTAACCCCTAGATTTGCTCTTAAATCTGACCTCGCAGTCTACTCCTGGCTAGCAGTCTAGAGAAATACCAACTGTATAGTACGGTAACAAATTACTGTGACTCCATTTATTAATTTTGTGTGTATTTATTTATATTCTTTCGTTAATTAACATTAACATTACCAATTTAAATACAATATTATAAAGTTTTGAATCTGAAGATTTTTTAAATGATACTTTCGATACAATGTAATTGGATGTGAGAAAGGAAGACTTCGAATTTCACCAACCACGAGTAAAATAAGTCGGGTGTTTATTTTTAAATCTATTTGTTCGTTCTTTACCGGGCAAACGGCAAATAATACATTGATTAAAATTTGGTCGGGGCATTCGAAATCTCTGAACTTAGATCTTTTACGTTTTTTTGGGTACAATCTAAGAAATATTTATCGTGAATATCGTATTTTTACGATTTTTTTCTACATTAACGCGATATATTCGTGATATTTGGTCGGCGAACGGGAAAACGGCTACTCCGATCTTGATAAAACTATATGGAAAAGTTTAAAATTACTGAACTTAGATATGTTATTATTTTAAGGACAACTGAAGAAATATTATCATAGAAATCGTACTTTTAGGGCAACGATAACCAACCATAAAAGCTCATCCATCAACGCGACTGGAATAAGCGTTAGCGAAGCGGCCTAATAGATATGACATAATACAATGTTTTAATCAATAGTACCCCCTAGAAGTTAGGAACTCCAAAGTATTTTATATATTTTTCACATTATTATCGGTATCGCAAAAACACGCAATAAATAATACATGTGTGACTTATTTTAAAGTGTGTTGCCAATGTGGGTACTAGACATATATACAATAACACGTTATCTCAAGTTATTAATGCTACATTTCCTGGCCTTAATCTATGGCTGTAAGTCATATTTTATGATTCTTTCATTTGCTCTGGCAATGAAGCTTTGACCTACATTAACACTCAAGACATGTATACCGAGTCTGTATTATATGTATTTCATTTACTGTACCTGACCTATTTTAAAGTGAAGCGACACTTAAAGAAGTAAACTGAAACGCGCTTTATAATATATGAGACTTGATGACTTTCATACAATAATACGCTGAAGATCAAAGGAGGTGGAGTTGGAAGTGGCAAGGTATTAAACTCACTGACTCTTAAAGAAAGAGATATTTAAATGAGGTATTTTATTATTATATACGAGAGTTTCAGATGACGTCACACCTACAGTCATGGCCGACTGGTTTTTACGTTTGCTCTTTATAAACACATGTTAAAAGGGTTAACTTTATTGAAGATTCCACAAAGCTGCATAACATTTGGCAGTTCAACCCAATCAAAGATGTAGTATCCCCCACAAATACAAAAATTTGTACGGCAGCCAAGCTCTCCTTCAAAAGTCTTCGGCTGTTAATGCTGTGAGATATAGAAGTTGAGCCAAGCATTTCATTCTTTCTCCCTAGTTTCGCATTGAAAAGAAGTAAGATCATTTCGACTAAAGATGAGCGCAAAGCCAACCATTTTCGTGGTAAAAGAAGTAAAAAAATTTAACTCAAAATCATAAAAATTATTGCTTGGCCATTGAATTTGGTTCATTACAAGAACTCTAAAAAAGTCAATGGCCAGGCAATTTTTTATGATTTTAAGTTTAAAATTTTTACTTTTTTACCACGAAAATGGTTGGCTTTGTGCTCGTCAACAGCGAAATGAAAGACCTATAAAAGCCTAGCGAAACCAGGGGCCCTTAAGCTGGCCCTTGACCTGCTTTTAAAAGGGCCCCCAGCTTTTAATCGTTTATAACCAAGCTTAAATTTCCATTTTAAAAAAAGAGCTTATTGGCCCGGGGAAAAATATTAAAAGTTTTAAAAAACTTAGACCGGGGCCACACTTACTTAAGGGGAATACCTAGACCCAAATATTTCTAAAGAATGCAAAAAGACGTCTAAAAAGAAAGTAAAATGTAAGGGGGGCTTAATAATGAGCGGACTATTTTTTGAAATTTTTTGAGGGGACAAAACCCTCAAATCAAAAATTGTATTCAAATTACTGGAATCTTTTCTAAATTTAAAAAATTAAATTTTTTAGCGGGGTTTTTTATATATTATTTTACACACCTTTATCTAAAACCTAAATTAAGTATTTTGGTTTTATTGGTTTCTGCGTTGCACGATTTTTTCCGTTAAACGGTAAAAAATTTTGAAATTGTACGGCAGGCAAAAAAAATTGTCCCAAACAACAAACCTAAAAATCCAAAAATCCTTTTTTTTAGGTTGTAGAAAAGGGAGTGTAGAAATAATATAAAAAAACCCGCTGTTTAAAAATTTCTTTTTTAAATTTGAGCAACTGATTCCAGTAATTTGAATCAATGGAATATTCCACTTGATATTTTATTTTTTTTTAATTTTTATTCAGGTCTTAATATCCTGACTTTTTTTTATTTTAAAAAAAAATGTTTTTTGTGTTTTTTTTTTAAAAAAGAAGAAATTTGGACCCCCAGTTTGCGCGCCAAAAAACGAGCGTGCGCCATTTTTGACGGTACTACGTCAGAACTGTGTTATCAAAGGCCCAAATTGGACTAAATGTACGTATGTTTGTACATTTACATACAGATGGGGGTGCCGCCCATCCGCTCAAAACCAAACAAATCCACAGGGATGTAATTTTCCCCCGTCTTTTTTTTTTTCTTTTTTTTGTATGTGAAGGAAATTTCGCGAGACATTGTGATAAGAAAAACGAGCATTTTGTCTTTAATTTTTGCATACCTAGGACTATCAGGTATTCTTTATCACAAAGGGCTTTAATTTTCATCAAAGTAAGGTTTTTGTGCGGGGTGGGTGTCAAAACATGAAAATCAGGGCCCGGGTTGGGAAATTAACCTAGGGCTTGTCAAGTGGTAATTTTAGTATTTAATACCAAGCCTATTCCCAAGAAAAAGATTGGCCTGACTGTTTTTATAAATAATTTTCTACGTCTAGGCCTAGACCTGGGGGCTGGTTTCAGTTTTGTTTTTTGTTGCAAAAGTCAAATTTTCTCGTTTTCCCGGCTAGGCGTAAAAAAGTAAAAAGTCCGCCATCTGTTTAATTTTGTAGGCTACGCTAGGCGCTGCTTTTTAAAACACCGCCGTCTTGATGTATATCTCGATCCTACTATAATACTTTTCCAACACTTTGGTCTGGGTTTTTTTTCCAGACGGGGTTGGATCACACAGTTCTGACGTACAGTCGTTTTTTTCCGCTTTAAAAAAAAAAATGCTGTTTTTAAAAACCCCTATAAAAACCTGGATTATATTTCACGGAAAAAAGAAGTATATTTTTGTAATCGGACGAAAACTTCTTTTAAAAAATCTATTCTACAGTATTTGGCGGGAAATGGGATTCCCTATTTTTGATTTTAGGTTATGTCCGTCAAAAAATTTCAAAAAAAAATCCGCCATTTATTTAAACCCCTCTTACTTTTACTTACTTTTCAGACGTCTTTACTGCATTCTTAAGAAATCATTTGGGTCTAGGGATTCCCCTTTAAAAAAAATTTTCGGGTGAAACTTCCTCACCCATCATTAAAGGGTTTTGAATGGCCCCCCGGGTTCCCACCCCCCGGGGCCCCCGGGCCCCCGTTTTCCCTTGAAAAACCCCCCCGCCGGTTGGAAGGTCCCGTTTGCTTGGCCTTATCATGTTTTGGGGAATGAAGCTTTGACCACATTAACTAAGAATGTATACGAGTCTGTATATATGTATTATTTACTGTACCTGACCTATTTTAAAGTGAAGCGACACTTAAAGAAGTAAACTGAAACGCGCTTTATAATATATGAGACTTGATGACTTTCATACAATAATACGCTGAAGATCAAAAGAGGTGGAGTTGGAAGTGGCAAGGTATTAAACTAGCTGACTCTTAAAGAAAGAGATATTTAAATAAGGTATTTTATTATTGTATACGAGAGTTTCAGATGACGTCACGCCGATGTCATGGCCGACTGGTTTTTACGTTTGCTCTATATAAACACATGTTAAAAGGGTTAACTTTATTAAAGATTCCTCAAAGCTGCATAACATTTGGCAGTTCAACCCAATCAAAGATGTATTATCCCCCACAAATACAAAAATTTGTACGGCAGCCAAGCTCTCCTTCAAAAGTCTTCGGCTGTGAATGCTGTGAGATATAGAAGTTGAGCCAAGCATTTCATTCTTTCTCCCTAGTTTCGCATTGAAAAGAAGTAAGATCATTTCGACTAAAGATGAGCGCCAAGCGAACTATTTTCGTGGTAAAAAACTAAAAAAAATTAACTCAAAATAATAAAAAAAAATTGCTTGGCCATTGAATTTGGTTCATTACGAGAACTCTAAAAAGTCAATAATCAAGCAATTTTTTTTTATGATTTTGAGTTTAAAATTTTTACTTTTTTACCACGAAAATGGTTGGCTTGGCGCTCGTCAACAAGCGAAATGAAAGACCTACCTAAGAAGCCTAGCGAACCTGGCAGCCTTAGACCTGCTTTTACAAGGCCCCAGCTTTTAATCGTTTTATAACCAGAGCTTCAATTTCCATTCTATAAAAAGAGCTTATTGGCCCGGAACAATACTAAAACGTAACTTAAAAACTAATGACCGAGGCCACTACTTACTTAAAAACGAATTTTCGGGTGAAACTTCCTCACCCATCATCAGGTTGATGCCAACTGGTTCACCCCGCCGGACTGCTCCCTTATCTCCGCCGTGAGTCGTGCTGCTACGATCGACCTCTCGACTTCCCTTTCAATGGTCGAAATCCACATGGCGCTCAGTTCAAAACTTGGTTGGCTTATAGGATCAATTTCCATTGTTTCCTACCAGTACATTGATAAAGACCTTTAAAGACGTCGGAAATTAGAAATGAGGCGGTACACCGAAAAAGTCTTATTTTAAAGATGTTAAAATATAATATAAAGTTCGCGACCCAATAAAATTGAAAATAAATTATTACATTTACAGGATGGTCATATTATTTTATTTTGTTTTTGAATATATTATTTCACTGATAAGATGACACTTTTATACAAGCAAGACGACTTCGTGGTCTAAAGTGCTTCTTTGGGAAAATATGTTTCTAATTTACAACATTGTCGCTTTTAGTTAAAAACAATTTGCAACTGGAAACAATATTTTGAAACTTAGAATTGTTACTTAATTGAGAATAATTGATATTTTCTTTTAAAAAAATGATGTGATGAATTGAAAAGTAAGCAAGCAGGCAAAGTGGCGAAGTTTCCCGAAGACGCATCGGGTCCTGTCGGCTCTAATGCACGGCGACTTAGATCCCTCAGTCGCGCAGACGAAGCCCCACATTTCCGTAAGCCTAATTTATTCGGATGAGAATCCCACCTAAATCCGTCCCAGATATTATCCAACGAATTTCAGTCAATTTATTTGCTGTGCGAGTTTTACTACGTCAGTAAGGATATACTGCCGTGAAATTGGACCCTAATCTAGTTGGATTTGAAAATGGGTTGAATTTAACCAGAAATCTTCGTATCTTGAATAAGGAGTTTTGTTAAATTCACGCTTCTTCGCAAGACAGAACAATGTGGCTAACGGACAGTTTCAAAACTTTGTTATCTTTAAGTACACTCTGAGACAAAAGTAAACAAATAATAAGACAAAAACCTTTACGCTAAGAAGGTATGATATATGTATGGTAAACACCATTCATACCATATACCTATAGATGCAAAAATTAGCAGTATAATTTTGAATATTTAACATTTATAATTTAATAGTAAGCATTTATGCGTCATATGTTTTTCTTTCCACCAAATGTGGGGGATTTCTTTCACTTCTAATGGGACACAATGAATTATAAGAACATTTTAATTCGATTGCAACTTAAAACGTTAGAATACAATACTTAACTCGTTCTCTTTAGGCCTGTGAAAAACCTTATATTTTGTAAAATGTGTATTTTGTAGCTTTTTACATAAAATTATGTTCACCGATTTAGCATAAAAAACCAAAGACGCTAAACAATGTATTTCTTCATAAAAATATACCGTATACTCCTTTATTATATTGTGTTTAACCTTGTTTTTTATAGTAGGAGACTATGGGTACGTTCCGTATCAAGCTAACTTGCAGCTTGGGCGTGCCCATAGCATTCCGTAAACGCCGCCGCGATCACAACGCCCGTAACGCCCAATGTTAAATCTCGGGCATCTTGGGCAAGTCTGGGTGTTGTGGGCGCGCCCAGAGCATGATACGGAAAGTACCCTTAGACGGTGTTTTGTTGGTACTTCATATACCACATATAACAAAAAACTTGTAAAAATACAGCCAAACCTTACACAATCAAAAGCAATGAGATCTAAAACAAATGCCAAGCTTATGTACCCTCCTACATTTTCGCAATCTTAATACATAAATTCACTTTGCCCTATGACTGGATCCTTGCAAAGCGTGACAAAATTTTATTTGCAACTATTGTTTGTTTAAAAGTTTGTGCAAATTTATTTTGCCAAGCTTTGCAAGGATACAGTCACAGGGCAAAGTGAATTTATGTATTAAGATTGCGAAAATGTAGAAGGGTACATTAGCTTAGCATTTGTTTTAGATCTCATTGCTTTTGATTGTGTGAGGTTTGGCTGTTTCTTCACAAGTGTTTTGGTATATGTGGGATCTCATTTCTTTTTCAAGTTCCATTACAAAATTATTTGTTAAAATACAAGAATTTTATTAAAGTCGATTTAATTGATATGGTATTACCAATTAACAATAGAGTTTAAAATATCTAGTGGTACAAAGACTTGATTTTTGTAAACAATGTAGGTGATCATTGTCAAGTAACTATAGTTACTTGTTGATTATATTCTTGTAAAAGGCTCATAATAAAACCTTTATTTGGAAGCCTTCCGGCGAACTTTTTCAACTTTTTCTTTCAAAAGACACTATATCACTATAACCTTAATGTACATGTAAAATATGAACGTTCTAGCCCCACTTGTTTGGGCAGAATCGCTGGCCGATTTAAACTGACGAATTAGACCGTAGTAGCGGTAGCAGTAGCAGTAGCAGTAGCTAACATCCTTAAAGTGATTTTGATCATGTTTCAAGCCATTTTTTCACCAAGAAGGAATGCTCGTACCCCAACCAAGTTTGGCAGGTGTTGTCCGGTACCTAAATCCCCTCGATTGTAATAGTTTTCAAATTCACATCACGTTTCATGAAGACTGGGTAACACCTCGAAATCACCACAACTCTGCTTGCTGTATAAGGTGCTCAAGTGTGGAACGCACCGCGGCTTGGCTGCGGCGCCCTAACGGGCACCTAGATAGACCTACATACGCCCAAACCATTAACTCATAAAAAGTTGAAAATATAACATCTCAAAATGTGGGGAGCGTGCACGTATCTTTACTGCCCACGAATCAACGAGTCACTTTATGAACTGTGAATATTTGCTTATCTCTTCGTCGCCACTGTTATATTCCAGTGCTCTCTTTATGTCCATAGCTGTGGTTGTTTGTTTATCAAGCTGGAGGTTGGCCAACAAACGTTTGCAACTGAAAACATCGAGCGATTTATTATTGATTTGCAAATCGTTAACTTTTATTTATTGGCTACTACACTAAAAACAAGTAAATGACTAGAAAACGATCATCGATAATGGACTATCGACTGTTTATTATTTACGAATTCTAAAATTTACTGCTACAAATTCTCACAACAATAACGTCAGTGATGTCTAATGATAGTTGTTTGATGGTAATATTGATGTTATTTTATAAAATAAAAAGATAAATTGTATCTTAAATAAGCATGTTTTGTTGAGACAAAAACATATTTTGTACGATCTTCTATAACTATATGATAGTATTTAATTTCTGAATTGTATTAAATATTAATAATTTTAACCACGGGAGTGTTTCCCGACTATCCAAATCGAGAAAAAAATGTTAATCGAGGAAATAGTTTCAAGTTGCACAGTTCGAATTAAAATAGTTTTAATATTATTCACACCTCTACAAAATCTTTCCCAACGTGATCAAATTTAATTCGAATCACTCTCATTTCGCTTTTTTTTCTTCTTCTAACACATTTCCTTTTTGTTTCCACAATTAATGTTTTTTGACTATAACTTCATTTTAATAATTAGTGCAGCTTTTTATTATCCTTATATTTTTTTAAATCCTAGCCACTCACTAGACTCTTTATTCTGATTCTCTGTTATCACTTTTAAAGCGTACTCATGTTTAATAAATAAACATAAGCCAATTGTTACAGTCTAGAGGAGTATTCTACCGCATTTAATCCGATTACAAATGCGAGCGTGCGGCTCTCCATCTAGCACAATGATATCATATTATTCACCTGTTGCAAGAGGCAGATGCTTAGCAGGAAATAGAAGGTTACCTGACCTGAAACTAATAACAGTTGGAAACAATAAATTCACCTCCGGTTAGATAATTACTCACTTTATACCTGTGTGGAAACTAGACTAGTCCTCAGAGAGAGAGAGAGAGAGAGAGAGAGAGAGAGAGAGAGAGAGAGAGAGAGAGAGAGAGAGAGAGAGAGATTTGATTTGATTTGACTGTCGTCTTTATTGATGGCGGGATTAAGGCCTGTTAAGCCTTCTCTTCCATCCAACCACTTCCTAATTACAACAAATCACGACATTATAGGATTACATAAAAAGATGAATTTTTTTTAAATACTATGATCACACAAATTAAATGTGCAATTTAAGAGCTAAAAATAATGTTAACATCATACTAAAATAACTAAAACAAACTAAATTATGAAATAATACATTAGGAGTAACATTATTGCAAAGTTAAAATTTTCTAGGGATATGGTAATGTTTTGCAAATTATGGCTTTAAATCTATTTATGTAAATCTACAATAGCTTAAGAAACATTCATTCATCCATTCACACAAAAGTACACAATTAATATGGCTTTAGCCATTGTGTGCAGAAATACAAAGTAAGCAGGAGCAGGTTGTGGTGTGCATTGCTCAATCATTGACAAATGCTGTAGCAGCTGATGTTTATAGCTGCTAAGAGAGAGAGAGAGAGAGAGAGAGAGAGAGAGAGAGAGAGAGATTTGATGCGTGATAGTTTTTGTCTTAAAGGCGTGCTATATAGATCTATTAAAGCACCTTTAAATGTAGACGACCTCTCAGTATTGTTACTGAGTATAAAACAAACAATGTATACATATAACTTTATCTTAGGTGTTAAAGAGAAGAATATTAAAATTGTAATATAAATATTAAAGGTTAAAACTTCTTATTTCTTGTTCTAATACAAATATTATTCACACACACAAAATGTTACTTAGTTGTATTTAAAAAATAAATAAATGATAACGAAGTTTGTTACTAGTCACTCTAGAATAAAATATGTGTATCGTTACTTATATAACGATGGTGATAAGCTTAAGCAAATAACACTGATGAAGTACTGCGATATAGGTACATACACACTTACGGAGAGAAGAAAATATAGTCACAAACAATATACTAGGCAGCTTCGCGAACGCTTTTTTTCGCGTTGATGGATGAGCTTTTTTAAGTTTTAAGTATGCGTGGGATCTCTTTGCTTCTTCAAGTTCCAATGCAAAATCATTTTTGTTAAATTAGGATAAATTTTTTTAAAGTAGTACTAATTGCTAAGGTAATTAGAATTTAAAATATCTATAGGCCCGAAGACTTGATTTTTTTACGCATTGTAGGTGGTTGTTATCAAGTTTCTATAGTTACTTGTTAATTATTATTATATACCTAAAAATACTAATATTAAAACCTTTATTTCGATGGATTCTGGCTAACGTTTTCAACTTTTTCTTTCAAAAGGTACTACATCACCATAATTTTAATGTCCATGTAAAATATGAACGTTGTAGCCCCACCCGTTTGGTCAGAATCGGCCCAAATGTCACGAAAATATCACACTAAATTTTTTTTTTAAATGGTATAAGTACGATATTCATGAGAAATATTTCTTCGATTATACCCAAAAACGTGGCAGGTCTAATTTTAGAGTTTTCGAAGGTCCCCTCCAATTTTCATTAAGATCGCGTATGCCTTTTTCCCAGTAGAGAGCGAACAGACAAAAAAAACGAGCTAACTCATATAACGTTTTAATTCTTGGACCGGCACCTCCACCAACATATTAAATTATTTTTTAGTATCATTTATTGTTAAATAGCGCATTTATTATTTTTTGCATTGAAATATAATTTATAATAAATTTTTGTTATGAATAATTTAATTTAATTGAATTAGGTGGTGAAATATTATAAATAAAATTTAAGATTTTGGTGGAGGTGCCGGTCCAAGTATAACTCTGAATATAAACTTGTGTTCTTCGGAAGAATGAAATATGAATAATTAATAATATTTTGACAGATTAACTTTATTGTAAACAAATGCAATGTTAATATGGAGGTATATTGAGAGGAAGATAGAGAGGGGGCGGGAGAGAGAGAGATGGTGGGAGAGAGGGATCAGAGTAAGGTAGATAGGAAATGATGATGATGGGGAAAAGGGGATGACGTTGTATTGATCAATTGATTATTTGATTGATTGATTTAATGAATCATTGACCAATTATTTAATTAATTCATTCATTCATTCATTCATTCATTCATTCATTCATTCATTCAATCATTCAATCAATCAATCATTATTTCATTATTTTTTCTCTGGGTCATTTTACTGTTCCTTATTTATTATAATTTTAATAAAATACATAGACATACTATCTGCATTTATCCCACATAAGCACTAAGCTATCTTTACGCCATCCGCGATGGCACATATGATTAGGGCGCTGGTCCGAGGCGTATTTACGAGGACGTGGGTTCGAACCCCGCTCAAGTTATGGTATTTTTGTAATTGACCTTCATCTTCATATTTCTATCGAAACGTATCGTCTAGAATAACATTAGTGCATGCATACAGAAGTAAAGCAAGTTTAATTATATCATCTGATCCACCTTTATCATTTAACCCAATAATTATTGCTCCTTTGAGAACGATATAGGGTTAGGCGTTCAATTAAAAGGTAGGCCTTCACCGAAAGAAAATTATCCCTCTGTCAGATATATACGTTAATGGTTTCGAGAATGTGATACCCTCTGAAAACATTAGGCTCTAATGTGAAATGCCCTGGATATAATGTTGCTCTGATGTTGCACACTGATGGCTTTTAAAAGCTTCTAGTATCATTTCACAGATTACTGAGCATTTTTACTGATGTGAGGTCACATTCCAGGGGCGAAATTGATCTAGACAATCACAGATCTCGACTCAACGTACGTTTTTTGTTGTTGTTTGCGTTGGTGTTGATTAAAGCAAGGGTTTATTTTGTTAATGGATCTGACGTTTGGTTATAACATTTAATATACCGTGGAAAATAATAATAACATAAAAAAATATTAAGAACACAGAGTGGATGATACATTTAGCACAATATTTTCATCTTTTGGGATAATGGACAAAACCGAATATTACATTAGAACATATTTTAAAACCCATGCCAATGGTTTGGAATTCTTAATTAAATAACTATGTTTCTCGAGTTGGATAGTCGGGAAACACTCCCGTAGGTGGAGTTGTTAATATTACCGATCGGTATGGATTTTTTAATTTCTGAATTGTATTAAAGATTATATAACTATGATTGAACATGTAAAAATTAATATGCTGCCGGTTAATAATCGTTTACTTGTGTTCACAAAAAAATCGACAAACCACTTTTTAATATTGGATATTCTAAATATTCCTAATCACACTGATGTAACAATTTTATTTTTTTATTTTTATGAATTCGGGTGTTGATTCAACCGTCACTACATTGATATTGCGTCTTGTGCAATTTCCACAAAATAGGGAACTTCAAAGAGATATTTAAGTCATGTTTAAGAACTTTTAACTTTCGTTTATTATCGAAATGTGTATAAAATTACCCTCACAAATCAACTATAAATCGGTATCAATCCATTCTTGGAAGAAAATAAAGTCACAAACACCGGACTTGTTTTAATTTTGTATGTGAGACTGATGCTTTGTTTGAGATCATGTTTTAATCATTTCATATGAATTCGGCGTGATCACGACAGGAACTTTTCAGAAAACGTAAACTTTTTGTTAAATCCCAGAAAATATTTTTTTGTTACAAGTTCCTGATGCTGGGAAAGGAACGCGTTCCCAAAATGTCCTTAAAAAGGAACTCGTTCCTAAAAACGCGTTCCTCCCTTGGTAGATTCATTAAATAGCGTCTATTAATTTCCACCCTAAATATTTCTTGTTAGTTAGAAGGAAGAAACTTGAGCCCACCGCTGGCTTTGTCTTTGTTGAGATTCTTGAAAGGAAATTAACTGTCAGGTGCTACGAAGCCTCGGGGAAACTGTAGAGCCTGACGAGCCGTGGGGGACACTGCCTTGTAAACATCAAGGAAACACGCATAGCCAAGTGTTATTCAAATAACCCGCGCTAACATACAAGAGTACGTGTGCACGACACCAGATTCCTTCAATATTCATAGAATATTTATTTTCATATTATTGAGAAGTATTTTTTTAGTCTTAACTCAAACTCGGTATTTAAAAATCTGGTGGGTAGACTCTAAATACAAATGTAGTTATTTTATTAACTAATGTGTAAACAATAAACATACATTTTAATTAATAAATAATTATCAAGATCACACAAGTCTTCATTTAAATCAAACAAAAATAGAAAGTAATCTGTTGTCACGGACTCACTATGCATACTCGTAATTATACATACACAGTTCGTGATACAATTTAGATTTTATTTAAAACCAAATATATTTCTCTTTCTATTCTATGATTAGTCAGCAAACACCAATAAGCCTAATCTAAAGATATTCATTATTTACTATTCAAGGATATCACACACAATTATATGCTTAAGAGGGGTCGCTGAGGCTGGCGCGGAGACGAGTTTAGGAGGTCAGCTTTCTGTTGTTTTTTTTTCGGGTAAACAATTTAAAGGGGCTAAAAACCCAAAAAAATATTTTTTACCACGTGATCTATAGCACAATACTACACTAAAATGACCGTTTAAAAAATTATATCTTGTAACTGTGATTTAACACGAATTTTTTAATTTTTTTGATCCAGAAATTTGTAAAAATTGGTGTTTTGGGAAATTTCTTATATCGGCTTTAACCTGCTTCTTTTTTGGTCCACATAGATACTAGAGCATAGTACCAATCTAAAATGCCTCTTTATAACATCGTGTCTTGAAACTGTGCCCAAATATACCCTCAAACACGCAAAAATATGCATTCCAAAATCACACCCCATCTTGGTAATCAACATATTTTGACCTAACTACTTGCCCAAATTACAAAACAAAATATAGAGAATTTACAGAAAAAGCTGTAGAGTACGTCAATAATGGCCAATATTTTTTTGGATCAAAATCCTCCAAAGTCACGGGGCATAAAGATCGTCCCCATGTTATTTCTTATGGGAGATTTTTGCCGATGGGACCTAGCTCGAAAAATGTCATGTTTGACAATTTTTTGGGAGGTCATGGTGGCCCCAATAATTTTTCTGTTGATTGCTAAATTCATTGCTAGTTAGCCTGAATGAAATATATTTTTTGAGTTTAGCGGTTAAATACCCCTTTAAACACCGTTATCAAATTTCACACTAATGTTAATAAAGAATACATTTATGTTATCCAGTACGCGTATTCTGAAATTAATTCGTTGATTTTGAATTTAAAATAATTAGTAAAATCACCGAAATTTACTACATTTTGGTTAACTTAGGGCTGCTTCGGGAGTTTATTCCAAGTAAACAGATTTTTTAACTCAAATTTGCATACTGGATATCAACGTTAAAATCAATGTGGACGCGCAGGTTACTTTGATGTTATCGTAAAATAAACAGTGGGGTAGGGTGGGAATATTTCCAGAACGGAAATACATGTTTTGGATTTTCCATATGTAAGGCTTATGTTTTGCAACCAATTGAGGATATCAATATAAGTAGTATACATATACTATAAGTATATATACTTTAATATACTATAAGTAGTAAAGTACTTTATTAACATTGTTGCAAAATTTGGTAATAATATTACCAACCGTTCAGCAGAAATCATCAACATCCTCTGAGTGCGCGCATTTGAGTTGGGCCAAACTCATCATATTCCTAATGATTGGCTAATCGAGAGTGCGCGCATTTGATGAGTGCGCGCATTTGAGTAGTGCCAAACTCATCATATTCCTAATGATTGAACCAATAACCATTGAATAATAATAAATAAATAAATAAATAAGTAAAAGAATGAAATAATATTATAAACCTGTCTCTACTGGGTTCGTACTCCATACTCCCCATTACCAGTCGAATATCATAAAACCTATTTCACGCACAAAGTGAATATATTGGAATATTCTATTTCCAGGGACCTTCTATCTCATCGTTATGCCTGACCTCGTAGCTACATTCTGCTCGTGAGCAATATTCTCGCTTTCTGTCCGTCGTGCTCAAATACCCCGGGCCCCTGCAACACAGGAGCACTCTTACAAATGAGACTTTCCACCGGCAGGAAATGGAATCGGTGAATCGGTCAGCTGGGCTTGAATTCAGCCGTTTCAAATTGAATCGAGGACAGATTGTTCTCTGGGACAAGAGCCCGGGTTCTCGGATAGATTGGATCATTTAGAACGTGTTCTATACACCCGGCTAGAACAAAGAGTGGGCGGAGATGAAACACACCAAATTCTCAACATTTCATTACGAGTTTTAGTCAGTCATACGGTATTTGAAGAGCAGTGAACGGTGAATACATTATAGAATTAAAGAGAAATAAATGGTACTTGATTAATGGAGTGTACCCCGTCTGGGTCCCGGGTTAAATTTTGCCCAGAGCATAGTTATGCTGATCGTAAAAGTTGGGAAAAGAGACAAAGTTTATCTCGCAAACATTACGTATTATGTAGGCCTAGGGGAGTTTATTACTCCCAGAAACAAGATGCGAGCTATAACAGTCGTCGTCGGGGATCCTCCACCTCAAACTTCCCCTTGACGACCTCACAAACGACGACAAATATGGCAACACAAATGATGACAAACACGATGACGACCAAGAGGTATGAACACTACCCCACTCCAATCCCCTACCCGTTGATGGTTCTGACCAGTAGAAACTCGCACCCTTAAACTGTATGTAACGTCACCGTAATAAGAGGAGGCCGGTATGCTCATTTTACGCGCTTTCAAATTTCTCAGACAATTTTAGTCTAACTATTAGTGATTTAAAATAATTTTGTCATAAAGGAATCTATCATAGCATTTTCCATCAATTATAGAAAATAAACAAAAAATTAATTATTTTTTCGACTATAGAATCTGTCAAAACGTTCAAAAACACCCAAATAACTACGCAATTTTTGATTGATCTATGATGAATATTGAAATTATGATATGATAGGAGAGTACATGTCCGTCATTATCATTTATGGCAAGTTGTATTAAACTGAAATGATTTGTGGCTGCAGGACACAACATAAAATCACTCACTTCGTCACTTTTAGTGAATATAAATGTTCTAATTTAACTTAACCTTAAAGCATATAATTAACACTCCGTGTATGTTCCTTGTCCAGGTGGTGAAGATGATGATAGTTGTGGTGACTATCTTCGGCGTGTGCTGGCTGCCCTACCACACCTACTTCATAGCAACGTCCTTGTTCCCGAGCATTGTCAACTCTGCCTACATACAAGAGATCTTCCTCGCAATCTACTGGCTCGCCATGTCGAACTCCATGTACAACCCTATCATTTACTTCTGGATGAACTCAAGGTAACATACAGAAAACAACGAAAAGAATTCCAAAAGCAATTAAAAAACTTATTTTCTCATAATATTTTTCCTAAAAATAATTATTATATAGATCAGAATACACACTAATGCATGTGAAACAAAAATTTCACCAAATTTCACTAATAATATAGAGCACAATACATTTGTGCATTAATAGCATGGCTCCCCTTAAGCGGGAGGACGGTTAAGATATTTTTTTTCAGAATGGTTGTAAACTATATTTGATTGCTCATTGATTTTTTCTGTCTTTATATATAGATGATTGATCCGTAACTTTTAGCATGAACGAGATTTTGACATTTTATGCCCAAGTTTTAATAATTATTGTGTTTGATATAATAGTACATATTTCCTTTGATATATTGTTCTACTACAAACAGTTTATTATAATTTAGACAGGACTGTGTATTGTGCTATAAACACATTTAAATTCTTTCCTTTCTCCTATTATTCAATAATTGTACTTTATTTTCATGAGTGTTAGAAGATGGTCAAGTAATGCAGCAAATTTGGATTTTGGTGGAGGAGCCGGGTTCAAGATGGTCAAGTAATGCTGCAAATTTGGATTTTGGTGGAGGAGCCGGGTTCACACTTGTTTCATGTTCCCATGTTTAACTCAGGTACAGACTTCAAAGTTCAAAGTGTAAGGTATTTTTTTTTTCTTTGTACTTATATACATGGTAGACTAACCCAGACAATGGATTTTGATTTCATCCCATCATGACGACAAATGTAAACAGAATTAAACAATAATTGCGATTCTCTTGTGAAAGTTGGAAGAGTTCATTTAAAAAAGATATATTTTAGTGGATACAAGAGTTATTCGTTGTGACCTCTCTCCCCAGGTTTCGCCGCGGCTTCAAGCAGTTCTTCTCGTGGTGTCCCTGTGTCCACGTCGCTCCCGAGGGACTCTCCAGGAGAGAGGTCGTCACCAGTAGATACAGCGTCTCGGGGTCTCCTGAGGCGCAGTGCAGGATAGTACGCAACGGTAGGTAGCGCAGTTAGACGCTTGATGCATGTTGTTGCCGTTAGCAGAACCAATTTATTAGCCGTCCGCGGTGGCACATATAATTAGACGCTGGTCCGAAGCGTATGGCTCTACGAGGAAGTGGGTTCTATGTCGTCCGCGGTGGCACATATAATTAGGACGCTGGTCCGAAGCGTATGGCTCTACGAGGAAGTGGGTTCTATGTTGTCCGCGGTGGCACATATAATTAGGACGCTGGTCCGAAGCATATGGCTCTACGAGGAAGTGGGTTCGAATCCTGCATAAGGCTAGGTTTTTTTTGTAAGCGCCTTTCATCGTCATCTATCACCACTCATCGTCTCGAATATCCTTAGTGGATTACTATGAGACGTTAAGCATAAAAACATCATCATTATCATCACCAATCTATTGTTTTAGTTTTGTTTCTAGACTTTTAATTAAATGTCAATATTAGAAACCGTTTCTGGGTGTAGAACACGTACATAATAACACATAAGAATACTTTGGATTAAGTGGTTACTTACGTTTGAATATTAATATTATTGAATTGTTTTTGTGGATTAAGCTGTTTTTTAAATGGTGGGGATGCAATCTAAATTAAACGATCCCTAGATTATTTCCGAAAATGTGCATTCGTACTTTTCGAACGACGTTCACATCGTGAACCAGTCAAGCTCTTTTCAGCACTCAGGAGGGTTAACATAGTTCTCACACATGTACTGTTTTCCCAAATATGATCCCGTTTGAGACAAAAACCTTCGCAAAAATTGACTGGAAGTGAATATTTAGTTCCAAAAAAGAATGGGAAATGGGGCTTTAAATTTAAAAAGGGACCATGTCCCTTTTTAACTATGATGTTTTATGAAACACTGTTGGACCCTTTCTACATAATGAATTTTTTTATTTACGTGAAATTGACATTTTGTTTTTTAACAGACAAAAAAAACAAAAAATATTAATTTCCCTACAAGTAATTCGAAAAGTACAAAAGTTCTCCAGATGATCCACTCAGCGTCATATCCGGGCCTCGCCCAAGTCTCTTAACTATAGAATGAGATATTTTGAAGCTTCGTCTTTTATAACATTATCTAGTCCGTTCCCTAGCTTTCATCTTATATCTTTAGATCGAGCGGCATACGTGGGGACTGAGACTAAATTCCTGTTTTGTGACTATTGTCGTCGTGTGCATATTTATGAATGTTCGTGTAAATAATAAATGCGGAGATGAAGATGTATGTTTGAGCGGAAGGGGGAGGTGAGGAGAGAGGGGGTAGTTTAAGTGCATACAAAGAGAATTTCGTTTTCTTTGTCTTTGATGGTTACTTCTGAGTTGTTCAAGTCACTTACTTTACGTGCATATCACCTTCAACACATCTTGGTGTAATGTGGTGAATATCTTCCCGGTCTTGCAAGTCAAAGTAAAAGTAAAGCTCATCTCAAAGTAGGTGTCGTATTTGTACATATTTAAATCCGACACACGTGTTTGTATTTAATTGAGCGAGCGAAGCGAGCGTCTCTACTTGACTCTTATGGCTCGAATGTCTGTTTTTTTTTTTTTTTTTTTTTTTTTACTGCTTCGATACAGGTCGCACCGTTTCTCTGATCGACCTGAAATTTTTCACACATGTACATACCACCTATGCGGGTTGCTGTATAGTTTTTGAACAAAATCCGATCGTTGGTTATAAAAAATAAAATAAAATAAAATAAAAATGTTCCGATCGTTATGAAATTTTGCAGGGTCAATAAGTACAACATTCTCTCCTATTTTTTTTAAATTTTCAGCTAAATCGGTCAAGACCTTAAAGACTTATTGGTATGTAACATTATGGGAATGTCGTACTCGGGTCGTTGTTGCACGTACCGGTGCTCGCTCAACAACGCGACGGGACTTTAACGTTTTCCTAGTTTTATTTTCAGAGTATTTAATTTCATCCCTAACAGTCCCTGTTACTCTCCTTGTTACCAACCTATGTAACCGTTACGATTTTGATGTCTATTTCACTTATGTAATAACACCGGAAAAATTTGGGAACTTTTTTACTCCTATCTTACCTTGTTCGGCCGATTGAGCATACAAGGCATGTCCGATGTTAATTCAACGTGTCACTAAGCGGGTCTGTGTTCACCACTGTCAGTATTGGCATACATCAATTTTATCCTGACACCATCGATCTGACCAATCAACAAAGTGAAATGAATAAATTTGCCATGTAGCTTGCTTCTAAAACAAAATGTAAGGTTCATCCTATCTGTATAGCACACTCTAAAATATGCTTATCATTGATGAAAAAATCAAAGTCACAAACGACTTTTTCAAACGTAAAATGTGTAACGTTATAAAACAACATTTACACGGAAGACCTCGGCGTTTCCACCTTGCGACAATATAAAAGTTAGTAGCGTGACGGTCATAAGTTGTGAGCTTGACTCACACTGTCTTAAAAAACACAAGGTTGTAAAGAAGCAGTCTTCTTCTTACCATGAGTATTATATTTGTGTTTCTTGTTTTACAACGTTACACGCTCTTAAAGGGGATATTACCACAAAAAATCATATTTTCCACATAATCTATAGCATAATACAACACTTAAATGACCGTTTAAAAATTTTATCTTGTAACTGTAATTTTACACGATTTTTTTTTATTTTTTGATAAAGAAATTTGCAAAAATTTGCGTTTTGGAATTTTTTTTAATCGGCTCTAACCTGCTTCTATTTTGTTCCACATAGATACTAGAGCATCGCACCAATCTGAAATGGCCATTTATCACATTGTGTCTTTAAAATGTGCACAAATATCACAAACACCACACCCCTTCTTGGTAATCAGGATATTTTGACCGAACGACTTGCCCAAATTCCAAAACAAAATATAGATTTACAGAAAAAGCTGTAGAGAATGTCAATAATGCCCAATATTTTTTTATTAAAACCCTCTAAGTTCACGGGGCATAAAGATGTTTTTACTTATGGGAGATTTTGCCGATGAGACTTAACTAAAAAAAATTCTAAGTTTGACAATTTTTTCGGAACATGGTGGACCCAATTATTTCTTTGTTAGTTTCAAAAATTCATAACTCATTAGCCTGATTTTTTTTAGTTTATCGTGTGAATACCCCTTTAAGTGAATCAATTAGTAACAATCAAACAATTTTTCAAAAATATACATTAAACAATAACAAAACGCACAGAACAACAATATTGAACAATCTGCAAAGCGAGGTTAGTAGCAGGGGAATGAGAGGTTTAATTTTGTATTTGTTTTGGTTGATGAGTTCTTCTACTATTGCTACTGTTATGAACGATTTTGACCCTTAGTTTTAAAAAACGTAATCTATTTGGTTGTATTGACATTTTTACTAAAGCTCTCATTAACATTTTACAATGTGATATTTTGAAATTTGTATAATTTAAAGTAAACCCAAACATTTTTCTTCGTATAGTTTCAAATACAGCAAGCCATTTAAATTGAAACATAAAAATAGAGAACTAATAAAACACAATACTAACACAATACACAAACATGAAAAACAAAAACACGATAACAAGACATTACCGGGAAAGCAAAGCAAATTGTATTTTTTTAAACATTGCACGGAGAGAATGTCAAGATAAAGTTTGTTGGAAGATAAGTTGTTGAAGGTAGAAGGAAGGCGGTGAGATAGTGATCTTTGTAACAGGGTGAGTCTAGGGGTGTTGAGGTGGAAGATGTGGTTGAGACAAGTATTACGGGAAGGAACATGTAAGTGAAAGATTGAAACAAGTTCGTTGGACCTTATGTGGCCAACCATTACGATATTCAAATATTGCATATCATTTAAGCACCTCCTTCTTTCCAAGGGTTGTAATTGAAAAGAGTTCAAAATGGTTGCTTTATCAACTTCTCGGAATTCCGCCACCCATTGATTAACAATAGCGGCGAAGAAAGAATGCCCCAGATAGGTGAACAGTATTTAACAACACGTATGTAGTACGATCTAAGCGCCGCCGTGCTGCGTATTTCCGTGAAGCGGTAGAGTAAGCGTACGAGGGACATGGCTCGCGAAACAACCTTTTCTATGTGCGTTTTGAATAGAAATTTAGAGTCAAAAATCACACCTAGATCTCTTTGGCATTTAACTCTGGTTATTTGACGATCAGACACAACATATGACAATAGCAGCGTGTATTTTTTTAACACTGACATAATTGTGCACCTGCTCGGATTTGGCTTCAGAGCCCACTGACTGCACCACACTGACATAACATCCAATGCGCACTGAAGCAATTCCATGTCCACAAGATTTCTGATCATTGCAAAAAGTTTGCAGTCGTCGGCGTAGAGGAGCATGTGGCTGTTGACTGAAGCTATTGCGTCTGTGAGGTCGTCCATGAACAGCGTGAAACAGAGAGGACCAAGGACGCAGCCTTGCGGCGCCCCCGACAAAGCTGGCAGCCAGCTAGACGGTTCTCCGGAGATAACTACACGCTGCATACGCTCTGACAAAAAGCTAGTCAATACAGACAGAAACATGCCGTGATCATAAAATCGTTTGGAGAGCTTATGAATGAGAAGTTTGTGACCGACCGAGTCAAAGGCTTTGGCAATGTCAATGTAAACCACATTAAGTTGTGAGCCGTCAGAGATTGCGGAGCATGCATGATGTTGCAACACTGTAGGGTTTGACAGGCACGATAGTCTGCAATTTTTTACATATTTAGGTACAGTTAGTACAGTATCTATAAGAAAACGTTCGTCGAGTTCTAGATATGTTAGTTATTCATTTCGGCTTAGTCAAAGGTGAATGTGATCTATACAAAAAATGTCAGTTATCTAAATCGTATACTTTTTGCTCGACTTATCACTTAAAATCTCTCATAAAGTAGCAATATTGGGAGCATGCATAAACGTAAAAAGTAATGTCTCAATAAACAGATCTTTTAGAAAGAATACCAAATAAAACACAAAGTTTTGTTCGTGTTCAAAGCTTTTACATTTTGTGTATTTTAACAACCAATGTGTAGTACTTGTATGCTGAATCCAGAACCTGAAATTAGACAAATTTAACATATTTTTAAATAATACTAAATCGTACACAATTTGGTGAAAACGATGATATAAATTTATAGACTGTTGGTTAAGCTCGAGCAAACCAGGCTGGACGCGGAATGCAGAGGCATAGTTTGGATCACTTGGAAGCTACATTGTTTGTCCTTTTGGGTTGTGGTGTAACAAAATGTTAGGTAAGAATGTGTAAATAGCATATTTTTTAAGTAGTGCCTACTTTTTACAGTGACGGATAGTAAATATGCCACCGAACGGATAATTTGTAGTAATTTCCAAATCTCGTGTAAGACACAATTATTTAAAATCTAGAAATGTGCTCTGATAGCGCTCATCCTTTATAAACAATATCACGAAAATTTAAAAACATTTTCCAATCAAACAATTTTTAAACGAAAATTAATCAGTTTAAAAAGCTGTCCCGAGCTCAAACACCAGTCTTAATTGTTTAATAGTAGAAAAGTGTATTGGCGCTCACCCTACTGTAGAGGTCCATTGAGAAGGGTACAGTAGGCGCGGCGTACAGCTTGACTGGTTGGAGTGACCGCGACATGACGATCTGCAAGCACTTCTTGAAAGAGCGCGAAGCTTCTAACCAGTCGCAGAAGTACATGGCCTCGGTTACCTCAGAACTCTGAAACAACGACAGTCCAATCGGTCATTCCAATCCAGAACAGCAATAGATTCGTTTTTTAAAACTATTATTTTAAAAATAAAATTTAAAAGTTCAAATGCAGCAAAATCGTTGCAGCACTGTTCCAATTTTTTCACATCTACAATGAACCAACAATTCAGATGTTATGAAGTTAACTGTCTCGGTAGCTTACGGGTAAAGCACCCGACCGGCAATCGGGAGACCGGGGTTCTATACCCCGCTGAGATGAATTTTGTCATTTCTGGTTTGATTAACATAAAATCAATTACACCTACGCGAGTGTTTCCCTACTAATGAAATTAAGAAAGAAAAAATGTAGTTATCGGGTCATTTCAGGTCGCCAAGATAATCTATTAGTTTTTAACCAAAACTGTGTGAGCTATCATAAAGACTACTTATGATTTTTTTCTTATGATAGCCCACACAGTTAGGCTAAAACATTAAACGCTAATAAATAATCGAAGCGGATAAATTTTCAGGCAAAAAGCTTTTAATTTTAATATTCCGGGACGCGAAAGACTTTGCTTTGAAAATGATTATTCTATTTATTATTTATTTGTCTAAACTTTGTAACTTTTCCATATTACATTACAATTGGTCACATCTGAGCTTGGTGTCTCATATTGCTGATAGAAACTGTCAGTGGGTCCACACACGCGCACAGTTTGTCTGGATCTTAAATGTATCTTAAATGTTACTACTTATGATTTTTTTTTCTTATGATAGCCCACACAGTTAGGCTAAAACATTAAACGCTAATAAATAATCGAAGCGGATAAATTTTCAGGCAAAAAGCTTTTAATTTTAATATTCCGGGACGCGAAAGACTTTGCTTTGAAAATGATTATTCTATTTATTATTTATTTGTCTAAACTTTGTAACTTTTCCATATTACATTACAATTGGTCACATCTGAGCTTGGTGTCTCATATTGCTGATAGAAAGTCAGTGGATCCACACAAGCGCACAGTTTGTCTGGATCTTAAATGTATCTTAAATGTTACTACTTATGATTTTTTTCTTATGATAGCCCACACAGTTAGGCTAAAACATTAAACGCTAATAAATAATCGAAGCGGATAAATTTTCAGGCAAAAAGCTTTTAATTTTAATATTCCGGGACGCGAAAGACTTTGCTTTGAAAATGATTATTCTATTTATTATTTATTTGTCTAAACTTTGTAACTTTTCCATATTACATTACAATTGGTCACATCTGAGCTTGGTGTCTCATATTGCTGATAGAAACTGTCAGTGGGTCCACACAAGCGCACAGTTTGTCTGGATCTTAAATGTTAAGTACCTGTTTAGTTATTTCGCTGGCCGACCAGCAGAAGGCGTAGAGCTCGCCAGTAGCTATGACCAGCATGCTTACTCGCAGCAATAACTGGCTGGTGTTACTTGGGTACTAAACAACATAAAGAAAATAACGTTAACATCGAGTCTCCAATATAAAAATACACATCATTGGCCATTTCACTGTTAAAACATCGGAGTGGATATTCGTACGTTCGTACTGTAACAATTTATAACATTTTATTAAACTTAAAACTAAAAGAGATTTTGACAAACGGGTCGTGGTCGGGTTATATACTGCTTCTGGTTTTCTGGTCGGTGAGTGGAAAAATTTACAGCCAGCGTGATAAAATTGAAAATTAAATACTTGTGATAATCTTACGTTATATTTTTCTACAAAATCATTTTCTATTGTCTAGATTTTCTGTAAATGGCATTTTGTATATTATTGACTATAAATTACATATTGTCTGGACCTGCACCTCCACCACTCTCTCCAAAAGAATATATTTTTTGTTACCGGAAAATCGATACCTGTTTTGACTTTCAGGTCGGCCCCCGAAATATTCCAAATGCCCCACATACCAATCCGGTACCCACACACTACGAGCAATTATTATTTATACAACATTAATATTCAATTCCAATTTATTTTCTTCACCTATAAACTTTATTTTTGTCGGGAAACACGAGAAACGTTATAGGAAGAAAAAAATTAGCGGGGGGTCTGATATGAGTGAGTCCGCCACTGGGTGACACGTGAGTGAGTGAGTGATTGAGTGAGTGAGTGAGTGAGTGAGTGAGTGAGTGAGTGAGTGAGTGAGTGAGTGAGTGAGTGAGTGAGTGCGTGAGTGAGTGATGTGAGTGAGTGAGTGAGTGGGTGAGTGGGTGGGTGGGTGAGTGGGTGAGTGGGTGAGTGGGTGGGTGGGTGGGGGTGGGTGAGTGAGTGAGTGAGTGAGTGAGTGAGTGAGTGAGTGAGTGAGTGAGTGAGTGAGTGAGTGGTGAGTGAGTGAGTGATGCTTACCAGCGCTGTAAGGAAGAGCGATACACTAGTCAGGATCGCTGCAACCGCCAGCTCACACGTAAATACGATTCCCAGGTTCTTCTCAATAGCCTGGTTGCTTAGACAAACCATTCGGGGTTTAGTGATAGAGGCGTGAATTTTGGATCATTTACTCAGAAAAACGTGCTGAGTAATTTGCCAGGTGGTCTCAATCGATTTTTGCCCCCGTTCAGGGGTGACCATGGTGCAAAGTTAGGGGTTGACATTATTTTCAAATGGACTAGGGGTGAGCCTTATAGAAGTAAAAGTGTGGTATTTAAACATTTTGTTTAAGTATTTATTCAATTTAATTCTTTAAATCTAAAAAATGTATTATTTTTAAAAGGGGTGTCCAGAATTGTTATTTCGAAAATTCGTTCAAAATGCTAGTACCTAAGTAGGCCTATAGCTTGTGATGATTCATCTTTCGGGATAAGTGATAGAAGCGTGAATTTTGGATCATTTACTCAGAAAAATGCAATGAATCATTTGCCGGTGGGTCCGCATCGAAAAATGTTCCCGTTCAGGGGTGACCATGGTGCAAAGTTAGGGGTAGACATTATTTTCAAATAGACTAGGGGTGAGCCTTATAGAAGTAAAAGGGTGGTATTTAAACACTTCGTTCAAGTATTTATTCAATTAAATTATTTAAATCTAAAAATGTATTATTTTCAATAGGGTGTCCAGAATTGTTATTTCGATATTTCGTTCAAATGCTAGTACCTAAATAGGGCCCACAGCTTGTGATGATTCCTCTTTCGGGGATAAGTGATAGAAGCGTGAATTTTGGAGAATTTACTCAGAAAAATGCAATTAATCATTTGCCGGTGGGTCCGCATCGAAAAATGTACCCGTTCAGGGGTGACCATGGTGCAAAGTTAGGGGTATACATTATTTTCAAATAGACTAGGGTGAGCCTAATAGAAGTTAAAGGGCGGTATTTAAACATTTTGGTTAAATATTAATTCAATTTAATTATTTAAATCTAAAAATGTATTATTTTTAACAGGGGTGTCCAAAATTGTTACATTTGCCCTTTTTTTCTAAAATACGTTCAAAATGCTAGGAAGCATAGCTTGTGATGACTCATTTGAAAGGAATTTAAACACTGAACACGAATTTAATACATAATCAAAAGTCAAGGTCACCGGGGTCAATCAGGGTCACGACTTTTGAAATGTATTTATTATTTTGTGTAAAATCCTTGGCCACAGACGCAAGTCACGGTTTGATTCCGACAATCGGAAACCAAACTCGAGTCTACCAAATGTCGAAATTGTTTCTTTATGGACGGAATCAGATAATTCAAAACCACGCAGAAGTCGAGTCAAGTCTAGTCTCACACCCCTGTTTGTGTGGCACATCTTTGTAATAGCTTTTGATAGGAGACAAAGAACAGCGCGCTTTCAATTTCAGAGGCCAAACAATAGGAGTCTGAAGAGCAGTATCCCTGTACCTATAAAATCTTATACAAAGCCATAAAGATTAGACTAACTTACACAATTGATTACACAATCGTGGTCAGCATACATTTTGATTCAAAATGAGTGGTCACAACGTATGGTGGCGCAATTAACAGTATATTGGAAAACTCACGACCCAGAAAGTAATTTTCTACAACCCTGAATATAGAATTAATCTTTTTATGTACATATATTATCCTGAACGAACGATTAAGGTAAAAAGTACCAACATAAACACTTTTATATGGTCTGTTCATGGTGATTGGACAACAAAATAATAAATAAATTTTAAAGGTCATGACCCTGATTGACCCCGGTGACCTTGACTTTTGATTATGTATGAAATTCGTGTTCAGTGTTTAAATTCCTTTTAAATGAGTCATCACAAGCTATGCTTCCTAGCATTTTGAACGTATTTTAGAAATAAGGGCAAATGTAACAATTTTGGACACCCCTGTTAAAAATAATACATTTTTTAGATTTAAATAATTAAATTGAATTAATATTTAACCAAAATGTTTAAATACCACCCTTTTACTTCTATTAGGCTCACCCCTAGTCTATTTGAAAATAATGTATACCCCTAACTTTGCACCATGGTCACCCCTGAACGGGTACATTTTTCGATGCGGACCCACCGGCAAATGATTCATTGCATTTTTCTGAGTAAATGATCCAAAATTCACGCTTCTATCACTTATCCCCGAAAGATGAATCATCACAAGCTATAGGCCTACTTAGGTACTAGCATTTTGAACGAATTTTCGAAATAACAATTCTGGACACCCCTGTTAAAAATAATACATTTTTTAGATTTAAATAATTAAATTGAATAAATACTTAAACAAAATGTTTAAATACCACACTTTTACTTCTATTAGGCTCACCCCTAGTCCATTTGAAAATAATGTCAACCCCTAACTTTGCACCATGGTCACCCCTGAACGGGGGCAAAAATCGATTAAGACCACCTGGCAAATTACTAAACACGTTTTTATGAGTTAATGATCCAAAATCTACGCCTCTATCACTAAACCCCGAACTAAAGCCTGTTTGGTATCTAAGGAGCCGAGCAAGAAGTTTCACTAGTCTGTGGAGCGATAATAAAGATACTAACAATTTCTCGAGAAAATCTGTATATTTAATGCAATTCATATTGAATATTTACAAACAATATATGTTATATTTGTTTTATACATTCACTTAAACATAAATGTTCAGGTTAAAGATAAAAAAAAGTTTAAAATAAATCTACAAACATTTATGAGGAGGTACTCCAGAGGTACACGGACCACTGAAAGAGGCACATTGAAGAGGCCGGCATGAAGATAAGTGTGATCAAGAGCAAGGTTGTTACTATGCCAGGAGAAGGAGATGTAAGGAACCACCATGCAGAGATCAAGATTAGCGACGTAACCTTGGAAGTGGTGGAGAGTTTTGGCTACATAGGAAGTGAAATAACGGCAAGTGGTAAGATAAAAAAGGAAATTACCAACAGAACACAAAAGGCCAGTAACTTCTGCCAGTGCGTAAAAGTCCTGGTGTGGGATAGGGAAAAACCCATAGTGCAAGATGACACTGTACAAGACCTACCGGTACTTCATACCGATCCTCACATTCGCGGCAGAAACCTGGGCTATGGGTGATAGAGAAGAAAGACAAATTCAGGCGGCGGAGATGAGATTTCTGAGGAGCACAGTGGGCAAGAAAAGAAGAGATAGAATTAGAAATACGAACATCTGAGAGATGCTTGGGGTGGAGAAGTTAGGTGACAGGATGGGAAGGACACGGCTGAGATGGTTTGGGCATATGAAACGAATGACGGAAGAGAGGATGCCCAGGAGAATGTATGAGAAAAGGATTGAAAGAAACAGAAGACGGGGGAGACCATAGATATCTTAACACCTATAGTAGGCTAGATGCGCAATCTACAATACCTCCGCACAGGCGCGAGTGTACCAAATTGAAGCGTCAATCCCACCCATTCAAGATGGCGGTTTGTCGTTTTAATATATGCTTTTTTAATGCAATAAAGTACTTTACTGGATTGTTTGATATGGTTTTAGCTTGTGCAGCATGGGATTGAACAAACAGAAACAATGCAAAGTTATTGCATACGGGAATTTAGTAATCATTTGGTGTTAAAGTCTGATATGCTCACCTGCCAAACTGGCGGCCATCTTTAAAAATATTTTTTCGATTAATCGCTCCCATCTAATTAACATGCAAACTCACCCATTCAAGATGGCTTCCAATTGTCCCGGAAGTTGACCGCTGACTGCTAGTCTAGCCAATTATATGGGATGTCTATGGGGGAGACCAAGGAAGAGACGGAAGGAGACTAAAGCAAGAGACCTACATACTAGAGGAGAGAGCTGGTAGCATGTAGCAGAGACACGATTGTGGAAGGATAGAGTAAGTGGAATAATTTCGTTGCGAAACCCAAGCTTACCCTGCCAGAAGTAGCAAACCGCGATGGATAATGATGATGATGACATCTGTATGGTTTAAGGAAAATTTTCCCCATGTGTGGTAAAACGGTTAATGAGTAACTTATATCCAGACTGATACTTCTACTAAAAATTTTAGAGGCTACCTACCTAGGATATGTCCAAATGCAATTCTTCTTTTAAATCTAGTTCTTGATCTTAGATCTAGACCAAGAATTAGCAACAATCGGGCACGTTTTAAGTTGCAGTTAATTCAACCAATACTAAAAATGTATACGTATAAATTTTCAAATTATTATCATACATCAATGTCTTATTTCGCATGATTATTGCTTTTAAAAGATATATTATCGGCATTCCATAAGCCAATGGGATATTTTATATACCAAATGTTGTTGAAGAACAAGCATACCACTACTTACTTCAACAGGTTTACATGCTGCTGGACATATTTCCGCATTAAGGCAATCATCTCTTCATCTATCTTTTTCTTATATCGCTGCTCCAGCATATAATCTCCCATCATTTTCTTTCTCTTTTTTGTAGGATCATCACATATTTTACCAAATCTCTTTATTTTCTTCAAAACATTTCCATTTCCATGTGGTCTGCGCCAGTTTTTATCATTCCCAAAATTCCTTACCACCCCGCGACCCTTCGCCTTCCGAAGATACTCCACTCCAAGAGGTAAATAATCCAACACGTCGAGTGGTTTCTCTTTTACTTTGTAGACGTCTTTGCTCCCGTACGGAACCACACGAACACGCCACGAACTATCCCGAAGTGTTGTCTTACCTCCTCGCCTTTTTAAAACGTTCTCCCAAGCCGTTACACGCAAATTTTCAAACCGATACTGAATAATTTTCAATTGCGCTACGATATACACGTTTATGGATACACATAAAGCATCAAAGATGCCATTAACCGTTGAAGTATTGAGACCACCTAGGATCACGCCTACATAGCCGATCTCATACATCGGTGATTCTTGTGTATCAAAAGCAAAAATTATATTCCCGGGCATTCGACGTTCCTTCTCAAAAAATGGCTCAACCATATACATTGCTGCTACTCCGGTGAAAACAATCTGGTAGAGAATGGTAAAGACATGGGCGGCCATTTTGTGTTTCTCAAAGATGAGCTTCTCTTGTTTGGTCGATAGATCGCGACTGCAGCGCTCAATGACGCGTACTATAGCGACAACGCCATCTATGGAGTACTTGATGACATACGTCCGAACCATCGCTTGAACCAAGACTATGAATACCATGACAGACTCTGCTGCCATTTCGACATCGTGGAGTTTGTGTGTAAAGTCGTAGATCATGACGAAGAATTGGGCGAATTCACCGAAGATAATTACGTAGGGAAAGTAACGGGCGTACCTCAAGTAGCGGCTTGTCTCACCGGGCACCAGAGGCCACACCCCGAAATATAACGCAGATAGGACGTTCACGTTTAGGCAATCACTTACGTAGCGGCTATTTATTGATTTTATTGTTTCTCGAATGTGTAAACTACGCGTGAACATTGTTTTTACATTTCGTAACATTGCTAAATAAATGAGATACTTAAATTACTTGTTTATATAGATATACATTAAATACCATACATTTTATTAAAACTTAAAACTATTTTTTTTAAATTTTAATTGAACAATTTCAAAGGTAATCCACCAATTATTTAACAGGTTCTCTATGTAAACAAATCGTCTTTATAGCCTTATTTAAAGGGTTATATCAGCGCACTGGTTGTTTTTTTAAATTTGTGATAAATATTGATGATTAATTTTTTGTAAAAAATATTTACAGTTAATTTTTTTACGTTTAATTATATACCAATATACTTAACTTATCAGCTATAAAATTGCCAAATTGGAACATGAAGCTTTATATACGTACTTTTTTTTTAGGTTGGTAATTTAATTTCTGCTTTAAAACCGCTAAGAAATGATTTGTCTTAATTGTCTACTTGCATGTGGAAAGTGTGAACGTATCTAAATGTAAAGTTTGATAAATCGCAGAGAGTAAAACACGGTTATTAAACAATGTTTTTATTTGTGATAAAAATTTCCCAAAATAAATCGTGTGTACTCGACAGTCGTCCGCTTTATACTGTATTGCGAATATATTCAGGCCTAGCTTCTCTCTTTGACAACGTGCAACCTTGACACATAGGTCGGTTCGAACGATGCGTGGAATTGGTGAGTACCTATAAAAATATAACAAACTATATACTGTGTGCTATTACGCCTCAAATTACCCTATTATTTTCGAAAATCGATGCATTTCAACATTATAGCCTATACGCGAGAAGGTTTCGTAAGTGGTACAATCGAGCGGAATGACTGACAACGCGTGAGTAAATATTGAACGTTTACTCTGTAATTCTCAACAAATCCTTCCAGCCATAAATCCAATATTCCTGCATTAAAATCGCATTCAAACATTTCAAACCATTATTTTATTTATCTACACCTAGAATGTAAATCGTGTTATCGTTATCTCGCGTTGGAATGGGAAACACTTCGACAACAGACAGACAGACAGACAGACAGACAGACAGACAGACAGACAGACGACTCGAAGAGGCCGACATGGCTGACCATCGTGCTCACCGTTGGACGAACAATTTTTTTTTTCTTTACGTGGGAAGCCTGCCCAGGGTGCAATTCATACCCCTCTTCAGGAATCTAGCTAGCCAAAGGTATGTTGCGTATAGGACAATTGTGAAGTGATGTCCGAGGGCTGTTAAAGAGGACTCAATCCCATGAATTCTCATTTACGATTGAGGAAAACCTCGGATAAAACTTCAGTCTGGATTTCCGGTCTCGATTCGAACTCGGAACCTACCGAATCAGAGTCGCGCGCTTAACGCTCGAGCCAACACTGTCGGTCCGTTGTATCAAAACGTACCAATTCTCTTCTCCCTTAACCGACAGTGTGCTCGACTCTGATTCGGGAGGTCACGGGTTCGAATCCCGTCGAGACCGGCAATCCTGACTGAAGGTTTTTTCGAGGTTTTCCTCAGTCGTTAATGTGAATGCAAGGGATTGAGTCCTCTTTAATAGCCCTAGGACATCCCTTCACAATTGTCTTATCCGTAATATACCTAGTTAGGGTCACACCAGTTAAATCTGATGTGTATACCCTACAGCGGGCATCCTACAAAAAAAAAATCTTCTCCCTTAGTTAAATCGTGTATATTGTACATTCACTGTATCCTTGTTAGTTACTGACATAATATACTATCGCTTGTGTGTAACTCTGACGTTATTGTTCCTGACCACCGACAACACCGAGGCCAAACCGTGGCTATTGCTTGAATCCTTGCCAAACTAACTCGCCACCTAAATAACAATTCGAATGATTTCGTTTAGTAATTAAACTTCTCAATAACTACTCACTATGGTTATGTATTATTTTGAACGAAAGGTTTTTAAAAAAAAAATATTCGATGTTAATAATTGAGCTAAACTTATTTTAAAATTGAACGAAAAATGTGCACTATTAAATTGAGTAAATTTTCCAATATAAATAAGTAACAAAGTAGATACATATTTATCATTTTGATATTTGTTTTAACTATTGTTTTATTATCCTATGTACGATTAGGTTATCAAAGCGCTGTGCAATATTTTAATTAGCAGAAATTTCCAGAAATGTATTACGTCTTTTTTAAGTAGGGTTGATAAAACTGATTCTAAATGCGCGTGTTCTTCATTCATTTACACGTCTGGTCCAGGGCGAGAATTTAGCCAGGGTTTTTCTCTGACGATCGCACAAGGCGAGTAAAGAGGCAAAGTACATCTCGCAAATATCAAGTGAGTAGGGGAGATTTTTTCTTCGAAACTAGAAGCGAGCTCTGGCAGTCGTTGTCGGGGACCCTCATCATTCCTTCGACGACGGCGTTGTCAACGACGATACGACTAATGGCAAAGACTATAACGGAAAGAGAAACCCATCTTCATTCGCTTCTCTTGCCTGTGGCTGGATCTGTCAAGCATGGGTCTGCCCTTATATATCTCCTAGGCAATGGTGGCGAATTATGGTATAGGCGCTCCACGCTAAGAAAGGAGTTGCGCGCGCTTTTAACGGGTGTATTGTAGCCATTCAGCAGGCTCCAATTTAAAATAACGATCGCTGATTGGCCCGTCGAAAGCGCGCGCATCTCCTTTCTTAGCGTGGAGCGCCTATAGGCGCGCATTCATCCGTTAACAAATAACATACTACCCATAATGGTTACCAAATTTGGCAGACGATTTGAAGTTCGATTTTTTTTCCCCTAGAAATTGTGAATAACAGTATAAACGAATACGTCTAAAACTTTAATTTTACTTTTTTATTACCGTACTGTAAAGTAATCGTCTTGAGATTGACTAAGTGTTCCAACTTATCTTACCTTTAATTGATCACATTTTGGTTCCAGTTTGTCAATGGACTTCGTCCTAAATGTTTGTTCCAGGATGTTTTATCTTCCTGTGTTCCAAGCTAAGGTGCAGGGGAGACTCGCTCTGAACTAGGAGGTTAAAACTCGAAACATGTGGTGAGCAGTGACAACAGAGATATCTTGTGCCGCAGACTGACTCTACTCACAAAACACTTGTTTTTATTGTCTCTAACGAAAGTAACATTTAAGTATTACTATGAAATTAATCCTGCAACAAACAAGTAACAAACTGTCATTGTTTGTGCTGTAAACCACGCTTTCTTTCTTACTTTCACTTATTCTAGTTATTTATTAACGAGCTCGAATTCGTCGAAATAAATGTGTAAAAATTAAAGTTTAAAAGTGACAAGAGTTCACTATTTTGTCGCTAAAATCTATTTAACAAATCAATTCAACCAACGTTTACAAGTTACAAACTTTATCCAACAGCAGGATAATGTTAAAAAACGAAGATCACATTTCAAAATATTTATTTGGTAAATCGCACATAGCTTCTTTATATTGCATTGGTTTAAGTCAACTTTTAAAGGTTTGAACATAAAGGTTTAAACATTTGTCCACATTGGCTTTTTTCTTTGTTTGTGTTGATACGTTTTTGATAATACGATTTTTTAAAATATTTTTTTGTAATTTATGAACGATGATTTGATTTATTAAAAAGAATTGTTTATTAAAAAGTGTTCAATATTTTTCTAAAATGTTTTTGTATTTGTGATGGTCAAATTATTGGTAAATCTAGGGTTGTAAATATTTTTCAGCTTGTAAATAATTTAAATAGACTTACTAATGCATTATTCTAACCTATGATACATTCTACATTTCATTGTTCCTTCATAATAATATTCCCATTGTGACTAATACGTTTGGATGTAATTCTTCATTATAAACGTTGGAAATGTAGTTAAGTATTGTAGTTTGTGACAGTTATTTTAAGTGCTGTGAAGGTAGAGGTTCTGACGGTCGGGACGGGTTCGGGTGCTAAACTCCTTCCTATTGTCAGGTCCAGTGGAGTAGGGAGGAGACATGCGTTATAATTATCCTTTGTTAATATTAATGTGTATTTAACGCTAAATCAAAAATATTATCAGGCAATTAGTATAATTTAGCAATTAACAGAAAAATTATTGAGGCCACCACGACCTCCCAAAAAATTTGTCTCAAACATGACTTTTTTTCGAGCTAGTCCTATTCGCAAAAATCTCCCATAAGAATTAACATGGGACGATTTTATGCCCGTGAGCCGTGACCTATGAGAGAGTTATACTCCAAAAAATATGGTTATTATTGACGTACTACATCTTTCCTGTAAATTCTATATTTTGTTTGTAATTGGCAAGTGTCAGGTCAAATTAGCAGATTACCAACGAGGGGTGTGATTTGGAATGCATATTTTTGCGTGTTTGAGGGTATATTGGGCACAGTTTCAAGACACGATGTTATAAAGGGGATTTTAGATTGGTACTATGGTCTAGTATCTATGTGGACCAAAAAATGAAGCAGGTTAAAAGCCGATTTAAGAAATTTCCCAAAACAACAATTTTGCGCAAATTTCTGGATCAAAAAATTAAAATTCGTGTTAAATCACAGTTTCAAGATATATTTTTAAACGATCATTTTAGTGTAGTATTGTGCTATAGATCACGTGGTAAAAAATAATTTTGGGGTTTTAGCCCTTTAATGAGTTTAACTTGTGTAGAATCTGAATATTACACATTTCTTGTATCTTAAATTTAAAATTGTCTGGACCGGCACCTCCACCAAATGCACTGAAAAATATTTTTGTTATTCGAAAATCGGGTACTTTTTTTTACTATTGTATCCTGTATCGTTCCTAGAATAGGTACCCTACCAGATTCTTAATTTTAAGTACCCGCATACCCCTACCTATAAAAAGTATAGGCCTACTTCCAAATTATATTAAATTCCGTCCAGTCGTACACAATGCTGTTCAATTCAAAATTGTCTGGACCGGCACCTCCACCAATCAAGAATGTAAATCATGGATTTAAATCATAAAGTTAATAAAATCCTATTACGCATCAATGTGTTTAACAATGAAAACAATAAAAAAAATATATTGTAACCCGAATATCGGATACTTTTCTAAAACTTTGACTAAAACTTTGAACATTTAACAACATTGCATTATCGTTAATTTAAGATAATATTTGAAAACGAAACGATTTCCACCATTTAGGGGTGACTTTGATTCGTGGGGAAGGGGGGGGGGTGAATTTCAGGGTTCATGTTAAGAAATAATTGGATGAGCGTAGCGAGCGAAGCGAAGATTCCATTTCACTACACTGGAGAAAAAAATCCGGAATGTTTTTTTTTTCTTTTTTTTTTTTTTTGTATTTTTGTGTGTTTGTTAACACGATTCCGGCTAAACCGATACTCCGATTGCGATGAAATTTTATGGAGGCCTTTGAAATCTCTGAACTTAGAACTGCCACGTTTTTGAGCGCAATCGGGAAATTTTTTCTTATAAAAAACGCAATTTTACGATTTTTTTCGATTTTTTAAAAATTTCTTCGACTTATAACACCTACATGCTTTATCCGATTGTAATGATTTTTTCACAGAACCTTAATTTTATGAATTAAGATATTCGTGTGAAATTTGAGCGTAATCTAAAAATTATTTTCTCATGAAAATCGAAATTTTACGGGTTTTTCTTTTTTAAAACAATTCTTTGACTTATAACACCTACATGCTTTATCCTATTGTAATGATTTTTTCACAGAACCTTAATTTCATCAATTTATATACTCGTGTTAAATTTGAGCGCAATCGAATAATTATTTCTTATGAAAATTGCAATTTTACGATTTTTTATTTTTTTAAATTACGATTTATTAAAAAAATTAAGTTAATTTTTTATTTTATTTAATTTAATTTAAAAAAATCTTCGACTAAGCAATAATTTTTTCACAGAACAACAGAAAATCCGCGTTACACATGGCAGCTCAATGCACCAATTACGCTCATCCAACAACGCGGCGGGACTTAAGCGTTTTCCTAGTATGTAGACCTGCCCACGAAACTATCATTTCGTGCAAAGTACGTATCCTGGTACAATGGGAGGTCCAGAATTTTCTTATTTATTGCAAATAGTGACATTTTACTAGTTTTTAGAGTGCTTTTGTCGATTATTTATAAAATTGTGAAGATCCACATACTGTCAGTTTACAACATCTTTCCATAAGTAGACCTATAGTGCAATTTAGTATTATTATTATAACCCTTCTTCTGATTTCTGGGGGGGTCGGACACCCTGACCCCCCTCGCTACGCCCCTACCACCACTGTCTACTAACCTAACCTGTTGCCCGCAGGTTCCATGCACATCCCTCTACAGCGTGGTACTGGTGCTGCCGAGACTGCGAGCCCGGCGGGCGACGGGAGAACTTACTACAACGCAGCTCACTACCAGACTTTCCGCGCTACCAAGAGATGGCGCACCAATGGCCAAGAGGCGACGCGCGCAGTCTCCTGACATCCGGAGGTTGTAGGAACTCCCGCTAGGGGACGGGAAACACGCGTTCAGACCTGGATTTAAAGAGTTTTGTTCTTCCTTATTCGGTGACTATGATCTGTATTTTTTCCAACAAAAAATATTGTAGATAAAGACATTTACACAAGAAAAAACAAAATGACGATAGTAATTTGTAGCAACACTTAGCACATTTTAGTGGGTAAAAAGCCAAGGGGTTTGTGACATTGACAACAATCGAGTCATGAGCGTTATTTCGTAACGAATGTCGTGATAAAGGGTTAGAAGTGAATTATCTCGAACATTGCGATCAAACGGGGGAGTTTTTGTCCGTACCAACTGCACCCACTTGGAGCGCTAGTAGGGGTTGTGATGTCCGGGAGGCCATGTTTTTGTTTAACTTCTTGGCTTCTCACCACATCAATTGTCATTTATTTTCTACGCACAGCATGATTAATGGCGTTTTCCATTGGCATGCACTCGGCGAGTGCAGAGATGTCATTGTTGTCAACCTCCACTTGAATAACATTGCTAAACTGAACAAATGAAAAGACAAGTGGCGATCCAGTGCGCACCAGGGCGCACTAGTGCGACCTGAGTGCAGCCAATGGAAAACGCCATAAGAAACTGTGCATCGTCATTTTAGAAGATTATAAACATTTTTATTGTTTATCAATAATTATCAACAATTTTCAAACATCATGATTTTACAGAAATATTATGTTGAAATTAGGGCTGGACTAAGAAATCGATATTTCGATAGGATATCGATATTTGGACTACATATCGAAATATCGAAAATTTAAAAATCTAAAACATAAATCAAAACTTTGTTTAAAACGTTAAAAGGATTGTTTTGTTAAATTTCTATGTGAATGCCGTTTCCGCGGTGAATACCGAAGAAAAGTGCATTTTTTCTTTAATTTTGGTTTACATGATTAATTGTGTTGGGGTGCCGGGCCATTTAACGCGAGTGTAAATCGTAAAAAAAAATGTTTGCGTGTAATTATTGTGTTTTTGCATAATTATTTTCAAAAATATTAATGTCTGCCATAATGTCTAGGATATAATTAATTTTCTTTAGAAATTTTGATAAAATGATGAAGTTGATTAAACAATGGGCTCGTTAAGGTCTTTGTTTACGTAAGAGTGAACGTGAAAGAAAGAAGATATTTCTATCATTCAGCTCAACCATTTTATTTGAATGTTTCCCCAGCCTTGAAAATAAGATGATTTTAAGCTATTTTACTGAGGGTTTTGTTCTTTTGTTGAGACCTTTTAACGTTTTAATGTTTCTTTCATCTGCTTCGCTGCACAACTTCATGATATTGATTAAGAAAATCCTCTATTCTGTTAAAATCCTGAATTGTTCGTGCTTTGGATATATACCTTGGTAACACTTACTTTGTTCTAATCAAAACATAAGGTTATTATTTTTTAAGATAACCCAATGGACAAAACTAACTTAGATCTGCTGCTCGTCCACAGGATTTATTTAATTTTCTACATCTAAAAGCTTTGTGCAATGACTTAATAAACTGTATTAAACCTGTATATTAGACTCAAAGTCTCTGTTCACAAAATAAAATGTACAGTTCTGAAAAATTCCGTTCGCTTTTCAATATATTAACTCCGGGAAAATAAAACGCTTGTGACATTTTTACTCCAGATACATTCTTCTTATATTGTGTTTATCATAATAATGTAGTACCGTTAAAATACCACAAAACTAATAGTTTTCTTACTAAAACAGATTATCAGAAACATTACTAAAAGTATATTAATCCAAAAATATCAACGCTTTTATAGTGAGTTACTGAAATTAAAGATCTTAATGGAATTTCTGGAGTTTTCTAAATATTAACAATTCCACATACGGGACTGGTTCCTGAATAGTTTAATCTATGGATGTTTAACTTAACAGAAGAGCATCAATATACTTAATATTTGAAAACATTTTTTGCACATAATTATGTACACTAAATTTTAGTAAGTGCTTATTTGGCACCACAAATTTATGTTCTGTTCATAATGTATTTGCTCATTGTATTTAAATAGTGTTCAATTATGAACTACAAGTATTGTATTGAATTGTGTCAAAATGTTTTCATGTAACACACATTCTGATTGTTACAAAATATGTGTATGTATGTATTTGTGATTTTGATGCGTATGAAGTTTGTAATTTTTAGAGAAGTATTTGTAGTAAAAAAAAAAACACGCTCAAAAGAGTAATTGTTTTTAAATTCTAAGTCGTGTTGAATATCATAATTGTATGAACTTTTTTATTGATAGAAATACCTATCTAAATTAATTCATTACATTTTTTCCTAAATTAGACTTGAGACATGAAATATGTGTTCCTAGCGTACACTACAAAACTTGTGTTTGGTAAAAATATGTATATTAAATTAAACTGAATCTTGGACGGGAATGAATTGATGATAATATTAAATGTGTTAATTTGGTTATTGGTCGATGATTTAAGAGCGAGTGTTGTAAACAGTGAGTGCATGTATGGTAACCTGGGTCCAGTCTTAGTCTATCATATCAAACAAAAACAACGGGACCAGGTCGGGAGAACTTTCAAATTGACAGTTTCCATCGCCAAATCCAAACATTTAACGCGAGTATATGTATTTCCTTCACCGCCAAATATATAAATGTTCATATTGTATAATTTGTCATGTATGTTAAGGTATCAATGTTATTCGTAGAGTAGTAAATCAGATAAAATATTCCAATAAAATCAATACTTTTTTAGTTTATATATAATATTATCTAGTCAAAATTGGTCACACTTATGTGGCTGATAGATGGTAATTGCGCGTTTTCCCATGTGATAGCTATAAAGGAATCATTTTGAGAAATGAACCCCCTTTAAGCCGATAAACTATAGTCGAGAATGCTCATTAATATAAACGGACAATTGATTGGAACTAGAAAATATTAATAGAAGCACAGGGATGTGACATAAATACGTATAACCATGGTTGTTATCTATTTGGTGGTCTAAAGTTGTACATACTTAATAATTGTTGGGTTATCATCCTATGATCAACAACATACATTGCCATGTACGTAGAATACTGTATATAGCTTACATAACGACAGTGTACTATTTCAACAATATTTTAATCGTACTTATTCTTGTATCATAAAACTTAAATGTATACAAAAAGTATAAACAAAAGTGTATTTTATAAAATTGACATCTATATCAAGTGATAAAATGTTTTTTTGTTGTTGAATGAAACTTTACAAAATAATTTAACGTGGCAAATAAACAGTATGTAACAGAATATGTGGGTAGATTTAAAACATATTGTATAATAACAGACATGGATGCCATGTGTCATATATTGGGTTACTGTATGTTCGTATTCCGATCCCAAGTATGTATTTCAAACACATTTATTCACAAAACTAATATTGAATTCATAAATGGTATGTTAAATATTAGAAAACAAATTTGTCCCAGAAATGTACGGAAATCTGGGTTTATGATTTTTTAAATCATATCTAACCAGGCTATTTTTTGGTTTGTCAAAGTTACTAGAGCGTAGTACTATTCTAAAATTACTATTTACAAAATTGATTTCGCTTCTGTGCACAAAAATACGCTCAAAATGCAAAAATACACGCCCGGAAATAAAACCCTAATTGGTAATCAGCTTATTTTGACTGAACTACGGGCCTAAATCATAAAACATCAGACAAAGGGTATGTACAGAAAATATAGATGAGTAGGCCAACGTCACAATTAAAACTATTTTCCTGTCCTGAATGATAGGTCATTGGTCATAAAGATTTTAGCAATGTTATCCATTCAGATCTATAATCCAACTACAATGCAGAAGTGAAAATGTTCCCGTCTCGGTGGTCTAGTTGGCTACCTGGAATGTGGGAGTCTCGGGTTCGAACCCCGGACGTGATGGATTTTTTTACTTCTAAATTGTATTAAATATTTTAGGAGATTTTATACGATAAGGCCTAACTAAAAATTGCAACATTTGACAAATATTAAAAACTGTGAATTCATAACTAATAAGCATGTAAGAAAAATATGTGTTTGGTTTAGATTCTCAATATCCCTAAAAGAGTTAAGGAAGTTGGAATATGAGAGCCCGTATTATCGTCCATATACCTTTTTTTTGTTTATTGCTTGGTTTAACCGTGGGCTTAAGTAAGTAGACTATTCTCAACTTTATGACTTAAACTTTAAAACTTAACTGAAACGTTTCTACTTTTGACGACAGTTATATGGTCCACACTTGTTAATAGTACACAAATCTTAACTTAGAATTCTAAATCACTTTTGACGACCCTTCTTTAAAAATGTTACTTTTATTGTTATTTTAAATGATGCACTAGATAAGAAAATGACATGCTGCATTCTCTGTCCTTAATTAGGGACCCTTCAAATTAACGTCGCAATTTCTATTCCAGCTAAAGGACAAACACGTTACAGGTGTATTCCTCATATACACTGAAACAATGTATCGTTTCTACATTGTAAAGTTGAAATAAATAAGTATGTTTTAGTGTCAAAATCAAAACTATTACCCACATACATTTGTATTGACTTAATTTTTCGGTATCGTGTTTTGTTTGGAAAAATACCTGATTCAAGAAAAGAATGTACAGTTTGTGTCATGAATAATATTTGTTCTAAGTTTCGTGCTTATCAAGTATAGGGTTTTAATTTGCCGATTATTTTTCTTCTGGTTCAAGGTTACAGTAGAATACAAATTTATTTAAATTATAAAAAAATAAAAAATAATAATAATAGCATGTACATTGTACACACTTGACCAGAAGGTTATCAACGACTTCGTATAGTAGAAACAACTAGACTCCTTTTGGAGAACTTTGGTCAAATCACTGAATGACGTATTGCATACAATAAAAAAGAACACATAATACAAAATATCAATTACAAATCCAAACACGTTGTTACTATATTCACAAACATAATGAAACTCTAGAACTTAAGAGAAATTTAATAATGGAATAATAAGATTTCTCCAGCAAGTATTTTTTTAGGTAAAAGTTAACTGATTCGGAATTTGTTTACTTTGTATATTTTTATTAATTATTTTAAACTGTTCAGGCACAAGATAAAACACGTGTACTGTAGAATACCGAGAAGTTTATCTCTCTCAAATATCTTGATCTTTACCCAGTATATGAAGTAAACGAAACGTAAAACGATTCAATGTCACAAACTGTATGTTCTTTTTGGGAAGCTGGGTCTGGAATTTTACGAAAACAATACCGATAATGAAAACTTCAACTAAACTAGTATCACAAATATGTTTTGGTCTGTTGTCACAAACCCGTCTTAAAATACACCCACTTAACTTTTTTGTGTGTATATATAATGTAAATCAATCCAGAAATTAAGAAATCTATCCCAGCGGGGTATCGAACCCCAGTCTCCCGATTGCCGGTCGAGTGCTTTAGCCCTAAGCTACCGAGACGGTTCACATCATAGCATCTGGATTGTAAGTGCATTGTAGATTATAGAACTAATTGAAGCTATCTTGCCTAAAGCATACAAACTCCTTGGGCTTATGAGGCGGAATAGCTTTAATCAGTTTTCTAGACGTACAAACAGAATGCTTTATGTCGGGATCGTCCGGCCTCAAGTTGAATATGCAACTGTGGTTTGGAACCCTTATCACTCCACTAAAATCGATAGTCTGGAGAGTGTTCAGAAAAGATTTATTAAACTTCAATGTCTAAAATCTCGAATTGAATTTCACAGAAGTGATTACCTAATGTACTGTCAAACAAACTTTTTCAAAACGCTCGCTAGTAGACGAACAATATTGCAGATATGTTATACCTGTACAAGGTTGCTAATCATTTCATTGACTCTTCACTGCTTGGTAAACTGGATTTTCATGTTCCTCAACGTGCAACAAGAAGCACAAACATATTTCATACTGCAAAACCAAGAATTGACATGTGCAAATATGCATGTTTAAACAGATTGCAATCTACTTATAACAAATTAACTAAACTGAACTGTAACTTAGATATTTTTTTCCTTAACTTAGCATCGTACAAAACAGAACTTAACAACACTATAGGCCAGTAACCGCACATACACGCCGCAGGCAGACCACACACACATGCACACCCAAAAGTACACAACACGCACACGTACACACACACGTTACACAAACGTACACACACACGCACTAACACTCACACGCAAACGCATAAACACAACAGTTATACAAACATGTATATATTTTAATCAATATGCTCTGTAATTTTTCTGTACTGCATTTTCATGTTTATGTTTGTACTATTATATTCGCACTGGTGGAAATGTATGTTTCTGTTGTGAATAAAGGCTAAATAATAATAATAATAATAATAATAATAATAATAATAATAATAATAATAATAAATAATAATAATAATAATAATAATAATAATAATAATAATAATAATAATAATTTTTTTTTTTTTTTTTTTTTTATTGTACGTAGCAAAAACATAAGAGTACAAACATAGCATACATTATCCCACTAAACCCGAAGGCTTATCAGTGGGTCACATTAATGTATCAAAATAACTTAGGTTTAAGCTCATAGCTGAAGGCCGTTGAAACATTCTACAATATGACTAAAATTAACAATTTTACACAATAATATAAGTGACAAGGTACACACAGAGACGTAAGGAAATACAATAAACATCGAATTGATCTGAAAATATCACAGAAACATAATATAAAATCGATAATATACAATTACTTATTACATCAGGTAAATCAATTGTACACACACAAGGTGAGAGTTTACAAAAAAGAAAAAGAAAATGAGTTCTTAAAAGGAGTAAGTTCACAAAATCATTGCAGTTCTTTAGAAAGGTTCTCGAGGTAAAATGATTTTAGGTATAACTTAATCAAGGATATTTTATCTAACGTTAAAATTTCAGGTGGCAATGAATTAAAAACTCTTGGTATCATGAAACGCAAGCAGCGATCACCATGTTTATTCGTTGTTAATGGTACTACAAACTTGTTTTGGCTAGCAAGTCTAGTTCCTTTATCATGCCCACGGGGTATTTTATATTTCGTATCGTAAAAGTACTTCAAAATCAGCCTGTAGAAATATAATTCTCTTACCGGTAATATAAAGCAAGTCCTATAGACGTCCTCAATTTCGTTGTGGACATTATGCAAGCGTTTGGGGTGTATTATCTTTACTATCGAGTTTTGTAGTCTAATAAGCATGGTCATATTCGAAACCGAATAATAATAATAATAATAATAATAATAATAATAATAATAATAATAATAATAATAATAATAATAATAATAAATAATCCAGATGTTATGAAGCTAACCGTCCCGGTACCTTAAGGGTAAAGCACTCAACCGGCAATCGGGAGACCAGAGTTCGATACCCCACAGACATAGATTTTTTTTTAATTTTTGGATTGATTTAAATAAAATCAATTGCACCTACGGGAGTGTTTCCCGATCAATGAAATTAAGGAATAAACTCACTTAACTAACAAAAACAATGTAATTAATTTATTGGATCAGAGTAGGGGCGTAGCGAACATAGAGAAATACTTTAATTCGACTATCCTAAGAAAAATAGATGTTTTTGTGTGATTTTTTAAAACTGATTTTCGCTCTCTACGGACAAACTCCAATCTCCAATCTCCAATCTCCAATCCCCAATCTCGTTGACATTTTCAGGGGAGCTTTTAAACCTTGTATCTTAGATATGCAGAATGCTATGAATTTGGGTAGAATCGAATAAATAACATACATTTATTTAAAACCTAAAACTCTCTTCTACCGAAACAATTGCCACAAGAACACATGATATAAATAACGTGCAAAGATAGAAAATAAAACTTCAAAACAGGTTATATATTAAGAGAAAAATCAAATTAGTGGACATTTACAACTGTTTACTTTTTTTTATTAAAAATGTTAAAACGTGAGATTAACTAAATGGTAAAAAAAAAATTGTGTTTAAATACATATATTATACATAATATGTTGTAATATTTACTAGTCATATTTGGACCAGTAGTTACTTCTAACACAATATATTATATAATAACACATGGTTGTATTTCTATATTATTTGTAATTGAAATAGTATGAAATAAAAATATATATGAATTGTGATAGATACAAAACTAATACAATTTAAGTTAACTTATTGTTAAAAATTAATGTTAAAATTGTATTTATTTCAGGAATCTTTCTTATTATAATACTTTCAATAATTTTATCACGATTGTGTAATTCTATTATTTTTATAATGATTGGTAAATGTGCAAGTTTCGTCATATTAAGTTAATTAAAAGTGTAATTGTATTACAATTTAATGCATACATGACATTGGTTTTCGTAAAAAAAAAAATCTTCTCTTGGACCATTTATTTAAAAGAGTATAATTATTGATTTAATATCCATTAATGTAAATATGTAAATAATATCGGCACTTTATTTGTGGATTAAATGCTTCAATATTTTTTCCGTTTGAAATGAATTTGAAGCAATGAAATGACTATTTTTACCATGCAAGAAGAAGTGGAAGCAGTGATTTTATAATATTATTCAATGAATATATTATAAAGTGAATCGTAAGGTTGTGCTTGTTTATCACATAACTTGTTAGAAGAATTTGGAGCGGATTTGTGAAAAGATTGATATTTCAATATTGTAAATAATAACAAAATACATAAATCTCTATTTTCATGATGATATTCTTGTGTACGAACTTATGTCTAATGTGCGTCACAATGTATGTGTTGATGAATGTATATCTTCGTGTCTAAATAATTAAAAACTTGTCCCAAAAAGATGAATCGATAAATATTGTCTTGTGGTAAAAACTATTTGTATACATTTTCCTTTGAGTAACCAATTAGGCCTACTTTCCACTTAAACTTCCACGACGTACTTCTTTGAATCGCAAATCAATAAAGCGGAGATAACTGGTTGGATGAGCGAAGCGAAGACTTCAATTTCACTGACCCCCAAAAAATTTAGCTTGGGTGTTTTTTTTGTTTGTTTTGTTTTTTTGTCTGTTTGTTCGCTCTCTACCGGGCAAACGGCATATCCGATCTTGAAGAAAATTGGAGGGGACCTTCGAAATCTCTGAACTTATACCTGCCACGTTTTTTGGTACAATCGAAGAAATATTTCTCATGAATATTGTACTTTTACGTTTTTTTCGAAATTTGTTCGATATTTTCATGCCATTTGGGCCAATTTTGACCAAACGGGTGAGGCTACAACGTTCATATTTTACATGTACATTTAGGTTATGGTGATGAATTGCTTTCTGAAAGAAAAAGTAGAAAAAGTTAGCCAGAATCCATAGAATAAAGGTTTTAATATGAGTTTTTTTAGGTATATAATAACAATTAACAAGTAACAATAGAAATTTGACAACAATTACCTGAAATGCATTCAAAAAGCACTTGAAAAGGAAAAGTGGTCCTACGCAAACTAAAAACTTAACAAAAAGCTCATCCATCAACGCGGCGGGACTTGAGCGTTTTCCTAGTTTTAACTACATCACCACAATCACAACTTACCACATAGCATAGTGAAAGAACCAGGAAAACTCCAAGTAGTTATTAGACGAGTAAACGCGTCATCTGTTGAATCCCCTTTGGCATTCAAAATTGGGAATTGATTGACATTTGAAATTTGGATGATAATGGTCGCCCGAGACCTTCTCTATACTTAAACATCTACTACACAAGTTCAATTTAATCTTTAAAAATTCAAGCTTCAAGAATTATCACTTTATCGTTGAAGAAAATAATTTAAAACAAAAGTGACGCATTTATTTTCAAACACTATTTTGAAAATTACAACATTTTAGTAAGTAAATGTGCAAATGTATAGCAATGAAATTCATCTTTATCTTTGATATTAAGATAGCAAAAACATATGTAAGCTTATAGTATATGGTATATAATGTACCATAACAAGTAAATTTCCTGATAATTTAGATAGTTTTATTCTAAATTCAGTCATAGTGTAAAAGTCAAGCGCTCTAAATATTAACTAAGTCAACTACAATAATAGTGGGAGCAAAACACATTCTTTGGCGTAAGAGGCCACACATAAAACCGTGTGTTGGCCATCTACAAACATTAATCAGGAACGTAGGCTACATGTAACGTGCTAGTGACAATGCTTTGTAAAAATGTGAAGCACCACATTCCTCTCACACACACAACAATTTAGCTAAAGATAGTGGACTTATGGCAATACCAGACAAAACTAGAACTGAACTGAAAAACTGAACTGCGAATCTGGAGCTTGAATTTAGGGGGGGATTCATTATTTATCAGGAACAAAGGCAGCTGAGTACACATGCACTTGTGAGGTGGGTCCAGAGTGAACCAGGGAACAACAGTCAACTAAATTCAACCACGGCGAGTCCACACAACATGGGAGCGGGCTAGAGGCTTCCTTCGGGAGCGCGGCCGGTGTGGGCAGCTAGATGACTATCCCTACTTGAAAATTGGACCGCGTAGACCCCTTTAATTCTTTTAATTAAACACATAAAACTCAACAACGCGTGAGTACCCGTCTTCCAGTGTAAAGATCATCTCATAACATCTTCAAGATCAGCTGTTAAACATAAACAACTCATACCAACCAACAATTATCATTAAAAGAACAACTATTATCAAACTATATAAAATCATATTTTTCTTTATTTACAAGTGCAGCGTACAGAGCAAATAATTAATAACATTATTTACCTCACCTGCTCTTAAAGTTTCATCATTAAAAGATCAAACAACTACAATCTACAAGATCATTTCAACTTGTCATTGATTACGTGTGAATGAACACTTTATAAAGTTAACTACATAAATAACTAAGAATAAGCGTAAGAAATAACAGCTATAAACTTTTAACCTATTTCAAGAATTAATTAACCAACAGCGACCTTGACAGTATCGAACAGATATTTAAAATGACAATTTTTATATCAATTCAATTTACAACATTCTTTTAGTATCAAAGGTCTATAAAATATTGTTTAGTGTTTTTAATTCATTCATTCTATTATTTTAAAAGTGGATATTTTAATTTTTGTATTGATTTTCATTATTTAAATTATTCTGTATCACTTCACTTGTTGATTCTGGCGTTGATCCGCGGGTATTCACACTGTTCATACCACTGATTGCTGTTTTTCCTATTAAAAATATCGATCTTTGGTTTGTTATCGCTCACTCATCGATTGCATCGGGGCCAACAAGATTGGCTTGGTCACTTTGGTCCCCCTGAAAATCAGTTGTAGGCTTATGACTGAGTGGGTAGACTCTAAATACAAATTTCGTGAGTGTTTGACGAGTGAGGGCCTCTGAAGATGAGAAACGAGACTTCCCGAAACGTCAGGAAGAGAATTGTTAATGCATGCCATCTTCTATGAAGTATGATATTCAAGGCGAAAAGCCCCATTGAAAAATAATATGATGATTACTGTTTTAACCTTGGTTTTATAGTAGGCGACTATGACGCTGTATAATGATGGTATTATAGACTGAAATTTCAAACGGTAATTTTTAAAGATCCCTAGTTCAATCCCCTATGGATTGAGGCACTTTATTAATATATTTTAATGAATCCATCGTAAACATATATGTAATTAAGGCTTAAGCATATGTTCAATTCAAAATACATTTTTGAGGTAGAATTTAATCGGAAATATTGAGAAATTCCTTTTCCTCCATCGTTAAATTAGTTATATTTGTCCAAAATAGTATTAAGAGCAGCTGTTTTTTTGTAAGCGATGTTTGAAATCTGAAAAAAAGAATTCACTGTTATTAGCTCAAAGAAATGTTTTATAGGCGCTCCACGCTAAGAAAGGAGTTGCGCGCGCTTTTAACGGGTGAATTGTAGCCATTCAGCAGGCTCCAATTTAAAATAACGAACGCTGATAGGCCCGTCGAAAGCGCGCGCATCTGCTTTCTTAGCGTGGAGCGCCTATATTACATATTTTCAATTATAGTATCCCTCTCTTAAAATGTTAATCCCTTCATAAAATACAGAAAAAATACCTAAATTAATTGAAGATTCGCAAAAAGAATAGTAATTTTCTTGAACTATATAACTACACACTCCTTCTAAAAGTTAATTTTCAAGTAAGTTTATAAAATTTAAAACAAAACATTAATTTTGATGTATTCAGTACCCGCTTTTCAACAATAATAGTTATTTTCCGTAATATGGCTGCAATGATTCTTTTGTCAAGTTTTCTAACTGTGTATGATTGAATTAATGTGAGTGAATCGATATTGCCCAACAGTGTTGGCTCGAGCGCTAAGCACGTGACTCTAGTTCGTCCCGGATTCAAATCCCGTCGAGACAGGCAATCCTGACTGATGGTTTATAACTAGGTCTTCCCCAATCGTTAATGTGAACGCAAGGGATTGAGTCCTTTTAAACATGCCTGGGACTGTGATATCCCTTCACAATATGTCCTAACTGAAATTTATCTAGTTAGACACCCAAAGAAGGGCATGCATTGCACCATGGGTAGGTTTCCCACGTGAAATTACACAATTGTGGTTATTTGTGTTATAATGTGGCTCGTTGGTCTTGTTGTTAGCGTATCTGCTTCCAATGCAGAAGGTCCAGGGTTCGATTCCCGCCAAAGTCAGAATTTTTTTTATCTTCTGATTTGGAATTAAGTCTATCAGTTCGTGTCTTAGGAGTTTGTAAACGGTGACTTTGGAGCCGTCCTAGCAACGAAACACATAATAAATTCAGAGTTGTTCTGAATCAGCCTTGTTGATTCTGGCGTTGATCCGCGGGTGTTCGCACTGTCCATACCACACTGATTGCTATATTTCCTATTAAAAATATTGATCTTTGGTTGGTTATCGCTCACTCGTCGACTGCGTCGGGGCCTACAGGGTTGGCTTGGTCGCTTTGATTTACTGTCCCCCACTGAAAATCAGTTATATAACTGAGTGGGTGGACTCTAAATACAATTAATTTTATTTATTTCAACAAGTTGTAAAATACCTGCAGGAAATGGGGGTAAAAGGTTTAATATTACTAATATAATATCATTTAATGACATTATATACAAAGTCTATATTAAACAATATTATTAAATAATGTAGAAAAATATTATCTTTATAGGAGAATAAAGGTAGAATGGTCAGAAAAACTCAAGTTTAAATCAGTTGTTCAATGCGATGGGTAAACAAACATTACAATGTATTGCTTATTATTGTGGTTTAAGTTGCAATCACATCGTTATGTGTTATGAATGCTTGCTTTATTTCCATTTAAAATTGTAGGCATACAAAGAGTTACATACCGGTACAGTTTCTAGACCCTTTAGATAGTATTATCTGCAATCAGGGTATATGGAAAATCAGGGTAGTATAGGCCCTTATAATATCAATATTTACACATTTTACAAATTTGGCTAATATAGAGCTAGTTCAAGTATCATTAAGTATATACATGAGGCTTTTAGAGTCTTGGTTCAGGTGCTTGATACAAATTATGTGTACAAAGTAAAATAAGTAGGTAATTACATGACTATTACAAACAATTGAATAGGTGACAATAAGACATAGTGGTCTACTATTTAGTACACCTACAACATAGATACTAGTATAACCCACAAGTATCATTAATTTGGCTCATAGAACCGAGGCATATTGCTGGTCAACACAGTTTAGTATCGTAAAATATTCCTCAACTGAATAATATGCATTTTTGATCAGAAGTAATTTCAGTTTGTTCTTGAAAATATTTTTGTTTGTTATATGTTTTATGTTTGTTGGAAGTTTATTATATAATTTTGTATTTTGTAATTTTGTATTGTGTATTTGTGTATTTTGTGTGTAATTGGAATTGTTTTGAGTGATTTTACGCTTATGGTATGGTAAGTCGTCCGCGGTGGCACACACGATTATGCGCTGGTCCGAAGCGTATGGCTCTACGAGGCCGTGGGTTCGAATCCCGCATAAGGCATGAGTTTTTTGTAATCGTTCTTCATCCTCATCTATCACCACTCATCGTCTCGAATAGCCCTTCCTTGTTATTATTGCTCGCTAGGTTGGCGATGTGTTTGTCGAGGGCAGGTTTGTGTGTGAGTCAGGTGGTTGTACTTCGTACTTTCAGCCGGACTGGTTTGAATCACTACCGTGTAGCCTGTGGAGTGCGACGGTCGTGTGTTGTGTAGTGCTGTGTCTTTTGTTTTCCAGTGAAATACCCCGTGTGTTATGTAGTGTTCGGTTTTTCAACGTGTTTGGTGATAGACAATACATAATCAATGATATAATAAAGCAAGTGTGGATAATGACATAAGGATGGAGTTGTACCAAGTAACCTGGGGCTGTCGTCGCGATTAGGTGAGTGAGTTATTTATTTTGTATATTGTTTGGTATATTGGACACTTCTACTTGGTCCAAACGACCGTGGTCTAAGCGGTACTTCTTCGGCTAGGGGGTCCAACTTTTATATACACTGTAACGGAAAGGATTTCGGGTGCGCTCTTATCGATTATATCCTAGAACTAGCGCGGCGGCACTGTAGCCAGCGGAAAGTTCGGCTAACCTAACGAAAGTACACGTTTAACATAAGTAGTAACAAGGCAATATAGCAGTGTTAACAAGGTGTATAAAAGTTGGACCCCCCTAGCCGAAGAAGTGCCGTATAGGTAATGGGTCAACTGGCGGGTTGCTTCATCATTTAAGTGCATATTGTCACAATAGATGAAGTATTATTTTTGAAACAAGTAATGTTCCAAAAATAATAAAACCGCAACTTGTGGCAACCTTGGACAAGGCCTACAACGAACGATTTGTTTTGACGCGCGCCTGGGGGAAATGTTACGATGGTGGATGCCAGCTGACCTAGCCGGGCGAGGCGACACTCGGTTAGACTACGTGTTGTAGGCCTAGTGTAATAAGGAGTTGGCTCAGTGTGAATAGAGCCTTCTCGAGTTTGTAACTATAACAGCACAGTAACAGACCAATAAGTGTTTTTTTTTGTAAAAATCGTATTGATGCGAGTGATAATTAGTGATTAACAAATGTTAATGCTATGTTTGTCAACATAGGTGTCTTCAGACCTCGAAAATTGATAATTAAAGTGTGGATAATGACTTGCTCTTTTAGGTTCTATTTTTCGAAAATTATTATATATCTTCGTGTCATACAAAGGACCGTCAAACATTACCTTAATATTAATTTTTGCTTAAACAATTTAATGTATGGCGTTGCTTTGTCGACTGAGTTCAAAATGTTGTGCGTTTGGATACAACACCAAATCTGTCAGTCCTGTCGAGTTATCTTTCCACCGTTTCCCAAACAGGGAGAAGTCGCCAGTGCGATATAAAATCTGGCTATTGGAAATTAACCATAGGAACTCAAACTTCGTAACCAGCAAATTTACTCGTGTATGTACAGTATATGTTAGGTACCTACCGAACACTTGATTGAAAGTTGTACGAAATTACTATTAGGTATCAAATGAAACTGGTGGAAAATATAAAACTAAAACTCAAATTTATAAAAATTAAAATACCATATAAAATTGAGAGGTAGCATTGAGATGAGAACTCAGCTGACCGTCCCCGATGGTATTGAATGGGCGGACGGTGAAGCGGCCGCATTTATTGTAGAGTCGGTCGGTAGCCAAGCTAGGAGGATTCAGTGTATTACCTAAATCCTCCTAGGGTTGATCTCGACTCCGGTGGCTCATCCGCTGGCCAAAGCGTATGACATTAGGTTGATAAGGGTTCGAATTCCACCTAAGGCATGTTTGTTTTGCAATTATTGTACTCCTTCTAAATTTATCACTACTCGTCATCACTAATATCAATATTGTGGGGAAAAAAGCGTTAAACAACAAAAATCAAATGACCCCATGCGGTTAGTATGTGTGACGTGAGCATTCCCAGATATTTCAAAATGGTATCATTGTGATTCTTTTGTGTTATTTATCAGTGATTATTTAAAGTGGGTTAGACTATTTTTCATTGTTAAAACTTAATAATAATAAGTATAAGTGATTAATTTGATAGATTGTAAATTAGTATTTTGGGTGTGTTTAAGGTATGGTAAACGTGGCGCTGCATGGGTGATACTGAATTTTTATCTTAAAAAATATTTTCTATCCACACAAAATTTGATAAGTTTTGTACACCAAAAGAACAAAAAAACACAAAAGATCAGCTGTATCTTTAAAAAAAATCATAAGGGAAATGCTGTGTCGAGATATTATGTGAATAATGAAAGTTCCTCGATATTACGACGCGCAGCAATAACCTTTAAAACTGATCTACTGCATGGGAAACAAAGAAGTGAAAAAAATGATGATATTTCCTCACCTCGGTAAACAATTGCAAAGAATATGGATCGAATCCTGGCACCTTGATTTCAGTGGGTCTGTTAGCCCTAGTCATCACAATCAACATCGCACGCTTGTAGCTAGTCGAGGCCCCGAGCCAATCAGATGCGTACAAAGCCTCGCCCACTGCTGCGCTCTAAGACAACAAAACAACTTGGTCAATAGATAGCGTTACTGTATAACGCTTGAAGCTCGTCGAGGCCTCGAGCCAATCAGATGCGTAGGCTTCAAAGCCTCGCCCACTGCTGCGCTCTGAGACAACAATACAACACGTGCCAATAGGTAGCAGCACTGTATAACGCTTGTAGTTTAAAGTCTTCACGAGACATTCATGTGTGCTGTACGCTCGTTAGTACTCACATTAATTTGTACATAGCTTTAGAGAAAATTTAAAATTACATATGCGAATTCTATAGAACACAAATCACTAAAATTTTACACACTGGTAGCTCGGTAGCGTCCGGTGCGTCGACTTTATGCTCAAGGCTATTGTACCACCTCTGGCCGATTATTTGAAAGTCGAAGAAATATTAACATGGCTGAAAAGTTTTCTGAATGAAAGAGGGCCGTACTTAATACAGAAAAAAAATTGTAATTTTTTGTGGCGCCAGACTTAACCTCACTATTGACTATGTCATTTTTTGACAATAGTGTAGCCAACACAGCTAGTGCAATATTAAATTTTGAGAATCGGTTTTCTGGATATAGGTCACAACACCTTTAGCTTCAGCATCAGCTACAAACACAAATAGATTTCTGAAAATACAGTTGGTTCACATTTTTTTGTCAAACTGTGCAAATACGATATTTTTCGAGTTTTCGCTGTTTTTATTAAAGGTACTCTTCTCTTTATTCAGCCAACTTTCATAGACTTCTAATGTATTAGCCCTAGGGTGATAACAATAGCCTTACACATTTTGTATAGTAGTGTTTATTACATAAAGCAATTCTGTTTTTGTATGTTGTTTACGTAATTTCAAATTATCTTCAGAGCGTTGTATAAATATAATGGGCGTACTTACGAGCGTGAGGATGTCTTGTGAAGACTAATGTAATTCCGATCAATCTGTTCGATTCTGGAGTGTACAATTAGTGTTGTGACTAGATAATTTACTTGTCATCTAAATAAAGATGAAGATAATTTCCTAAAAAGTTATCTAGTTAAGATAAATGATAAAAGTGTGGAGAATTACCTAGATGAAAGATAACAGTTAAAAATAATTGTCTAGATAATAATGTTTAGATAAAGATATAATTGAGATCGACGTGTTTTCTTTCAATAATATTTTTCCCCCAAACAACAGTTTTCTTGTCAATCTAATATCAATGGTAATATTTGTCAGACTAGACAAATTGGAGGAATTTTAAAATATGCGGATCTACGATTAAGATAACATAGTCAACTAAAAAACTAGTTAAAGAATTTTTCATTTTAACTAATTAAATATTTAATATTTGTCCACATTATTGTTCATTAAATTATCTAAAAAAGTTATCTAAATGCTTCAAAATCTTAGATATGATTAACTTTATTTTATCTAGATACATAAAAAAGATGACACCAAAAAAACTTATCTAGATAAGATAATAAAAATAGAATTTCATCTAGATGATCTAGATAGATTTTCTCACCTAGTGGTCGGAATATGAAAGAAAAATCTGACGACAGATTGGCATGGATTTTCGTCTTAATTAAATACATTTCTATCTTGGCTAGGTTTTAAATTGAAGTATGGCATTGTGTTCTTCAATTTACCTCATCTTTGATTATGTTGATAATAATATTTAGGCCCAGGAACACTAGCGATGTCTCGAAGGCTGCTACTGCCATCTCTATTTCTTTTGTAGTGAGCTTGTTTGCCTAGAAAGAAACAGAAGATCGTAGAGGAATAAACGCATTATTATAGTCATAAATTACTTTCATCTCTTTTCTCACGTCTCTTTCTTTTTCCCATCATATATAATCTAAATTTTTCTTCAATCAATATGTATTTAAAATTGTCTATTAAAATAAAATATTAAAATAACTGTCTAAAAATAAAGAGGCAGAAAAAAATATATAGCAATTCTTTTGCAAATGTTATTTTAAATTTAAAAAAAAATGGTTGGCCATAGGTCTCAATCAATCAAATATCAATACGAATTACGAATTTCATTACTTACCGTTTTCACGGAGAGCATTGTTACTCCGTACGTGACCACGTTTACTATTAAAATATTGAGGAGGATATATTTCAGTGACTTGCTCATTTCCTTTTCTATTCTAAAGAGATAAAAATTACCATTAAACAGTATTTGTTATTATATCATAACACATACAGCAGATTACGACAATTGGTGTACTCTACAAAACATAATGACTAACTGAATTTTTGTTGCTTAACGTCTCTACGATTGAAGTATTGCTAATCGAGACGATGAGTGGTGATACTAAAACTCCATGCCTTACGCGGGACTCGAACCCACTTCCTCTTTTGCCGTATTCTTCGGACCTACGCCCCAATCGAATACGCCATCGCGGACGGCAAATCAAAAGTAAATCAATGAGTTAATTCATAATAATGTTAACCAAAAAAAACAATAAAGTGTTATTTACCCTAATAATACAGCATGAAGTTTGGCAAAACAAGTGAGGAGTATTTTCATCTCCTTGTCAACTTCATAAGCAGTGATTGATATACATTTTAGATCACAGTACTTTTGGTGGATTTCGTTAATGTCTCCATTTCCGAAAGTTCGTCTTGTCTTAACTTTCATTCGGATATATGACCATCCCTTTTTTAGACTTGCGCATTCACTCATCTTTCGTATTTTAATATTTCGAATAGCAGTTTTGCGAATATGTTTAAATTTATTTAACAGAATCTTAAAATACATTCCTAAGTAAATGAGTTCTAAACAAAGTATTGAATTAAAAGAATTGGCGGCAACAGAAATCAAAGGAATAATTTTATTTATTTTATTTATTTATTTAACGTCTATCCTATTCAGTTATAAAAACTGATTTACAAAGGAGGACAACTAAATAAATCTAATTACATAGATGCAGAAACAACAATAAATTACATTTTCGTAAATATTTGAAATAGTAGCATTACAACAACAATGCATTTAACACAAGAATTTTGGTAACAAATTGAATGATATTATATGCATTCAATGAATGAATTAAATATAAAAAAGGGTGGAGAATGAAAAGAAAAGAAAAGAAAAGAAAAGAAAGGAAAAGAAAAGAAAAAGAAAAGAAAAAAAAAACATTAAAAAGAAAAACGAAAAGAAAAAAACTGATTATTAGACGATCCCACTCAAACGAATATGAGGTTTGCCAAAAATCAGGAACAGCAAATCAGGGAGTATAATCAAACTTTCGCGGAAGAAACCACCGAACGCGAAATCTTTATTCTTGGGTTCAATCTTCATTTTTGTGTTCAAATCTTGACTCATATATATAATTATATCAGATATATAATTATTTAAAAAATTTCATGTCAAACTGATCACAGCAATGATACAGGACACCTAAATCAAGTTGCAAGCTCCATCATTGGGCGGCAACCAGACAATCTAGGCAGAAAAATATAGTTGAAAATACATTGTTTATATCATAATAAAAGCAATAATGAACAAACAAAGAGAAAAGCAAAATCAATTATAAGAGCTTATGAAGGTAAATTAACATTACACAAACACACAGACAATAACTTACAAATAAATAGTAAAAATCAATTTTTTGCTCTTTGATTCATTATCATTGCTTCAATTTACTTTTAAATTGTACAATTCCTAGATCAGTAATTTTGCAATTCCTAGATCAGTAAACTGGCTTCAATAGGATACGCCTCTGTACATAAATGACTTTCTAAATGCTTCAGAATTTAATCTAGGAACTTCCAATGAGTTTATTAAAGTAGAATTTCTATCACGATCAACAATTTTAAAAATATTGGGTAGAATACCTAAAAACATACCTTTCAATACTTTGTATGTATTTACCAGCACGCTATACTTCATCCTCTCCTCAATCGTGAAACAATCAGACTGCAAATCTTGGTTCAAGGGAAATGAATCAAACAGATGGTCAATTCTCTTCTGGAGTACAACATACTCAGTAGAAGGTCTTACTGCCCAAACCACTAAGCAATAATCAATAACAGAGTGAATATAAGAATCTACAAGTAACCTCAACATTCTCTCGGTTACAAACCTCTTCATTCTACTTATAATTCCAATTGCTGATGATACTTTATTACACACATATTCATAATGTTTCTTAAAATTTAAATTACAATCTAAGAAAACTCCAAGATATTTAAATTCATACACTCTAGAAATTAACTTACCATTACAATTTAACGTCAAATGAATATCATTCATGCTTCTATCATTAGCCTTATGAAAAATCATAAAATTTGTTTTGCTATAATTAATATCAAGTTCCTGAGTTTTAAACCAATCATCCATCCTCTTTAGAACTTCTTGAAGACGTCTTACGATCTCTTCGATATCCACACCTTCTAAAAAAAGACCAAGTCATCAGCATATAAAATATAATTGATGCGTCCCATTATAGTAGATATATCATCTATATAAAGAATAAATAACAGGGTCCTAATATTGATCCTTGGAGTACACCACAAAATATATTGAATACTTTTGAACTATATTTTGCAAGATTTATAAACCCCTGCATTTAGCTAGTAGTGTAATTTCCATTGCAGGAGACGCAGTTATGTTGTATGGATACCACCCACTGAAATCATCAGAAAACACAAGTTAACAATTTGTTATGATTACAAACTCTCACTTAATGTAATTGCTGAAATGACATTTAAAAGTCCTACTATCCTAACTGTTATTTTACTCACCTCTTTGGGTATACTAGGCCTACATGTGATAAACTGACTTAAACTGACAACATCAATATGAATGATGCAACACAAGAGTGTAAAACAGAACGTATTCATATTGTGAATTAGGAATTACCAGCCATATTGGATTAAAACTTTGGTTGTAATCTGATCATTATTGAAGTCACATCAATGATCGTAGAAATAACTTTTCCTTCAATGCGATTTAGTGCTTAATAATTGATAGTCAAATACCTATAGCATTTTTGAGGAAATACCAACAATGGAAATACCCAACTTCGGGTAAATGCAAAATCCGATTTCGCTGACCTTATTTTTTTTTTATAATAATAAAAGTTCTCATGGAACACAGTACAAAAGTCCTTTTGCGTTTAAATCGATTTCTCGAGGGTTTTCCGGGCATTGTTTCATGCACGGCGTGAAAATGAGGAAATCAACTGTTACTCCAATAAGCAAATTATAAACCATGATTTTGTTACGTAACCGTTATCCCCACCGAAAATATGGGAAGACACCATTTTGTTGGTAATTATAATGGAAATATTTTTGCTTTCGAAACTTTTCGTCTACTTCATGCAAAAATTCAGCTTGCCGGAATTTTTGTTCTGGATCGTCTCTAATGGTCCTTTGTTGCTTGGCCTAAAATTTAAATATATTTTTATGATTATCAAGAATCAAGATTTCTAAAAAAAATTGTTCACAACAATTCAAATGTTATTACAAGGTTTTAAAACCGACAGTGTTGGTTGGAGCGTTGAGCGCGCGACTCTGATTCGGGAGCTCTCGAGTTCGAATCCCGTCGATACGGGCAATCCTGACTGAAGGTTTTTCCGAGGTTATCCTCGGTCGTTAAGCGAATGCAAGGGTTTGAGTCTTCTAAACATCCCTCAGACATCTCTTCACAATTGTCCTGACTCCAATATACCTAGTTAGGGGCATGCATTGCACCCTGGGCACATTTTCCACGATATAATTAATTTAAGGTTTTTAAAGCGTAAGCATGATTAGAGGACATAGTTACTGATTGATGGTAACAGTCGTAAAACTCTGTGCCAACCGGAGTTCAAACCCAGAATCTTTGGCTTTATACGTATTGATGCTCTACCAACTGATCCATGATTTAGGCCTAAGGCAAACCTTGAATAAGTTTGCTATTTTTTGCTATCATGATATCTTTGAGTTATGTCAGCAGGGTGGCAGTCTTCTGTTGGTTATTCATCATGGCACTCTACAATGGTTTGCGTTGAGGCCCCGATAGCTCAGTTGGTGGCGCGTTGGTACGTTAAGCCGGAATCAATAATATTTGAATTCAATGCATTGCCTTAAAAAGTTTGCCCCAACTCGAACACAAATATAATATAAATTGTGTTTATTATTTTATTAAATGGCATAATTGAGCTAGTTAAAATAATTTCAACTTACGCTGTAATTTGCTTTCGATCTGGTAGACAATTGAGGGCACTATGTAACGCTAAACAAATTGCAAATATAGGATTAAATATAAAACATAGCAATTTCGTAGATATATTAGATAACTTGTTGATCTTATCCCACATTGTTTTCTGGTAAGCATTGTCCAAGTGGACTGATCTAACAAGTTCGTCAAACTTAATAGTAACCTTATTTAATTTTCCCATCAAAAGCAACACACCAACTACGCATACAGTAACAAAACACCAAATAACTAAGAAGTACGAGCATTCTATGACCAATCTTTTGTTGGTACCCCAGTTCAGAAATATTTCTACTGGTAGACTGAGGGTGCAGTTGAAGGTCAGGAAGATTATGTAGGTCCAAGGGAGGAGTCTGCGGAGAGCTGATAAACCATCGCGGAGTGGGCGGTGCTTGAGGATCGCTCTAGCCAGGCGAGGGTTGAAGCTCTGCAGGTAGAAGGCGAGGTCGTACACCTCATCCTCGGGATAGAAACCTGGGAATCAATACACATTCCTCAAGCAAATAGTGGTGATATGGGCGGTGCTTGAGGATCGCTCTAGCCAGGCGAGGGTTGAAGCTCTGCAGGTAGAAGGCGAGGTCGTACACCTCATCCTCGGGATAGAAACCTGGGAATCAATACACATTCCTCAAGCAAATAGTGGTGATATTGTTATTTTTTTTTTGTTATTATTGTTTTGCATTCACTTTTTTGTATTTAATTACATATTTAAAAATGCGATTTATAACAAAGACAATAACATGCAGTGGCGGAACTTCGTTTCATGGGCACGTCCGTAAAATCTCTATGGGGGTCCCCATACAGATACACATATACATATAGGCTCAGTGTTGAATTCAGGCTTTTCATTCCGGGGGCTATTATATAGGGACCAAGTACGGGGAGTTCGGGGAACAAAGTCCCATCAATAGCGCCGCAGGCGAAATTTTTGAAAATCAGGGTTTTAGAGTGCGTTTGGGACATTTTAGAAAAAAGTTGTAGGCTGAATGCAATACTAAAATAATGTAGTTTTTTGTGTGTTGTTGAGGACGTTGTGGACGTTTAAAGTTCCTAAATATCCTCTAGATTTCACCTTCAAACCGCTAGATTCACAAAACGGTCATTTTAACAACGAAAACAAATTAACAATATTTTCCAACCAGGGTGAAATACAATTTTTTTTACTTATTTATTTTTTAACTGGGCCACCTAAACTAGCGGGGTCCGCCCGCGATTACGGGCCGTGAGGGCGCCTAGTTCCGCCACTGAACATATGAATGCAAGAGCAATCGAAAGGGAATCTACCCTGTAGTACTTTCGTACCTGTTACCCTTGGTACACAATATCCCCAAATTACAAAAGAACGTCGTATTTAGTTAAAATTACGTTTTAATTAACACAACTAAATATAAACAAAACATATTCACTTCAACGAAAAAATCTCTAAAAATTGCTTGTTCAAATACCTCTTAATAACTATGTTGAAACATGTCACTTTTTAAATCACTTGGTAGAAGATTCCACAACGCAACAGATCGACTAAAAACACATTCTTGTACGCCGATGTTCTGGCCCTAGGTGGAATTAAGGGAACACCCGTGTTGTTTCTAGAGAGTTGTCGTTCACTTATAGATTTCCTGTGGTACAGATCGACATCAACGTGTCTTGTTATATAGTTATTGAGCGAGCGAAGCGAGCGTCTCCACTTGACTCTAAAGGCTCATTCATAACCAACTTAGGCCTCTTACTTAACAGCTAACTTAGCCTCTAACTTTAGGTTGCTGTTCATGATAGATATTTAGGCCGCTAACTTAACAGCCACTGCCTCCTAGATGTTGCTCGTGGCAGAGTGCTTTACAGCCATACCGTCGCCTCTAACTTTAGGTGGCTGTTCATGATAGATGTTTTTAAACCAATCACAACACAGATTTGCAGTGTTTACTTTTATCGCGCCAATGCTTGACATACAATAACATTCAGCATTCAGTAAGTAGGCCTAGCCTAGCTCTACTTATAGTATTGCGTGCCGAAATTGATTTTTTGGTTTTTAAATGATAGAAACCATTCACCCAAACATGATCTAGGTGTTCTTCAATTTTTTACGCCGCCATCTTGGAAAAAATGGCCGCCATAGTACATTTCAGAAAAACGATTAAAACTCATGCAATTATTATGTTTAAAATACGAAAAAAAATTGGTGTACTAATTGATCTATAAGAAATAATAAAAAAATACAATAACCCGAAAAAAATATTTTAAAATACTAAAATTTAATTTTTTAAATTTAGTTGATTTTGTACTTTTGTGGTCTATTTAGGCGAATAAAGGCGCCAAAAGAGTTTTTAGAGTGCATGATAGATAGAAATATGATCGATAGATAATAATACTTAACAAAATATTAACTGGCTTAATTAATTTTGGTAGCCATCTTGAAAAATATGACCGCTAATAAAAGTTTTTAATTAGTTTTCAGCTAAATTTAAAATATTACGAAATAATAAATGTATATAATATACAGTTTGAATAAAGTTTGTATTACACTTAAGGATAGACCTTTATAGGCCTATATTGATGTGTAAATATATATGATTTATTAGTCGATTTTTTTATTTTTTTAGTTTGTAATTTGCTTGACAACAATTTCTTTTCATTTATCTTAAAAATGCGAAATGGGCGTGGTCTATACTATATATTAAACATATGTGAGAGCTAATATACTTTTTATGTTAACATTTAAACACATTTTTTAAATGTCTGAGTGCACATTGCTATGTCTTAGCGATTTGGAATAGCACTCTTTCTTATGAACGCGATATGCGAGGTGACCTCCTGTAATTTTTAAAATCAACACGTTAGGGTAGTACCACAAGACCTTTTTACATTCATGAGAAATATTTAAATGTAGTCCTACAAAAAGGTATTTGATACATATGCAGTTTGACTCACCAATTTCTACATCATCGGTCCTCATCACACTAACGGGACTTTGACATCTACTTGAATGCAATAATCCCTGACGTTTTGACAATCGTGGCATTTGCATAAAGAAGTACAAGTTAGATAATTTTTCATGCAAAAACAGCTTTTCCCCGTAAACTGGCCTTTGCATCCACACCTTACTCTTTCCAATATCGCCTTAGGAGCCGGCAGAGAAGACATTTCACAGAAACCGTAGATTCTTTGGGCCCAATTTACAAACCATTGATCTCAGTAAGTGGTAGAAAGTAAAGATGAGAAGAACGATAACCCTTGCTTATCCTTGCCATGGCATTAGCTCTTCTGATATGTGGTGCATGGTTATGCTCCTAAAGTTGGCGGCAATTTCTCTCCTTCAATTTTCTTGGTCCTAAACAACTCCCGGAGCAGGTATTTGACTTTGGTGATTTTAAAGTGTTTGGGGCATACATTTGGCATGTAAAGCTTTCAAGATCGTACAATACCTGGTCGAAATCGAAATCGTCTTCTCCCAACTTTATCAAAAGCTTGTACTAATCGTTTAAATTCAGTAGACAAGTCAAGATACAAGGTACAATTTTCTTTTTTGAAAGCCTAACTAATTTTTCACCCCAATCTCCACCAGGGAAACAGTGAAGTCCGACCAATCACTTACATTTTTCATTGTCTAATTCAGTGCACTCATATCATTCAATTTGTGTTTGCCATGGCCAGTAATGAAGATAAAGTTTTCAGCAAATTATACCTTGAAAAAAGGTAGGGTATATTAAGAGCAAGAATACGTCTGTGTCCGGCAACATGACGTCAATGTTACAATTTATACACATCTCCATTGCATCTAGAACATGAAGGGGAATTAAGTTGTCGGCTTCCTCGTGTGTATGGCGTTCAATATTCAGTTTAAACAAGTAATATACAAGGTTATACTGAAGGTACAATCTATTGAAACAACATTGATTTGTTTTTATCCTCTCTGAATGACTTCAAAAGTGTTTTACGTAAGTTCACAGTATAGGACTAAGTTGTGATTAATTCTCAATGTGAGATAGTAATGTCTTCTGAGAAATGAGTTTTTTTATTTGTTGCGTTATTGACAATGAATTTCATTAGGTACAACCATCACTACGTTTTTATAGAATATTATCCTTAAGTTAGTTATGGCGTTATGTAAACAATATTATTCTTCCCTCGACGTAAAAAGAAAGAATTCTCCTAATACGAAGAACAAACTCATTGGCAAAGTCCTTGCAAGTATTCATTCCAGGACCTTTCGTGATACATTGCACTATCAAGGCCATAGAATCTACAAAGCATATCTTACTGTCTGACACTGCGGGAACAGGCACCTGTTCAAGTCGTACATAACGTTGTTCTAGCACTGACATGAAAGAGCTTGTATCATTTGGAATTAGCAAGGAATCACAGTACGACCAACTTAAAAGTTAATCTTCTTGTTGCATATTGTTCTTTAGGAGTAACTTAGGCTACTCTTTTTGACAGTGCCAAACATCATTTGGAATAAATAATTAGGCAAGTCGCTTGGCAACAAAATCATCGTACAATAGTAATAAGTAATAATATCTAAAATATTATTTAACGAAGTTATGTTAATAAGTTGCTTCTCAACTAAAAATGGATTGTCTTCCAGGTGATCGAGGATGCCTGCCTTACCTTTATCTACATGGTTGAACATACGAACTGATATCTTTCCAGAGAGATGATATGTTCTAGCAAAGTTGATGCTTTATCACACCCGTTCTTGGAATCAAACTCGTCTACTAAGGGTCTTAATTCTCACATCGTGGTCGTCCTCATCTTTGTCATCGTACGTGTTGTCATTATCGTCGTTGTTGGGGAGGTCGTCAATAGAATGAAGAGAAGAGAGGTCCCCGACGACGACTGATAGAGCGATAGAGCATATAGTTACAGGGAGTGATACTCCCCTACCTACCAGCTGATGTTTGCGATATGGAACTTTAATCTTTTCTCGCCCTTTACAAAACAGAGCCATGCTCTGTGCCAACTCTACCCCTGGCTTAGATGAGGGACGTCAAATTGGATACGCCATGTTATGTTTATATAATATCCCAGAAAACTCAACCGGCTTCCACCGTTCAAGAGCTTACAAAAATCGCGGTCTACAAACTGTTCCTGTAGGAACTGTTTTTTTTTGTATATCACGGGTGTAGTACATCTTGGTTTTTGTTACCCAAAAATTACTTTGCCTATAAATAAAATTAGAAAATATATAGAGGGAAAATAGAGGGAAAGGACCAAATTGACTACATCTGAGCCCGCTGGTATTTTGGAGAGGCGCGCGTATGCAGTTGGAAAGCAATTTTCTTACGCTTTGCTACATACAAATAGCTCTAAATCCTAAACTATTTACGCTACCGTTGAGACATTTATGTTCTTGTACGTAGAAATACACACATTGTCATAAGCTATTAACTATATGGTCCATTACAAGTTTTTAATTCAAATTAATAACAATACTAAAAACACGTGGTCTCTGACAGTAAAAGCCTACTTTTTACCCCCCAAAAAAAAATATTTTTCACCCTTATGTTTTTTGTATGCTTTTAAATAAATTTTTCTTCAAGTCAAAACTTATTTCATTATTTTCCCTTTGTTCGTTCGTGCGCTACAACGTTTTTTCTAAAAAGCACATTGGCGGCCATTTTATCCAAGATGGCGGCGGAAAAAATTGAAGAACACCTAGATTAATTTAAGAACGATGATACCAACCTTTTAAAACCAAAAAATCAATTTCGGCACGCAAATCGAGCCAAGGCGCTTTTTTGTACATCTCAGCCCCTACTATTAGGTAGCATTATAGAATTGATTGACTATAGACTGTACAGTTTATTAAACAATAATTGATGTTAAAAGTAATAAACGTATTTATTTAAGACAACGTGACGTAAGCCTTACATAACCTCACATGGCCTAGCCCTAGCTGGGGGCTAGGCCTAGTACCGCAATAAACGTTAATAATACTGACGGTCAGTTGACATTTCTGCCCAATCGATAGCCAAATGTTTTCTTTTATATTCTTATCTTTGTATAAAGACGAAGATTTTACATATAGCAGTGGCCTTTTCATGAATTCGTTCAATAGCTTTTCATCGAAAAATAGCTGATGTTTCTTGGGATCCATTTTTGCTGTTTGTTTACGTTTCAATCGGATATGACCGGAAATTGTCGGCTCGAGTCTCTCTCTGATTGGTTAAAAGCTTAATGTTAAGTTAGCTGCTAAGTAAAACCTTGGAGTTTGCAAACATTCGGTTGCTGATAAGTGTAAGTTAAAGGCTAAGTTTGGTCATGAACAGACGTGTTGTTTTCCATAAGACAAACCTTTAAGTTAGAGGCTAAGTTAGCTACTAAGTTGGTTGTGAATGGCCCTTTATGGCTCGAATGTCTGTTTTTTTTTTCTGTTACTGCTTCGATACAGGTCGCACCGTTTCTCTGATCGACCTGAAATTTTGCACACATGTACATACCACCTAGGCGGGTTGCTGTATAGTTTTGTGGCAAAATCGTTCAAAAAGTTAAAAAGTTACATTAAAGTTAATCGAAAGTTTTTTTTTCAAACTTAACGGCGACAAAATCTGAGGTGGCGAAATCATTTAGAATGTCCGTCCGATCACGAATATGTTAATTTTATTTTGATCCGATAAGTAGTGTAGATGGAAATTACATTATAACAAAGTCCCGTTACCATGGCAACGGAAAGTCGCGCAGCTTTTTTGGCTCATGATAGCGGTCAAACGGAGGCTCGGATCGAGTTGAAATTTTGACCATCCGCAAGTTTCGTTCCCGATTGAATGCCATTAGTTTTGTGGCAAAATCGTTCAAAAAGTTATAAAGTTACATTAAAGTTAATCTAAAGTTTTTTTTTTAAACTAAACGGCGACAAAATCTGAGGTAGCCAAATCATTTAGAATGTCCGTCCGGTCACGAATATGTTAATTTTATTTTGATCCGATGAGTAGTGTAGATAGAAATTACATTTTAACAAAAGTAACGTTACCATGGCAACGAAAAGTCGCATAAGAATTCTGGTCACTATGTACTGCCACCTAGAAGAAATCAAGAGTAAAATAGTTTTCCCAAAGAAATGATGTCAAGGTCCTCTAGATGGCGGTGGATTTTATCCATTCTCTCCTATTTTACAAATTTTCAGCTAAATCGGTCAAGACCTAAGACTTATTGGTATGTAACATTATGGGAATGTCGTACTCGGGTCGTGTTACACGTACCGGTGCTCGCTCAACAACGCGTCCAACTGAGCGTTTTCCTAGTGTAGTAATTCAACAAATCAGCATCCAGATTCTAAAACAACGTAATTGTAAACACCTTAAAAGTTAATTTAAAAATAAAAATAAAAAGTAATATTTAAAAACAAAACAATGCACGTGGCAGTGCACACTTGCTCTATGATGCGCTCTATTGGCCGTTAATGAAGAACCAAGTATAGGATTTTTGTATGTTTCTATTCTATAATAATTTCTGTGTCTAATATACTTTATTTCATTGAGATCCGACGATCCATTTTGTTTAATTTATATTTTTTGATTTGTGTTGTTACTTGTTGATAGCCATAGCAACCACACTTCGTAATAATATAATTATGACACATAATATAACTACCACTATTTATTTATTTATTTATTTATATAAGAGTCTCGTAGAGCAAAAGTACCATTTTACATAGACAATCCTAAAAAAATATATAAATAAGTAAAATTACAATTACAATTAATAAACCTACAAATAACAAACAATTAAAAATATTAATTAACAATAAACGTTTTTCTTCTTAATCACTTCACCGATTTGCATAAAATTTTCAGGTTATGTTAAATGGGTTACAATACACAACCCCTATCAAAATAAACTTGATTAGTTTATTTTTTTGTGATATCAATATTTCAAATTAGAATTTTTAATCTTTTGCATGTTTTTTATCGCACACATTTTTTATGTAGGGAGTTAATTTTAATATGGATCATGTAGGTAGAATGTGTTCCTAAACACACCCCCGCAAAGTTGTAGCCACATTTATCGAATAGCTTGGGTAAAAAAGGTACATAAAATTAGCATTGCCAGCATAAGGCAAAGAACTCCCCTTAAGCGGCCTTTACACTTGGAAGTTAAAAAAAAAGTGAAAGACAAAGATTTACTTTTCGAAGCCTTTACTTTGGAAACTCTTTTGAGCGCGATAGCAAAAGCGTGGGCGTGGCATTGTATTCAATGGCAACAGAGAGACCAATTACCAGAGACAGGTATTAACGTTAGAAATGAATTTTTAAATGCTAAAAACCATAATTATACATAATTTTTGACGCCAATTCACCGATTGACACTAAATTGTGAATGGGGCTATGCCCTCTTTTAGCAACCTATAACACATCAATGTGTTAAAACAATAAATAAATAATAAAAAACGAAAATTGGCTTTTATTTTCAACCAAAATATCAATTACATTTTTTTATGTCTCCTAGGTCTCTTTTCTCTAACAACTGTCGAGCAGTGTCCGTCGAATTGCAAGGCTTTACTTTTTACTCATAAACCACTAATTGTAATGTTTCTTTTAACAAAATTGTCACTCACCCTGCCAGAAGAGAAGTTTTAAATTGAGATCCATAATGAATCTTCCTTTATTTCCAGCCATCTAGACTTGGGTTTCTACACCCCTTTGCCTCACTGATTCCTCGATTCACAACCCAAAGGCAACTGTCTTGCTTGAATGTCTTCCGTTAAGTGTCAGCTTGTTAAAATTTTATTGTCCAAGTTTATCACCACTTTTCCTTATTGTAGACTACACGACATTGATTATGATGAACTATGCATGAAGGTGTGTTCGGGAAACTCCACAAAAGAATAGGGTATATTATTTAAATGTGTCCGTTGTGCTATACGCTAGACAAATCAGTATCGATCATAGTGTGCGTCGTTGGGGCACGCAACAAGAATGCATAGAACATAAATAAATAGGCACAAGGCAGGACTGCACCAATATTAAAACCACGCGGGATTAACTTGTTCTAGTGATATATCTCGAGAATAGGGAACCTAAGTGGGCGTTGTCCGGTTCTCTCCGGTCAGCGTGGTATAGGCGATTAACCCGTGCTAAATGTTTCGTAAGCGATAGCGCGAGAACCCGACCACGGACCGGAATTATATTCATACTGTAAGAAACTATAATCTTTCCTCTTTGCGTGGATATACATAACTCTGCTCTATCACAAATATTAATGACATTTGTTTTGAGTTGAAGTGAACTCTACATTTACACTGTTGCCAAACCTTCCAAACTGCTCATGAAAAATCACGTAAAAACATTTTGTCCGTGGCATCAGCATAACATTTGGTATCCGACTTGCTTTGTGGCTACTGTGAGTCACTGGGTTGTACTAGATTATACATAACTAATAAAATATCCTTTAATTTGCCAACAAAATCTTGAATGCGAAGTACATTTAGCAACCATGGACAGGCGCGTGGTATGCGAGGATGCCACAGCTGCACACAACGTGGCTGCGTCTCGCTTGGGTTGCCGCTCAGTCGGAGTACATTTGCGACAGCGCGGGAAACATGGGTCCATTTAACTCATAATAGTTTGAATTTAGGAAGCGTCATCGAGCAAAGTAGAATGCCATCATCTTCTTTACAAAATTATGCATCTTGTGATGTTATTGGTTTAGATTTCTTTTGCGCGAGTCAAAAGATACGGTGAGTTACATTTTCGTACCATGCTAATTCTTATGGGCGCTGAGACCAGAGAGAACCGGTTTCCTTCCCGCCTTCGAAACTTAGGTTCCCTATACTGCCTGCTAAATATCTAATAACTGATTGCAGCCAGTAATCCATCTATTCATTTTTTCAATTCGAATGATTCGTTTTCAAATCAAGCACAGTAAACTATAATTAAACAGTTACAAAGCACAGTATATTTCATAAACTAAACATAATTTGAACAGATTTTTCTCGCAGTACAATTAAATACTACAAAAAGGAGAAAAACAACAACAATTCAATAACAAAAAACAAAGCAAAATAATAAGTATACAGTGTTCTATGTATAAGTTACGGTTTCGTTTATTGAAAATGAGCATTATAATTATTGTGAACAGTACTTAAATATTCAGTTTTAACCCTGAACGTCAATCTTTTTTTTAAATATACAATAGGTCGAGATTGTCCTCATTATGCAGTGTTCGAAACAGTGTCGATAAGTCGAGCCGGTTAATACGCGCGTCTCCAGGCCAAGTTCATTCTCGGTTTTAGGGGAGCTCCGTAGATACGGGCGCCGTACGGCTTTGTTCAAGCCGGCAGCCGTGAGGAACACATCTCCCTAATATGCTTACGGCTTACGGCGGAAGCGATATGACGGGCCGCCCCGCACCTACATGTTTTCTCCGCCGATCTCTCGCGGTACGTGCGTATGCGCTCATCGCCTGCATTCAAGACAACTTGGACAGTTGGACTCGTCCGTTTTGGCCAGGGATTTTGGTGTTGGTAGATCTGATGGTGTCGGAAAGTGAAGTAAACGGGCATGGTAGTACAAATGCCTTCGCATCATGGGCACTTGGGTGTTTTCACACTCCCCATCTGTGAAGACGTTTTGTCCAAGAAGTATCTTCTCTTTACAAGTTTGATACAGCTTCCTTGTGATTGACGTGTCCAAGACGCGTAGAAGGCGATAAGACAGAATGATTTCCTATAACAAGATGTCTACCAGTATGTGAACGTAGACCTAGACGAGTTGAAATGTTTGTCATATTTGAATCGGTTATTTGAGAAACCGAATAAGTCACCCAAAATGCGTAAATGAGTTAAGATAGCCATTTTCTTCAGAATTTAAAGACCTATCAATAAGTAGAGAAATGAAATATTTTTTTACCATGCCTGTGTATATTACAGGGTGTCAATTTTCCCTTTGAGATGAGAAACCGAATAAGTTAGTCCATACACTCTGAAGAAATTTAGATTCATTTAATTGTTTCTATCGTTACAGAGGTAATCTTGTGAGCAAATGGAATTACTAAGAATATGTAACCTCCCAAGACTTACATAGTATTTTTAAATAACGATTTCAATGTTATTATTTTCAATGATAATTATTCTCCTGTGAATTTTGAGAATAAAATTGATTATTTTTTATTGAATTCACATTTTGTTGTTCTGAATGCCCTTTCTGCTAGGGCATAGAATGAAACAATGGTACTGCTACATTCAAGAATTAGAATTATGTTTTTGATTATTTTATAATTTGACACAAAGTACATGTGTATCTTTGTATCACATGAAGTCATGCCATATAATGGTTTCTCAATGCTGTACAAATGTAACATATTATCCTGCCTTATCCAAATATTATTAAATTGTTGTCTGCGATGAAGTTGATATCACCCATTTGCTTTTATGTGAGTACAAATGAGTTATATGTAGATCAGTCTCCAACTTGAAGCAAATTATCACCCGGCAATTCGTTTGATCTCTCATCTTTTGTTGCCTTTCACTTTCAAATGTTTACTTTTCTTTGTGACATACACTAGGAAACGCTCAGTTGGACGCGTTGATAAGCGAGCACGTGCTATAGCTAGACCCACATTGCACAATTTTTTAAATTTTAAAATTTGCGACGTTCGCTGTCCACGGGGCCATGTTTCCAATACTAGAATACTAGGGAAACGCCAAAGTCGTTGTTAGACGAGTGAGTGAGCCATGGGTTGAGTACCCGGTAACATTCCTTTTCTTCCCCCTACCTCAGGCCTCCCTAGCCTATCAAAGGCTAGAATGGCGCATTATGGCCTTACAGTTGACGCGCACTTATACAAACTAAACTTAAAAACCCTATTATTTATACTAATATAATTATCAAACTTAAATGCAAATGTTCCTTGGTACTCAACACATGACTAGCTCACTCGTCTAACAACGACTTTGGCGTTTACCTAGTCTAGTTGGCTATAGCGCCCTTATAGCCGAAATGTGGGAGACAAAGGTTCAATCCCCTGGTCGGGAAAGATTTTGTAATTTCTGGATTGTATTTTAAAAATTATTTAACATGTTTTGAAATGCATATAACGCAGTGTAGTCCATCATCTGTGACAATACTATAAGGTAAACATAGCAAGTACGAAATACGTGAAAATATTGCAAGGTTTACTCAAACTACGAGCGGAATTTGGGGGTACCTTGACGTGTAACATTCGATAGACCTTGCATGGGCACGGCATTTCACAGCCAGGTAAATAACAAACAAAAAATATTTTTTTCTTAATTAAAACCATTGTCGTTACTAATTCCTTCTCATGATAGACCTATTTTTCAGTTTATTATTTGTTGTAGGTTTAAATCGAAATGGATTGTGCTCATTTTGTTAGCAGTTCTCAAGGTCCTGGTCACGGATATCTGTTTAAAATTTCAGCTCAATCTATTTGGCCGTTCGGCCGTATGAGCCCGGACAGACAAACAGACAAACATTAAACAAACATTTAACATACAGACAATGCTCACGGCCAAGGCCCGATCAAGTAGCGTTATGAAGACTTCGTTTCGCTGCGCTCACTCGTCTAATTATTAGTTATTGCCAAGGTATTTGGGTAAACCCGTGGTTACACCTTTACTTTGTGGATAAAATCTACTGCCATAGAGGACCTTGACATCATTTCCTTGGGAAAACTATTTAAACACTTTGGTAACAAATAATACATTGCTTCCTCGATAGTATTTTGATTACTTCTAGGTGGCATTTCATAGTGGCCAGAAAGCTCGTGCGACTTTTCGTTGCCATGGTAACGTTACTTTTGTTAAAATGTAATTTCCATCTACACTACTTATCGTAACAAAATAAAATTAACATATTCGTTACCGGACGGACATTAAAAATGATTTGCCACCTCAGATTTTGTCGCCGTTTAGTTTTTAAAAAAAAACTTTCGATTAACTTTAATGTAACTTTGTAACTTTTTGAACGATTTTGCCACAAAACTAATGGCATTCAATCCAGATCGAAGCTTGCGGATGGTCCAAATTTCAACTCGATCCGAACCTCCGTTCGAACGTTATGGCGAGGTATACAAACAATATAAAACAAAACAAAACAACAAAAACAAAACCAGTGACTATTTTTTTCGGCAGAGTCAAATGGGAACGCTTGCTTCGCTCGCGCAATAACTATAACGTAACTCCACGATTGCATATTAGTTACACAATATGACTAGGGGTTCAGTTCGTTAGTAAGTTGCATATTGTCATTACGTTTATGAAAGTTATAAATGTTTGTATATCATAATAATATTTGTATTGAACTTTGTGGGTACTTTTAGGTTAACAATAAAGATGTGATTCTAAATTAATCTTAAAATAATTAATTAAATGTAACAAGGTATAGATAAAGGTACACAATGTATCTTGATACTCCCAATTTTGTCTACCCTACAATGTTTTCTCTTTCTTTAATGACCAGAACGTGTCCATGTTCATTGTGAATAATTAAAAATGTTGAGTCATAGAAATGAAAGGTTTTAAGCATCGTTTCTTCTTATAATGTCAGTGTGGGTCTGTTTTTGCTAGTCATCTACGTTAGTACTATCTCTATTGAAATTAGTACAACCCAAGTCATTATGCCTTCTTACAAGTATCATTTATAACATTCACGACTGTGTCCAAGCATTGTCTGAATGACTATTGACAAAGAATTAATGAATTTATTAAACTTTCACGAGAATAATATTGTACAAATGATTAATAGTGTAATCATAAGAGTCATATAAATATTTATCAGTTACACTATATCCACTGTTTGCTGGACTAATAAGGAAGCGAAGAGGTCATTATGTCACTCGCAATCAGAGAAGAACCGTCGTTTTTTATACAATACTCGTTTTGCATTTTTTTAAAGAGTTTCGTTAAGAAATCAAAGGTATAATATGAAATGATAATCAAAGTTAATTAAATGAAAAACCGAGTTGCTGAATTAACATCAATTTATCTTCACACAGTAGGCCTACGCATTACATTGTCACTTCATCATAACGTATAGACGACATCGACGACAATACCAACAAAGGCCTACTTATTCAAGTTTGTTGCAAAGTTCTTCGTATGTCTCTAGGATATGAATGCATTCATCTTATGACCTGTCCAGTCCATTGTTAAATTGTTAGAGACATCGGGCTCGCATACAGACAGCAAACATAATCAGAATGACTATGGGAAATTAGATATACAAAGAACGAAAGGCAATGCTTCTCTAGATAGTTTGATGTCTGAAAGCTTTGAGATTTGGTTGGCTTTTTTAGAGTGCGGATTTGTGTTAACCAGAGAAAAAGTCTCGTTCTAAACAGGGGACCAACCATTTAGTGATAGATTCTATCAGGATTTTGATACAATTCTTTGCCAACGTCGGCAACTGAAGAACTCAAACCTCTTCAAATCGTTTGTTAGTATTGTTGTTTCACTATCATGCATAATATACTGTAAAGTGAGTGAATTCCCTAGTAAAAATATTTGGTTGCCAAATGGTTGCCAAGTGGTCACCAATAGGTCATTAAATAGTTCACCAAGTGATTACCAAAAGAAGCCAAATGGTCGCCAACAGGTCGTTTTTGTGTCAAAATACTGCATTGCAGAGTTAGTGACCCGTTGGCTGCCTTTTGGTGAACGCTTGGCTGTCGTATATTTCTTTTGAAATTTCGGTGGCGACCGTTGGTAACCATTTGGTAACCACTTGGCGATCAAAAACAAGCCTTGGTGATCTGTTGGTGACCGCTTGGCAACCAAATATCTACAAGGGAATAAACGCAAGAGTGATGGGAGCTCCCACCTTTGCTCAGTTAGTGCTTTCTGTTTACATATAAATAATACTATTTACTTCATATGGTCATAGCATTACTGACACATATTCGAAAGTTATAAAGAATATTCACACTAATGTTATGTCGGATTGTGTTTATATTCTAGTGACTAGTAGTGTAAAAATTAGCAGTTATACTGTGAAAACTCAAAGACGTTTGTCTTATCACGGCATCTCATCGGCCGTGATAAACACGACGTCCGTCATCGACAACGACCACCGCCTTCTAACATTCTGCAACAAACCGATTTACATAATCTTTAACGACACCGACGCAAGGATACGATTCAAAATGTTATCAGAATCGAATAAACTTTCAAGAGGGATATGGTTGCTTTTCCTTCAGGTTTCCACGAAACTAGACGAGTATTTCCTCAACATCAACATTCCGTTTGATTGTGAGTTCATCGTAGCAGCCCCACTGGACACAGCTGGGCGCATCGGCTTCACCGAAGTATATCGAGTTGCTGAACATTCCTCTCTTCAGAAGTTTTACATGGGTTCCTGGAAGATTGACGAAGAATTTGCTTGGCCAAGTACAGGATTCTATGACAGAAGAAGTGATTTCAATGGAACTGTCATTACGATGGGAATAAGTGGATGGGGTATTTTCAAATTGGTCAAAAGTGACATTTCAAATTCACTAGTAGTCGGAGGATTTAATGGCAAGATTTTGAAAATATTTGAAAGTCACATTAACTTCAAAAGTAAGCAAGAACAGCCAAAAGTTGGGAGGTATGGGTCAAAGCTGAAAAAAGGTTCTTGGGATGGAATAATGGGCGTGTTGCTTCGTAATGAAGCTGATATGTCTGGGGTTCCAGTGATCATGACATCTGAACGTAGAAAAAGTGTAGATTATGGCATACCTTATCAGAGTGAGTATGTGGGACTCTATGTTCAAAGACCGAATAGCAATGCTTCTCTGGGTAGTCTTATGTCTCCCTTCAGCATTGAGCTTTGGTTGGCTTTATTAGTATGTACTGTTGTTTTATCCACCGTCTTAGCATTGTTATATAGAGATGACGGATACCAACAATTCAGTGATAATTTCTTTCATGTTTTTACAGCAATTTTCTGTCAAAAATCTTCACCTGAACTTGAAGTATCTCAAATCTCTTCAAAACGTGTGTTGATATTTCTTGTTTCTTTTTTGGGAACAGTTGTTCTCACCAGTTATTCTGCTTTTTTTATATCGATTCTTACAAATTTCATTCCGAAGTTACCATTCACTGATCTGAAGGGAATGCTGTCTGATGGAAGTTACTTTTTGGGTATGCCCAAAACGGGTCTGGCAATGCAAGAATTAAAAAACGCACATGGACCGGATTTAAAATGGCTGAAGGAGATATACGATAGGCTAGTCGCCCCGGACCCAGAGAACGGGGTACGAACTGTCCAAGATGGATTTATAAGAGTTTGCAAGAAAAAGTTTGTATATATTGCTGAAGTTACTACTTTTCAATTCATCAGACCAAGTTTACGTTGCCAAGTGGTTGCATTATCACAGTATTTTGCAAATCCATATTTCGGATTGGCTTTTCCAAAGAGAAGTCCGTACATCGGAATATTTAATAATAAAATCCTCAAACTATTAAACAACGGTGTAATAAAGAAGCACTATAAAGATGCTCTTTTCCAACCTGATGGAACAGAAGATAATAGAGAGAAACCTGTTAGTCTCCAGACAGTGTTGCCGATTCTATCGCTCGGAGCTGCAGGAATCGTCATCGCTCTATTAGTTCTATCTCTTGAGTTATTACATTCGAATATCCGGAATGGAAAACTCTTTTTTCAACTAAACGGGATAAAAATGAAAGTGACAAAAATAATAGTCGAAAATGTGAGCTGGGAATAAATGAATTTTCGCTTCACTCATAAAAACATTTGGGAATGTATCAGAAATAAATGTTTATTTAATCCGCCAGTACAAATCTCGTGTTTGAACCACCTGTCAAAATAAAATGTACGACACTTCAGGAAGAAATTGTCCCTTGTAGCCCATATACTTTAGAGGTTGTTAGAATGATTTCATTTTTCAAGTGTTTCTATTCCTACAGCCACAAATCATTACTTGTGGACAATACTTTGTTAAATTTCTGGTAGTGCATGAAAACACGAGCCTTACTATTAAGTATAATCGCGGGTAATAAATCAAAAACCATAAGCTAATTTCCAAAAAAATATATATATAGGTTTTACCATTGAGTATTGTTCTTAACTCATGGTATTTTACCCTACCATTGATTGAAAACATTGGTATTGATCCATGATTTCTTGTTTCGTTTTTCTTGTCGTCGTACGATTGAAAATAATGTTCATAGAAAACGATACAAAATAAAATATAAGAATAGAGAATGGAGAATGGAATAGAATATTTATTGGTATCTTTGATTGCACATTTTAACGCAATCGGTGTGTATGCCAGTGTGGCCTGCTATTCTGACTATCAATGAATTTTTCAAATAAGTTTATGGTATTCTTTTAGACTTTTCACATAAAATCTCATTTAAATATTAAATTTTCCTATTTTGACATGTATTGATTCACGGATTTCTGTTGTCTGTATGGGATGTTTCATAGGAAAAGTAAAAAAAAAAACGATACATTGTTTACGCTTTCGTATAAATTTACTTTTCTCTCAAGTTTTTATCAGTCGCACTTGAGCAACCTAGCTACGATTGTTTACTTGAGTAATGTGTCCACAACTGTCCATTACTCTCATCCTAATACACTAGAGTAGAAGAACCGTTATTAACACAATCCAATGTGTTTGTGTTGCCGTAGAAACATAGAACATGCTAAAGAAAGGCAAGGAAATTATTGATTGATATATGATGTAAAAGTTCCGGCTTTTCAAACCGACTCAACAATAACAACATATATATATCCATGGACCCAATTAAAATTTTCCTAAATATTAGTTTAACGAAACATCGGACATGTTTATCAATTATGATCATCTGACATTGCCAAAACTATTTTTGATTTATTTTTCGGTTGAGCGGTACGCCCAATATAGACGATTATAGTTAAATTTTTGACGTATACACCGCACAGCTTTCTGCTCATAATTTTTGTGTTAGATGGCTAATTTTTGTTTCTATTTGTAACACATACTCCTGGCTATAAACTCTATATGTTGGAATTTGTTTCCCGTTAATATCTTGCACGGTACGATTTTTTACTTCCGCCGGTACAAACACTAACTTTGTACCGGCGGAAGTAAAAATTCGTACCGTGCAAGATATAAACGGGAAACAAATTCCAACATATTATAGAGTTTATAGCCAGGAGTATGTGTTACAAATGGAAACAAAAATTATGAGCAGAAAGCTGTGCCGTGCATACGTCAAAAATGTCACTATAATCGTCTATATTGGGCGTACCGCTCAACCGGAAAATAAATCAAAAATAGTTTTGGCATTGTCAGATGATCATAATTATTGATAAACTATGTCCGATGTTTCGTTAAACTAATATTTAGTAAATTTGAATTGGGTCCATGGATCCCCCTTAAGTAAAAATTTGTTTCAGGCCCCAATAGCTCAGTTGTTCAGGAAACTATAATAATTAAACAGTTACTAAGCTCAGTATTTTTTCATAATGTAAACATAATTTGAACAGTTTTTCTCGCGGTACAATAAAACACTACAAAAAGGAGAAAAACAATAACAATTTAATAACCAAAAACAAAATAAAATAATATGTGTACTGGGTTTAATGGATAAGTTAGGGTTTCGTTTATTAAAATTATCAGCAGTATTATTTCGGACAGCGCTTAAAATTTTCTGTATTTAGCCTGTTCGTCAATCTGTTTTTGTTTTTACTAGGAAAACGCCAAAGTCGATATTAGACTAGTAAGTGAGGCATGTATTGAGTACCCGGTATCATTCCCCTTTCTCTCCCTATATCTAAGACTGGACCTAGACAGCGTTGGTCTTTCCTTCCTAGCCTATCATAGGCTAGAGAGTCACATTATGGCCTTACAGTTGACGCGCCCTTATAACAAAAAAACTTAAAACCCTACCATTTATACATATAGACTACCCAGCAAACACATAAAGTTACGGTAGAGTGATGGCTGCGTGCTGGCACTCCTGGCCACTGTGGTCACTGGCTGGCCAGCAGTGAGAAGGTGTCAGGCTGCCACTGGCATACCGTCTTAAGGTGTGCATGAGATGTATGTTCTTTATTTCATTTAGTTCAGCAGAACTAGTATACATTACACTGATTTCATACATCCAATACAGGACAGTCAAGTAGGCCTACAAACTAAAAGACAATAATAGCAACCTTAAATCTAACAAAATACTAAAATTATTATTATTTAAAATGTAGACTTAAATTTTTTTTAAACTCCCTCCCCAATGTCCGCAGACGACATCCTTTATCACCACTGAGTTACCGAATGGACACTTTTTTTCACTAACTCACTCAACTGCATGGATTGACCCTTCACATTATCAGGAATTTTACTGTACATTCTAATGCCACTAGTAAAAAGAGACCTTTCAGAACTACAATTTGTCATGGTTTTAATAAAAAAACTGGTTGGCGTTCCTAGTGTTATGATTATGGTTTTCACAGTTTTTCATTAGAAATTCATAAACCTGTATCACATACTATTTTATGTAAAAACAACATACTTTTAAACATAATTCTTTGTTCGACGGAATGGAAACCTAACGCATTCAACATAACATATCCTTCCTTTGTGTTATTCTATTACAACCCAGAATATATCTCATTGCCTTGGATTGCATTTTTTTTTAACTTATCAATATTGCTTTTATTGGTATACAGGAGAAGTGAAGCACAGTATTCAACATGCGGAGCTATATAATTTACTAGTCTTTAAAAGTAAAAGTCTTGCCCAATGTGATACAAATTTACTTATTCTGAATTGCAGTCCAACCTTTTTTTTTGAGATTTTTTACAAATATATGATACATGTTCATTAATAGATAAAATGGCATCGATCATAACACCAAGATACTTGACAGTGATCTGGAATTGTAATACTTGATTTTCTATCATAACTCTCTCAGGGTTTTCTTTCAATATAGCTCTCCTCTTTTTAGTAGAACTTGTTATTAACATGCAAGCTGACTTACTTACATTTAATTTAAGTATATTTTTAGTAAACCATTCCACTATCTTCACAATTGCTCTATTCATTCTGTCGCATAATTCCTTGAAATTACTACCGGCTACAAATACTAAAGCATCATCAGCAAATAACTTTAAAAAAACTTCAGGACAGCAAATGTTCATATCATTTATATATATATAAGGAAAAGTAAACCCCCCAAAACACTACCCTGCGGCACTCTAATATCGCAGCCCATTTTTTCAGATACACTATTATTTATTTTCACAACTTGCTGCCTATCACTTAAATAATCTTTAAACCAATCTAACGCTTTTCCACCAATTCCATATCTCTCTAGTTTTTTTTTAACAATATCGGTCTATTAACAGTCTCAAACGCACGTTTAAGATCTAGCATTACACTTATAACAATGTTTCCTTTATTAATTTCATCTCTCCACTTGGATATTACAACTTGCAGTGCACTTTCTGTAGATTTATTTTTTCTAAAGCCAGACTGATATTTATACAACAATTCATGTGTTTCAAAATAATCCAACAAATGTTTATGCACCCATATCTCAATCACTTTTTCTAAAATAGGCAGTAAGTTTATGGGTCGCAGCTCTTCTGGTTTACTAGGGTTATTGACCTTTGGTATTGGTATTACTGTTGAACATTTCCATTCGTCGTAAATCTCCCCATTTTCCAATGACAAATTTACTAGGTCTAATAATTGCTCACTGTATATATCAAAAGTGTTTTTCAATATGTCTACGCTTATCTGGTCTGGTGAAGCCTTGTTATTTTTAAAAATTAAAAATAATTATTTTTAAGTCATTCAAATGCATTTTTGGAAAACTATCAAAACTAGAATCTACATTAATATGTGTCAAGTCACAATCGATAAGAGGAATTTCAAGTTCAATCTTCTTTACACTTTCGACAATATAATCATTTAATTTCGTGGCAAAATCTGAATCAGAATGCACAACCTCATTGTTATCAAATACAATACTGTCATTTATGATCTTACATCTTCTTTCATTTCTTATCTTAAGGTTGGCCAGAACAAAAATAACCCCAGCCCGGTGTTGGTTGGCCGCTGTCGTGTTTATGTCGTTTTGCCGCCACAGGCGTGTAGATGGCTAGCCATCACTTTCCCGACTGTCGGTTGGCCAGCAGCAGATGAGTATTGGACCATCACTCGTAACCCTACGCACGGCTGGCCACAACATCCTAGTAACCTGTCCAGTGATGGTTGGCCGCTGCCGTGTCGCTTTTGTTTTGCCACCACGGGCGTGAAGATGGCTGGCCATCACTTTCCGCTGCGGTTGGCCACCACGGGCGTCATCACTAGAAAACCGTCTTCCAGCTGCCCTTATTTTTACAATCACCCATCCAGTGAAAGTCGATTTGCTATTGTATGTAAAGGTGATTATTCTCTCTACACATCAAGCTTCTTCCGTGGCGCAACGGTTAGAGGCTAGGCTTACAGATTGAGAATCGCCCTGCTGGATCGAGTTCGAGAAACTTATCTTTAAACTTTATAATTACTTGCAATGAATACATGTTGTGTATCCACCTATAGATATTCTACTGGTATCAGAAATTAAGACGACATACCTATGTCACACCGATATAATAACAATCATACTTATTATTTTAATGTTTCGTTTACATATTTAGATACCAGATCGCGCTGGTCCCAATGGTTTTCCCAGCAAACACAAATTGATGGGCCATGTTCTCGATGAATGTCAGATAAAGAGAGAGAGTCCAAAATAGTTGCCAATTGAGGGGAAGTGGGTGGGAGGTATTCCCCTACTCACTTCCTTGTGAGGTCATGTGCTTGCATCGATGTCTGGGATTGGATATAACTATTGTCTAATTGTGGTGGCCTGGTATAGAGGCTAACTAGCCAGCAGCCTCATCTGTGTTGTCATCAGACTGCTAACGTAAGGGGTTTCATAGATAACTGTGGCTCGTTGGTCTTGTTGTTAGCGTATCTGCTTCCAATGCAGAAGGTCCAGGGTTCGATTCCAGCTAAAGTCAGAAGTTTTTTAACTTCTGATTTGGACTTAAGTCCATCAGTTCTTGTCTTAGGAGTTTGTAAACGGTGACTTTGGAGCCGTCCTAGCAACGAAGCACATAATAAATTTCAGAGTTGTTCTGAATCGGCCTTGTTGATTCTGGCGTTGATTCGCGGGTGTTCGCCCTGTCCGCACTGATTGCTATATTTCCTATTAAAAATATCGATCTTTGGTTGGTTATCGCTCACTCGTCGATTGCGTCGGGGCCTACAGGGTTGGCTTGGTCGCTTTGATTTAAAGTCCCCCACTGAAAATCAGTTATATAACTGAGTGGGCAGACTCTAATAAAATTTATTTAATTAATTAATTTATTTATTTATTTATAAACCACCGAGCCTCTTGCACACTTTTACACTAGGTACAATTTAACATGGGAAATACTTTTGGTCTCGGACAGTCGACTGTTTGTAGGCCTATTGACAATCAAAAGATACTGATGCTGAATGCGTACAGTTGATCCCATGACTGATGAATGATTAGGCCACTGTATTGAGTGCTAATCTGTACTTGAACTTTAATCAATCAATCGCTTATTGATTGTAATCAATCAATCTATTATTGATTGATTTTGGACCACATCACAATGTAAACAAATTTTTCTGTCTTAACCCAATATTTTAATATTATTGACAGCGAGGAAGTTGATATCACCCATTTGCTTTTATGTTAGTGCAAAAGGGTTATTTGCTCCAATGTATATCACTCTCCAGGTTAGAGCAAATAATCAACCGGCATTTTATTTTGATTCTTCTCTCATCTTTTGTTGTCTCACACTTTCAAATTTTTACTTTTATTTGTGACATACCAACATAACTAACGTATCTCCACGATTACATATTAGTTAATACATTTTTATTGAGCTTATGAAAGTTTTTTATGTTTGTTTACATAATAATATTGTATTGCACTTTGTGGGAACTTGCCCGTTGCCAATAAGGAATTGGAAATTAAATATCCTAGGAAAAGTTACAATTAATTAAAATTAACAACGTATAGATAAAGGTACACAATGTATCTAGAAAATCTCAATTTTGTCTACCGTACTTTTTCTCTTTCTTTGACGACCAGAACTTTTCCGTGAAAATTGTGAATAGTTTTAAAATATTGAGTCATAGAAATGAACGGTTTTATTAATGATCGCTTATCTCTTACTATGTCAGTGCGAGTTTGTGTATGCTAGACATCTACTTTAGTGTTATCTCTCTAGCTATTGGAACCCAAGTCATTATACCTTTTTACAAAAATAATAAAATTCACGACTGTGTCCAAGAATAGACTGTTGAATATTGACACAGAATTTATTTATTTATTTATCGTTCACGAAAATTTGAACAAATCATTAATAATGAAAATGCTCGACACTTTCGCGTATTAACTCGAATAAATTTTATCAGCAACACTACATCACCCTAGGCTCTACTGTTTGCTGGACTAATTGTGGACACGACCAAGTCATTATGTCACTCGCAAGCGTGAAGAACCGTAATTTTTTTCCAATGTTTGTTTTGCATTTTACAAAGAGTTTCGTGACAAAATTCTTAGCATTACAAGAAAGGTAAAAATGAAATGATAATCAACATTTATAACATGAAATAACAAGTTAATGAATTTAAATTGATTTATCTTTACACTGTACGCATTACATTGTCACCATCATAACGTATAGACGTGCCCCGGTAGACGTCATTATTGCAGACTCGTAAGGATGATTGCAGTCTCTTTTCGTACGTCTCTTGGTAATAAATACATTTATTTACTGACCTGACACGATCATTGATAAGTCGTAAGCGACAGTGGGCTTGCAAACGGACAGCAAACATCATCGAAATGAGTATGGAAAATTCGTTCACGAAGAACGAAAATCAATGCTTCACTAGAAAGTTTGATGTCTGCTATAGCTTTGATATATGATTGGCTGTTTTAGTATGTGATTCCGTGATAACAAACAGATAAATCTTGTTCTAAAAAGCGACTGAGATTAACCGTTAAGTGACAGCTTCTTTTAAGAATTCAGAACAATTCTCTGACAACAATGATCAACTAAAAATTCAAACCTCTTAATATAATGTGTTAATATTTGTTGTTTCTCCGTCTTGCACATGCTGTTAAGTGAGTGAATAAACGCAAGAGTGATGGGTGCTACCACCTTTGCTCATTTAGTACTTTCTGTTCACATATTAACAATGCCATTTACTTCATTTGGTCATAGCATCACTGACAAATATTCGAAAGTTATAGAGAATATTCACACTAATGTAAGGTCAGGCTGCGTTTATTTTGTGGTGACTAAAAAAATAAACTTTAACAGTTCTATTGTGATAACTCAAAGACGTTTGTCTGATCACGGCATCTCATCGGCCGTGATAAACACGACGTCCGTCATCGACAACGACCACCGCCTTCTAACATCCTGCAACAAACCGATGTACGCAACTTTAGATGAAAACGACGTAAGAGGACGGTTTAAAATGTTATCAGAATCAAATAAACTTTCAGGAGGGATATGGTTACTTTTCCTTCAAGTTTCCACGAATCTAGACGAGTATTTCCTCAACATCAACATTCCGTTTGATTGTGAGTTTATCGTAGCAGCTCCACTGGACACAGATGGGCGCATCGGCTTCACCAAAATATATCGAGTTGCGCGACAATCCCCTCTTCAGAAGTTTTACATGGGTGCCTGGAAGATTGACGAAGTATTTGCTTGGCAAAATAGAGGGTTCTATGACCGAAAAAGTGATTTAAATGGAACTGTTATTACGATGGGTATTAGCGAATGGGGTATTTTCAAATTGGTCAAAAGTGACATTTCAAATTCACTAGTGGTCGGAGGATATGATGGCAAGATTTTAAAAATATTTGAAAATCACATTAACTTCAAAAGTAAGCAAGAACAACCTAAAGTTGGGAGGTACGGGATAAAGCTGAAAAACGGTTCTTGGGATGGAATAATGGGCATGTTGCTTCGCAATGAAGCTGAAATGTCTGGAGTTCCACTGACGATTACATCTGAACGTAGAGAAAGTATAGTTTACAGCATACCTTATCAGAATGAGTACGTAGAATTCTATGTTCAAAGAACGCAAAGTATTGCTTCTCTGGGAAGACTGATGTCTCCCTTCAGCATTGAGCTTTGGTTGGCTTTATTAGTATGTGCTGTTGTTTTATCCACCGTCTTAGCATTGTTGTACAGAGATTACAGACACCAAAAATTCAGTGAAAGTTTCTTTCTGGTTTTTACTGCAATTTTCTGTCAAAAAGCATCCCCTGAAATATCTCGAATCTCTTCAAAACGTGTGTTGATATTCCTTGTTTCTTTGTTGGGAACAGTTGTTCTCACCAGTTATTCTGCTTTTTTTATATCGATTCTTACAAATTTCATTCCGAAGTTACCATTCACCGATCTGAAGGGAATGCTGGCTGATGGAAGTTATTCATTGGGAATGCCCAAAACGGGTCTGGCAATGCAAGAGTTTAGAAACGCACATGGACCGGAACATAATCAGATGAAGCAGATATACGATAGGCTAGTCGCCCCGGACCCAGAGAACGGTGTACGCACTTTCGAAGATGGATTTATAAGAGTGTGCAAGAAAAAGTTTGTATATATTGCTGAAGTCACTACTTATCAATCCATCAGACCACGTTTAAGCTGCCAGGTGGTTGCATTATCACAGTATTTTAGAAAACCATATCTCGGATTGGCTTTTCCAAAGAGAAGTCCGTACATTGGAATATTTAATAATAAAATCCTCAAACTATTGAACAACGGTGTAATAAAGAAACACTACAAAGATGCTCTTTACCAACCTGATGCAACAGAAGGTAAGAGAGAGAAACCTGTTAGTCTCCAGACAGTGTTGCCGATTCTATCGCTCGGAGCTGCAGGAATCGTCATCGCTCTATTAGTTCTATCTCTTGAGTTATTACATTCGAATATTAAGAACGGAAAACTCTTTTTTAAACTCAACGAGATAAGAAAGAAATTTTACAAAAATGTATATAACAAATTGGTGCACTTAAAAAACCGTTTGGGAATATTTCAGATATAAATGTTGATTTCGTCCGTCGGACAAATCTCGTATTTGAACCACCTGACAAAAGTAAATGTACGTCAATTCAGAAAGCAATTGTCACTTGTCTAGGTGCCCGTTAGGGCGCCGCAGCCAAGCCGCGGTGCTCTACACACTCAGGCACCTTATACAGCAAGCAGAGTTGGGGTGATTTCGAGGTGTCACCCAGCCGTCATGAAACGTGATGTGAACTTGAAAACTATCAAAATCGAGGGGATTTAGGTGTCCGACAACACATGCTAAATTTGGTTGGGGTACGAGCATTCCTTCTTGGTGAAAAAATGACGTGAAACATGCTCAAAATCACTTTAAGGATGTTAGTTACTACTGGCTACTACTACTACTATCTAATTCGTCAGTTTCAATTGCCCAGCGATTCTAACCAAACGGGGGGGGGGGGGGGGCTACAACGTTCATATTTTACATGGACATTAAGGTAAAAGTGATGTAATTCCCTTTGAAAGAAAAAGTTTAAAAAAATTGCTGGAAGGCTTCAAAATAAAGGTTTTAAATAAACCTTATACAGGCATACAATCAACAAGTAACTATAGTTACGTGACAATAATCGCCTACATTGTTTACAAAAAGCAAGTCTTTGGACCACTATATTTTTTCATTCTATTGTTAATTGGTAATACCATAGCAATTAAATCGACTGATAAAATTATTATATTTTAACAAATAATTTTGCAATAAAACTTGAAAAAGTAATGAGATCCCACACATAACAAAAACTTTTAAAAATACAGCCAAACCTTACACACTCAAAAGAAACGAGATCTAAAAAAAGGGCCAAGCTCATCTACCCTTCCACATTTGCGCATTCTTAATTCATAAACGTACAGTGTCCCGTAACAACATCCTTGAAAAGCTTGGCAAAATAGTATTTGCATGACCATTACATTAAAATTAATTAGAAAAAAAGAATTTGGATTAACTATTACGTTTAAATTTATAGTTGAAAATTCTATCTGTACGTTTATGAATTAAGAATGCGCAAATGTGGAAGAGTAGATGAGCTTGGCCCTTTTTTTAGATCTCATTTCTTTTGAGTGTGTAAGGTTTGGCTGTATTTTTACAAGTTTTTGTTATGTGTGGGATAGATTCTATACTTCAGAGACTTTTTCGAGCGTTCCTATTCCTGTGGCCACAAATCATTACATGTAGACAAAACTTTGTTTATTTGCTGGTAGTGCATGAATGTACGAGCCTAACTATTAAGTATTATCTCAGTTCATAAATCAAAAACTAAATGCCAATTTCCAAAAATATATAGGTATTACCATCGAGAATTATTCCAAACACAATGTTATAACTCTACCCTTCCCTACCACCTGAAAACATTGGTATTGATCCTTGATTTCTTCTTTCATTTTTCTTGTCGTCGTACGAGTGAAACTATTGTCAACAGAGAACATACAAAATAAAATATTGAATTGAATAGAGATTGAATAGAATATTTATTGACATCTTTGATAGCAATGCATATACATTTTGACACAATCTGTGTATGCTAGTGTGGCCTGCTTTTCTGACAATCAACGAAAATTTTATAATATTGGTTTATTGTATTCTTTTGGTCTTTTCACATGAATTATTATTAGTAAAATTCCTTAATATCGTATTTTTCATTTATTTATTCACGGATAATTGTTGTCTGTATTTGATGTTTCATGGAAAATGTACAAATAAAATAACGATTCATTGTTAACGCTCTCGTAAATTAACTTTTCTCTCAAATATTTATCAGTCGCACTTGAGCAACCTATCCACCATTGTTTACTTGACTAATGTGTCCACCCACATCTGTCCATTACTGTCATCCTAATACACTAGAGTAGAAGAACCGTTATTAACACAATCCAATGTGTTTGTGTTGCCGTAGAAACATAAAACATGCTAAAGAAAGGCATGGAAATTATTAATTGATATATGATGTAAAAGTTTGCCCCGATTGAGGATCTAATCCACAACCTCCGGCTTTTCAAACCGACTCAACAATCACAGCATATATAATCCTGTCAAATAAGAATTTAAAGAGGAAATAATAGCGAAGTCGCTAAATTTTTGCAGAGACCTTCCTTATACAAAACTAATCAAAATATTAAATCTCATCTACAATCGGACTGGAGCTTCGGCCGCCATATTGGAAAATGGCGGCCAAAAAGTGTTGGTTATCGAATATCTCCAAATTGGTTGGAGATATACAAAATGCCTTACTTGCAAAAATATTCCTCATTCAATTTCCTACAAAAAAAGGTGTATTTTATAGTTTTGGTAGGGACAACGGTTAAGCCACGAAATCGTGGTTTATATGTTGTTTATTGGAGTACCAGCTAATTTCCTAATTTTCACGCCCAGGATCAAACAATGCCCGGTAAATCCGTAAGAACTCGATTTAAATTCAAAAGTACTTGTGTACGGGGTTCATGAAAGCTCCCATTAATATTTGGATGAGCGAAGCGAAGACTTCAATTTCACCAACCCCCCAAAAAATTTAGCTCGTTTTTTTTGTTTTTTTTTCTGTGTGTTTGTTCGCTCTCCACCGGGCAAACGGCATATGCGATCTTGATGAAAATTTGAGGGGACCTTTGAAATCTCTGGACTTAGACTTGCTACGTTTTTGGTTATGATCGAAAAAATATTTCTCATGAATATCGTACTTTTACGATTTTTTCGATTTTTAGTGCAATATTTTCGTGACATTTGGGCCGATTCTGACCAAACGGGTGGGGATACAACGTTCATATTTCACATGCACATTAAGGTAATAATGATATATTGACGTTTGAAAGAAAAAGTTAAAAAAGTTAGCCAGAATATACAGAAATAAAGGTTTTAATTTGTAGTTTTTTGAGGTGTTAAATATTAAAACCTTTATTTCTATAGATTCTGGCTAACTTTTTCATTTTTTTCTTTCAAAAGTCAATACATTACCCTTACCTTAATGTCCGTGTGAAATATGAACGTTGTAGCCCCACCCATTTGGTCAGAATCCGCCCAAATAGCACGAAAATATAGATTTTAGATCTGTCTCACAGCCTTGTATGAAAACTTCACGAGATTGTATACCTTACTCACAGGCTTGTTACAAACAATCAAAGATCTACCAAACCTAATGATTGCTTTGTATGGGCCGTGTTAATATGTTTTTATTAATTTAAATTAATATTAACATTTTATAATTAAAAAGCTTATCCATCAACGAGACTAAAAATAGCGTTTGCGAAGCTTCCTAGTTTAAAAAATCAGTTCTGCAAAATCGGCTTTTTCATTCACCCGGAATTTGGGTTTTTCCATTGTTGGCATTTCTTCAAAAATGCCATATTTGACTGTCCATTTTTAAGCACTAAATAGCATTGGAGGAAAAATTCTTTCTACACACATTAAAGTGACTTAAACAACGATGAGATCACAACTAGGGAAACGCCAAAGCCGTTGTTAAACGAGTGTGTGAACCATGTGTTGAGTGCCCGGTAACATTACTTTTCTTCCCCCTACCTTCCTAGCCTATCATAGGCTAGAGTGGCGCATTATGGCCTTACAGTTGACGCGCCCTTCTTATACCAACTAAATTTAAAAACCCTTTTATTTATACCAATATAATTATCAAACTTAAATGCAAATATTCCCGGGTACTCAACACATGAGTCGTTCACTCGTCTAACAACGACTTTGGCGTTTCCCTAGTCTAGTTGGCTAAGGCGCCCTTGTAGCCGAAATGTGAAAGAAGTGGGTTCAATCCCCTGGTCGGGAAAGATTTTGTAATTTCTAGATTGTATTTCAAAAATAATTTAACATGTTTTGAAATGCATATAACGCAGTGAAGTCCATCATCTGTGACAATACCAAGGAAAACATAGCCAGTACGAAATACGTGAATTTATTGCAAGGATTACTCAATCTCTGAGCGAAATTTGGGGGTACTTTGAGCGTGCCAGATTCAATAAACCTTGGGCACGGCATTTTACAGCCAGTTAAATAACAAACAAAAAAATCTTTTCAAAATCTAAACCATTGTCGTTAAAATAATTTCTAAACATTGGAAGCATATTTTTCAGTTTATTATTTCTTGTAGGTTTAAATCGCAATGGATCTACCTGATTTTGTTAGCAGTTCTCAGTAAACTCGTACCGGATGTCTGTTTAAAATTTCAGCGCAATCTGTTCAGCGATTCGGATGATTTTCAACGTACACACACACACACGCACGCAGACAAACAGAATAAGCGCCGTTCAAGTCGAATGGAGATCACTCCGTTCGCTGCGCTCACTCGTTTAATTACAGTTTTAATCCAATATGGCTGATAATTCTTAATATCTACAACATCAAAGTGAATGATGTTACAAAAAGAGTGGAAAAACAGAACAAAAAAAAAAATTCATATTGTGAATATTAGGAATTATCAGCCATAATAGATTTAAACTTTGGATGTTATCTCATCGCTATTTAAGTCACTTCAATGTGTGTAGAAATATTTTTTCCTCCAATGCTATTTAGTGATGGCATTTTTATTTTTGAGGAAATGCCAACAATTGAAAAACCCAAATTCCGGGTAAATGCAAAAGCAGATTGCAGTGCATGATTCGATACACCTTGGTCACTGCATGCAATTTTCACAGCCTGACAAATAGCAAACAAAAAATATTGAATCAAAAACAAAACAATTGTCGTAAAAATAATGCCTTTACATTTGCAGACTATTGTTTAATTTATCTTTTCTTGTATGTTTAAATCGCAATGGATCTAGATGATTTTGTTAGCAGTTCTCAGTTAACTCATACGGGATGTCTATTTAAAAATTTTGCGCAATCTGTTCAGCGATTCGGCTAATTTTCACAGTAAACTCACGCACACAGATGCACAGAGTCACAGAATAAGCACCGTTTATCTTGAATTGTAATCCTCATTCGCTTTGCTCGCTCGTCTAAACAAATAATAGGTCGGAATTGTATTCATTATGCAGTGTTCGAAACAGTGTCGATAAGGCGAGCACGTTAATATAATTACAAAGAGAAGCAGCTCGCGGGTTCCTTGGTCATTAAAATAATAAATGCGAACGTTGGAGGTCGCCTGGTTGGAACTTAAAAGACGAGTAGCTAGTACGGTGTCGGCAAGTGAAGAAAACTTGGGTGTTTCTCGCTCTCCCCATATGTGAAGACGTTTTGATCCAGGAAGTATCTACTACTACCCTAGACTTACACTTTATTGTTTAATTACGATTTTAATATTTTTTGTTTCGATAATTATTATTCTCCGGTGAACTGTGAGAATAAGATTGATTATTTTTATTATATTTACATATTTTTCTTGTTCTGAATTCCCTTTCTTTTAGGGCGCAGATTGGCATAATAGTATTACTTTATTACCGAAATGCGTGTTTAAATATTTTCTATTTTTAATTTTTAATTTTAATTTTGTAATTTTACACAAAGTACCTTGTATATTGTGGCTTATTTATGGTTCTTACAGTTATAGCATAATTGTTTACAAATTTTTCCTTCTCAACCTAAAATTTTATTATTGTTATCAGCGAGGAAGTTGATAATGACCCATTTGAAAAGTGAGTAGAAAAAGGGTTATTTGCTCCAATGTATATCACTCTCCAGCTTAGAGCAAATAATCACCCGGCATTTCGTTTCAATTTTCATCGTTTCAGTTTTGTTGCCTCAAACTTTTAAATTTTTACTTCTATTTGTGAAGGTATTGTGGGGATCTTCAATTTACCACCATTGCCTATTTCGCCGCTCTTCATTCAAGCGGAATAAGTAGTCTTGTTAAACTGTCAACCCTTAATTCCTCTTGACCGCCGTTACAGACTTCGGTCAGCGTTGCCGATAAGGAGGCTCCACTGCTTTCAACACAATAGAAAAGCAATTTAAATGTGTCGTCTTTAAAGCGAGTTGTATTTGGCAACATCGAGGCACGCGTAAGGATGTGGTAGGTCCGGATTTTTGACGAAGGTATAATTGGTACATGAGTCGGCCTCTTTGTAAATTTAGATCTGGAGAATACCTAGAGCTCAAATCTTGAATTTAGTGCCATTGCTTTTCCCTCAAAGAAACTAAATTTACAAAGAGGCCGACTCATGTACCAATTATACCTTCGTCAAAATGCTGCCTCGATGTTACCAAATAGAACTGGCTTCAAACACGACACATTTAAATTGCTTTTCTATTATGTTGAACGGGGTGGAGCCTCCGTATCGGCAACGCTGTCCGAAGTCTGTGGCGCGAGTCATCAAGGAATAAGGGTTGACAGGTTGACAAGACTACTTATTCCGCTTGAATGAAGAGCGGCAAAACAGGCAATGGCACTAAATTCAAGATTTGAGCTCTACCTAACTTACGTCAGATTTCCTATTAGTTTATACACTTTCATAACGTTGAGTAAACTTTTCTATGTTTGTACAACATAATAATATTGTATTGCACTTTGTGGGAACTTTTCCGTAGCCAATAAAAAAGTGAAAATAAAATAATCTACAAAAAGGTACAACTAATTACTTGCAACAAGGTATAGAAAAAGGTACACAATGTATCTAGATACTCCAACTCCAAATTCTGTATTCCATACTATGTTTTCTAGTTCTTTAACGATCAGAACTTGTACATGTTTATTGTGAATAATTTTACAATATTTAGTCATGGGAATGAACGGTTTTATTAATGATCGCTTATCTCTTATTATATGTCAGTGCGAGTTTGTGTATGCTAGACATCTACGTTACTGTTATCTCTCTTGCTTCTTTGTTTCTTGTTTGGAACCCACGTCATTATGTATATTAACATACATAATTTATATCATTCAAGACTGTATGTCCAAGAATTGACTTATTAATTATTGACAGAGAATTAATGTATTGATTTAACGTTTCACGAAAGTTTTTAAGTAATTGATAATGAAAATGCACGACGCTTCGCGAACCTACTCGAAAAAATATTTATCAGTCACACCACATCACCCTAGGATTCACTGTTTGCTGGACTAATTGTGGACGCGACCGTCGACCAGGTCAATATGTCACTCGCGAGCGTGAAGAACCGTAATTTTTTATACAATATTTATTGTCATTTACAAAGAGTTTCTTTACCAATTTCTTAGCATTAACAAAAAATGTATAAAATGAAAATATGATAATCAAAATAAACAACATGAAACAACAAGTTGATGAATAAACATAAGTATATCTTTGCACTGTACGCATTACATTGTCACTTCGTCATATCGTACAGACGTGTCATGGCAGTCTTCTTGAATCCAGGCTCGTAAGGATGATTGCAGTCTCTGTTCCGCATTAATATCAAACTGGTTCAATTTTTTTTGCAAAGAATTAACTTTTTCGTATACGTCTCTTGATAATACATTCATTTAATGACCTGGCCAGTTCATTGATACGTCGTAAGCGACAGCAAGCTCACATACGGACAGCAAACATTATCAGAATGAGTATGGAAAATTCGATATACGAAGAACGAAAATCAATGCTTCTCTAGATAGTTTGATGTCTGCTATTGCTATGAGATTTGGTAAGCTTGGTTAGTATGCGATATCGTGTTAACCAGCGGATTAGTCTTGTTCTAAAGAAGCGACAGATACCAACTACTTAGTAACAGCTTCTTTCAAGAATTAAGAAATCATTCTCTGCCAACGATGATCACCTAAAGTACTCAAACCACTAAATATCATGTGTTAATATTTGTTTTTCTCTTTCTTGCACATATTGCAAAGTGAGTGAAAAAACGCGAGAGTGATGGGTGCTACCACCTTTGCTCAGTTAGTGCTTTCTGTTTCTATATTCATAACACCGTTTACTTTATCTGGCCATAGCATCACTGACACATATTCGAATGTAATTAAGAATGTTCAATCAAATGTAATGTCAGACTGCGTTTATTTTGTGGTGGCTAGTAATTTAAACATTAACAGAAGTATTGTGAAAACCCAAAGACGTTTGTCTGGTCACGGCATCTCATCGGCCGTGATAAACACGACGTCCGTCATCGACAACGACCACCGCCTTCTAACATCCTGCAACAAACCGATTTATATCAACTTTAATGAGAACAACACAAGAACACGATTTAAAATGTTATCAGAATCAAATAAACTTTCAGGAGGGATATGGTTACTTTTCCTTGAAGTTTCCACGAATCTAGACGAGTATTTCCTCAACATCAACATTCCGTTTGATTGTGAGTTTATCGTAGCAGCCCCACTGGACACAGATGGGCGCATCGGCTTCACCGAAGTTTATCGAGTTGCTCAACATTCCTCTCTACAGAAGTTTTACATGGGTTCCTGGAAGATTGACGAAGAATTTGCTTGGCCAAGTACAGGATTCTATGACAGGAGAAGTGATTTCAATGGAACTGTCATTACGATGGGTATAAGCGAATGGGGTTTTTTCAAGTTGGTTAAAAGTGACATTTCAAATTCACTAGTAGTCGGAGGATTTAATGGCAAGATTTTGAAAATATTTGAAAATCACATTAACTTCAAAAGTAAGCAAGAACAGCCACAAGTTGGGGAATATGGGACAAAATTGACAAACGGTTCTTGGAATGGAATAATGGGCATGTTGCAACGCAATGATGCTCACATGTCTGGAGTTCCAATGATCATGGCATCTGAACGTAGAAAAAGTGTAGATTACAGCATACCTTATCAGAGTGAGTATGTGGGACTCTATGTTCAAAGACCGCAAAGCAATGCGTCTCTGGGTAGTCTGATGTCTCCCTTCAGCATTGAGCTTTGGTTGGCTTTATTAGTATGTGCTGTTGTTTTATCCACCGTCTTAGCATTGTTATATAGAGATGACAGACACCAACAATTCAGTGACAGTTTTTTTCAGGTTTTTACTGCAATTTTCTGTCAAAAATCTTCACCTGAACTTGAAGTATCTCGAATCTCTTCAAAACGTGTGTTGATATTTCTTGTTTTTTTGTTGGGAACAGTTGTTTTTACCAGTTATTCTGCTTTTTTTATATCGATTCTTTCAAATTTCATTCCGAAGTTACCATTCACCGATTTAAAGGGAATGCTGGCTGATGGCAGATATTCATTGGGAATGTTTAAAACGGGTCTGGCAATGCAAGAGTTTAGAAACGCATATGGACCGGAACATAACGAGATGAAGCAGATATACGATAGGCTAGTCGCCCCGGACCCAGAGAACGGTGTACGCACTTTCGAAGATGGATTTATAAGAGTTTGCAAGAAAAAGTTTGTATATATTTCTGAAGTTACTACTTTTCAAAATATCAGACCACGTTTAAGCTGCCAGGTGGTTGCATTATCACAGTATTTTAGAAAAACATGTCTCGGATTAGCCTTTCCAAAGAAAAGTCCGTACACTGGAATATTTAATAACAAAATTCTCAAACTTTTGAACAACGGTGTAATAAAGAAGCACTATAAAGATGCTCTCTACCAACCTGATGCATCAGAAGATAATAGAGAGAAGCCTGTTAGTCTTCAGACAGTGTTGCCGATTCTATCGCTCGGAGCTGCCGGAATCGTCATCGCTCTATTAGTTCTATCTCTAGAGTTATTACATTTTAAAACGAAGATCGGATAACTCTTTTTTAAATTCAACGAGATACGAATCAAATTTCACAAAAATGTAAATAAAAAATTGGTGCACTTAAAAAACCGTTTGGGAATGTTTCAGAAATAAATGTTGATTTCGTTCGTCGTACAAATCTCGTATTTGAACCACCTGACACAAGTAAATGTACGACAATTCAGAAAGCAATTGTCACTTGTAGATCCTATACTTCAGAGACTTTTTCGAGCGTTCCTATTCCTGTAGGCACAAATCATTACATGTAGAAAAAAATTTGTTTATTTGCTGGTAGTGCATAAATGTACGAGCCTAACTATTAAATATCATCTCAGTTTATTAATCAAAAACCATATGCCAATTTCCAAAATTATATAGGTATTACCATTTGAGTATTGTTCTAAACTCAATAACTCCACCCGTCCCTACCACCTGAAAACATTGGTATTGATCCTTGATTTCTTATTTAGTTTCTCTTGTCGTCGTACGAATGAAAATAGTGTCCATAGAGAACGATACAAAATAAAATATTGAATTGAATAGAGAATTGAATAGAATATTTATTGACATATTTGATAGTAATTCATATAAATGATAACACAATCCGTGTGTATGCCAGTGTAGCCTGCTTTTCTGACAATCAACGAAAGTTTTATTAGTTTATTGTATTCCTTTAGCCTTTTCACATAAATTACCTTAATTAGTGTAAAATTCCTCAATATCGTATCTTGCATTTATTTATTCACGGATTTCTGTTGTCTGTATGGGATGTTTCATGGGAAATGTACGAATAAAATAACGATAAGTTGTTTACGATTTCGTAAATAAACTTTCCCCTCAATTATTTATCAGTCGCACTTGAGCAACCTATCCACCATTGTTTACTTGACTAATGTGTCCAACCCACATCTGTCCATTACTGTCATCCTAATACACTAGAGTAGAAGAACCGTTATTTACACAATCCAATGTGTTTGTGTTGCCGTAGAAACATAAAACATGCTAAAGAAAGGCATGGAAATTATTGATTAATATATGATGTAAAAGTTTGCCCCGATTGAGGATCTAATCCAGAACCTCCGGCTTTTCAAACCGACTCAACAATCACAGCAAATATAATCCTGTCAAATAAGAATTTAAAGAGGAAATAATTGCGAAGTCGCTAAATTTTTGCAGAGACCTTCCTTATATAAAACTAATCAAAATATTAAAACTCATCTACAATCGGACTGGAGCTTCGGCCGCCATATTGGAAAATGGCGGCCAAAAAGTGTTGGTTATCGAATATCTCCAAATTGGTTGGAGATATACAAAATGCCTTACTTGCAAAAATATTCCTCATTCAATTTCCTACAAAAAAAGTGTTTTTTTATAGTTTTGGTAGGGACAAAGGTTACGTTACAAAATCGTGGTTTATATGTTGCTTATTGGAGTACCAGCTAATTTCCTAATTTTCACGCCCAGGATCAAACAATGCCCGGTAAATTCGTAAGAACTCGATTTAAATTCAAAAGGACTTGTGTACGGGGTTCATGAAAGCTCCCATTAGTATTTGGATGAGCAAAGCGAAGACTTCAATTTCACCAACCCCCCAAAAAATTTAGCTCGTTTTTTTTTTTTTTCTGTGTGTTTGTTCGCTCTCTACCGGGCAAACGGCATATGCGATCTTGATGAAAATTTGAGGGGTCCTTCGAAATCTCTGGACTTAGACTTGCTACGTTTTTAGTTATAATCGAAAAAATATTTCTCATGAATATCGTACTTTTACGATTTTTTCGATTTTTAGTGCAATATTTTCGTAACATTTGGGCCGATTCTGACCAAACGGGTGGGGCTACAAGGTTTATATTTCACATGCACATTAAGGTAATAATAATATATTGACGTTTGAAAGAAAAAGTTAAAAAAAGTTAGCCAGAATATATAGAAATAAAGGTTTTAATTTGTAGTTTTTTGAGGTGTTAAATATGAAAACCTTTATTTCTATAGATTCTGGCTAACTTTTTCAACCTTTTCTTTCAAAAGTCAATACATTACCCTGACCTTAATGTCCATGTGAAATATGAACGTTGTAGCCCCACTTATTTGGTCAGAATCCACCCAAATAGCACGAAAATATAGATTTTAGATCTTTCTCACAGCCTTGTATGAAAACTTCACGAGATTGTATACCTTACTCACAGCCTTGTTACAAACAATCAAAGATCTACAAAACCTAATGATTGCTTTGTATGGGCCGTGTTAATATGTTTTTATCAATGACGTAATATAAGCTTTGCGTAGCAAAGCGCTAGACGCTCAGTCTCCTATCCTTCCAACCGAGCGCTAGCATGGACGTTAGAAAGCCATGATGATCAGGGAAAAATCATTTCACTGCAACAAAGATACTTCATCTAGTTGAATGAACTAAGATGCAGTGGATTATTTGATCGACAAGGGATAAGAAAATACGTAAACAGATGGCGGACATTTTAAATTTTGCGTCTATGTGTAAAACGAGAAAAGTTGTCATAACTCTCATAAAACAAATCAGAAACCGTCCAGGGCCTAGGCCCAGATGTAGAAAATTATTTATAATACAACAGTGTAGGCCTAAAGTTCCATTAGGCTATAGGACTACATTCAATTAATGCTAACATAACACGTTTGACAAGCCCTAGGCCTCTCCTAGGCAACCCTAGACCTGCACGACCTAGTTCAGACACACATCCCGCACAAATAACTAGTTTTAATTACTCAAAGCCTAATGCAGATAAACAATAGTATAATAGTCCACAAACTTGAATTGCTTTATTCGGAAATTGGAGTAACTGAGAGATTTGCGGAAGAAAAACTGTTTTTCTTCAATAATACCGAGAAATCGCCATCTTGTGGTTTTGGTTTTACACCGCTTGTTAACACAAAGGCTGCTAAATTTAAAGGTACGATACATTTAGACGGCGGTGGGTTTTTCCCTGATCATGATGGCTCCAACATCCACGCTCCCCACGGCCCTACTGTGTGTCTAGCGCTTAGCTTATATTACGTCATTGGTTTTTATTAATTTTAAATTAATATTAACATTTTATAATTAAAAAGCTCATCCATCAACGCGACTAAAAAAAGCGTTTGCGAAGCTTCCTAGTTAAAAAAATCAGTTCTGCAAAATCGGCTTTTTCATTCACCCGGAATTTGGGTTTTTCCATTGTTGGCATTTCTTCAAAAATGCCATATTTGACTGTCCATTTTTAAGCACTAAATAGCATTGGAGGAAAAATTCTTTCTACACACATTAAAGTAACGATGAGATCACAACTAGGGAAACGCCAAAGCCGTTGTTAAACGAGTGTGTGAACCATGTGTTGAGTGCCCGGTAACATTACTTTTCTTCCCCCTTCCTTCCTAGCCTATCATAGGCTAGAGTGGCGCATTATGGCTTTACAGCTGACGCGCCCTTCTTATACCAACTAAATTTAAAAACCCTATTATTTATACCAATATAATTATCAAACTTAAATGCAAATATTCCCGGGTACTCAACACATGAGTCGTTCACTCGTCTAACAACGACTTTGGCGTTTCCCTAGTCTAGTTGGCTAAGGCGCCCTTGTAGCCGAAATGTGAAAGAAGTGGGTTCAATCCCCTGGTCGGGAAAGATTTTGTAATTTCTAGATTGTATTTCAAAAATAATTTAACATGTTTTGAAATGCATATAACGCAGTGAAGTCCATCATCTGTGACAATACCAAGGAAAACATAGCCAGTACGAAATACGTGAATTTATTGCAAGGATTACTCAATCTCCGAGCGAAATTTGGTGGTACTTTTAGCGTGCCAGATTCAATAAACCTTGGGCACGGCATTTTACAGCCAGTTAAATAACAAACAAAAAATCTTTTCAAAATCTAAACCATTGTCGTTAAAATAATTTCTAAACATTGGAAGCATATTTTTCAGTTTATTATTTCTTGTAGGTTTAAATCGCAATGGATCTACCTGATTTTGTTAGCAGTTCTCAGTAAACTCGTACCGGATGTCTGTTTAAAATTTCAGCGCAATCTGTTCAGCGATTCGGCTGATTTTCAACGTACACACACACACACGCACGCAGACAAACAGAATAAGCGCCGTTCAAGTCGAATGGAGATCACTCCGTTCGCTGCGCTCACTCGTTTAATTACAGTTTTAATCCAATATGGCTGATAATTCTTAATATCTACAACATCAAAGTGAATGATGTTACAAAACGAGTGGAAAAACAGCACGAAAACAGTATTCATATTGTGAATATTAGGAATTATCAGCCATATTGGATTTAAACTTTGGATAGGTCGGATTCCTATGCGACGGCTGATACGACTGTAGCCGCGCGGCTGTAGACGCGCAGCTGTGAGTCACACTGCTTTATAGGTAAATGAATGGAACCCGCTCCTATGACGCGTCTGTAGCCGCGCGACTGAGGCTGCTCTTATGAGACGGCTTGAGCCGGACGACTCGACTGCTCCATGGAGCAGTCTAGCCGCAGCCGCCACGCGATCGGAAGTGTTTTCCTATATTAAATAATAGAACTATTGTTGTTTTCGTGAAGCTGAGTGACAAAACGTAATTGAACTGGTCAATATTCAAGCGGAAAAATTTCCTAAATCTGATGCATCGTCCAAAAGATGTCTCTATATTAGAATACTTTGAAATCCCTCCTCCTCCCTCGCCAAGTACATTGGTTTAGGGTCACTTCTTTTTAATTGATTTAGCATATTTAATAACAATTATTCCTCTTCCTCTTCTTCAAGAAAATATGCTACCATCAGTGTTTCCTCCATGCTAATCACGTGGCGACTGAAACAAGAGTCGCGGGATTGGAATTTGAACAAGCGGCTCTGATCGCGACTATAGTAGTTTCAGTCGTCGCATAGGAATCCGACCTAAGTCACTTCAATGTGCGTAGAAATATTTTTTCCTCCAATGCTATTTAGTGATGGCATATTTATTTTTGAGGAAATACCAACAATTGAAAAACCCAAATTCCGGGTAAATGCAAAAGCAGATTTTGCAGACCTGATTATTTAAAATACTAATTAAAGATTTCATGAACCCCGTACAAAAGTCCTTTTGTATTTTAATTGATTTTTTATGGATTTAGCGGGCATTGTTTGATGCCGGGCGTGAAAATTAGGAAATTAGCTGGTACTCCAATAAGAAACATATAAACCACGGTTTTGTGACGTAACCTTTGCCCCTACCAAAACTATAGAAGACACCGTTTTTGTAGGGAATTGAATGGGGAATATTTGTGCCATTGAGACATTTTGTCTATCTCCAACCAATTTTTAGATATTCGATAACCAACACTTTTTGGCCGCCATTTTCCAAAATGGTGGCCGAAGCTCCAGTCCGATTGTAAGGGAGTTTTAGTTTGTTGATAAGTATTATATAAGGAAGGTCTCTGCGAAAATTCAGCGACATCGCAATTATTTCCTCTAAACGTCAATATAAGATCTTATTTGACAGGATAAATAGCTATTAAGTCATGATTTGTTTTAGGCCCCGATAGCTCAGTTGTACATTAAACTTAAATAATAAATCTGTTACAAAGCACAGTGGTTTTTCAAAAAGTAAACAAAATTTGAACAGTTTTTCTGGCAGTACAATAAAATACTATAAAAAGAAGAAAAACAATGACAATTCAATAACAAAAAACAAAGTAAACAAATAAGTATACAGGGTTCAATGAATAAGTTACAGTTTCGTTTGTTGAAATGAGCGACATTATCATTTCGGACAAAGCTTAAATATTCAGTATTTAGCCTGTTCGTCAATCTGTTTTTGTTTTTTACCAGGAAAACGTTAGTCGTTATTAGACGAGTGAGTGAGGCATGTGTTGAGTACCCGGTATCATTCCCCTTTCTCCCCCTATACCTAAGACTGGATCTAGACATCATTGGTCTTTCCTTCCTAGCCTATCATAGGCTAGAGTCGCGCATTATGGCTTTTCAGTTGACGCGCCCTTATAATAAATAAACTTATAACCCTATCATTTATACCTATATATCAATTAACTTGTATGCAGATGTTCCCGCGTATTCAACACATGACTCGCTCACTCATCTAACAACGACTTTGGCGTTTCCCTAGTCTAGTTGGCTAAAGCGCCCTTATACCGGAAATGTTGGAGACTTGGATTCAATCCCCTGGTCGGGAAATATTTTGTAATTTCTGGATTGTATTTAAATATTATAAAACTTGTTTTGAAATGCATAATATAACGCAGTGTAGTCAATCATCTTTTACAATACTATGGAAAACATAGCTTTTATACGAAATACGTGTAAAGATTTCAAGGTTTACTCAATCTCCGAGCGGAATTTGAGGGTACCTTTAGCGTGCATGATTCGATACACCACCACTGCATGCAATTTTCACAGCCTGACAAATAGCAAACAAAAAATATTGAATCAAAAACAAAACAATTGTCGTAAAAATAATGCCTTCACATTTGCAGACTATTGTTTAATTTATCTTTTCTTGTATGTTTAAATCGCAATGGATCTAGATGATTTTGTTAGCAGTTCTCAGTTAACTCATACGGGATGTCTATTTAAAAATTTTGCGCATCTGTTCAGGGATTCGGCTAATTTTTACAGTAAACTCACGCACACAGATGCACAGAGTCACAGAATAAGCACCGTTTATCTTGAATTGTAATCCTCATTCGCTTTGCTCGCTCGTCTAAACAAATAATAGGTCGGAATTGTATTCATTATGCAGTGTTCGAAACAGTGTCGATAAGGCGAGCACGTTAATATAATTACAAAGAGAAGCAGCTCGCGGGTCCCTTGGTCATTAAAATAATAAATGCGAACGTTGGAGGACAGTCGCCTGGTTGGAACTTAAAAGACGAGTAGCTAGTGCGGTATCGGCAAGTGAAGAAAACTTGGGTGTTTCTCGCTCTCCCCATATGTGAAGACATTTTGATCCAGGAAGTATCTACTACTACCCTAGACTTACACTATATTTTTTAATTACGATTTTAATATTTTTTGTTTCAATAATTATTATTCTCCGGTGAACTGTGAGAATAAAATTGATTATTTTTATTATATTTACATATTTTTCTTGTTCTGAATTGCCTTTCTTTTAGGGCGCAGATTGGCATAATAGTATTACTTTATTACCGAAATGCGTGTTTAAATATTTTCTATTTTTAATTTTTAATTTTAGTTTTGTAATTTTACACAAAGTACCTTGTATATTGTGGCTTATTTATGGTTCTTACAGTTAAAGCATTGTTTACAAATTTTTCCGTCTTAACCTAAAATTTTATTATTGTTATCACTCTCCAGCTTAGAGCAAATAATCACCCGGCATTTCGTTTCAATTTTCATCGTTTCATCTTTGTTGCCTCAAACTTTAAAATTTTTACTTCTATTTGTGAAGGTACCTAGAGCTCAAATCTTGAATTTAGTGCCATTGCTTTTCCCTCAAAGAAACTAAATTTATAAAGAGGCCGACTCATGTACCAATTATACCTTCGTCAAAATGCTAAACCTCCGCTAAGACGGCGCGTGCCTCGATGTTACCAAATAGAACTGGCTTCAAACACGACACATTTAAATTGCTTTTCTATTATGTTGAACGGGGTGGAGCCTCCGTATCGGCAACGCTGTCCGAAGTCTGTGGCGCGAGTCATCAGGGAATAAGGGTTGACAGGTTGACAAGACTACTTATTCCGCTTGAATGAAGAGCGGCAAAACAGGCAATGGCACTAAATTCAAGATTTGAGCTCTACCTAACTGACGTAAGATTTCCTATTAGTTTATACACTTTCATAACGTTGAGTAAACTTTTCTATGTTTGTACAACATAATAATATTGTATTGCACTTTGTGGGAACTTTTCCGTAGCCAATAAAAAAGTGAAAATAAAATAATGTACAAAAAGGTACAACTAATTACTTGCAACAAGGTATAGAAAAAGGTACACAATGTATCTAGATACTCCAAATTCTGTCTTCCATACTATGTTTTCTAGTTCTTTAACGATCAGAACTTGTACATGTTCATTGTGAATAATTTTACAATATTGAGTCATGGGAATGAACGGTTTTATTAATGATCGCTTATCTCTTATTATATGTCAGTGCGAGTTTGTGTATGCTAGACATCTACGTTACTGTTATCTCTCTTGCTTCTTTGTTTCTTGCTTGGAACCCACGTCATTATGTATATTTACATACATAATTTATATCATTCAAGACTGTGTCCAAGAATTGACTTATTAATTATTGACAGAGAATTAATGTATTGGTTTAACGTTTCACGAAAGTTTTTAAATGATTGATAATGAAAATGCACGACGCTTCGCGAACCTACTCGAAAAAATATTAATCAGTCACACCACATCACCCTAGGATCCACTGTTTGCTGGACTAATTGTGGACGCGACCGCCGACTAGGTCATTATGTCACTCGCAAGCGTGAAGAACCGTAATTTTTTATACAATATTTATTGTCATTTACAAAGAGTTTCTTTACCAATTTCTTAGCATTAACAAAAAATGTATAAAATGAAAATATGATAATCAAAATAAACAACATGAAACAACAAGTTGATGAATAAACATAAGTATATCTTTGCACTGTACGCATTACATTGTCACTTCATCATATCGTACAGACGTGTCATGGCAGTCTTCTTGAATCCAGGCTCGTAAGGATGATTTCAGTCTCTGTTCCGCATTAATATCAAACTGGTTCAATTTTTTTTGCAAATAATTAACTTTTTCGTATACGTCTCTTGATAATTATACATTCATTTAATGACCTGGCCAGTTCATTGATACGTCGTAAGCGACAGCGGGCTCACATACGGACAGCAAACATTATCAGAATGAGTATGGAAAATTCGATATACGAAGAACGAAAATCAATGCTTCTCTAGATAGTTTGATGTCCGCTATTGCTATGAGATTTGGTAAGCTTGGTTAGTATGCGATATCGTGTTAATCAGCGGATTAGTCTTGTTCTAAAGAAGCGACAGATACTAACAACTTAGTAACAGCTTCTTTCAAGAATTTAGAAATCATTCTCTGCCAACGATGATCAACTAAAGTACTCAAACCACTAAATATCATGTGTTAATATTTGTTTTTCTCTTTCTTGCACATATTGTAAAGTGAGTGAAAAACGCGAGAGTGATGGGTGCTACCACCTTTGCTCAGTTAGTGCTTTCTGTTTCTATATTCATAACACCGTTTAATTTATCTGGCCATAGCATCACTGACACATATTCGAATGTAATTAAGAATGTTCAATCAAATGTAATGTCAGACTGCGTTTATTTTGTGGTGGCTAGTAATTTAAACATTAACAGAAGTATTGTGAAAACTCAAAGACGTTTGTCTGGTCACGGCATCTCATCGGCCGTGATAAACACGACGTCCGTCATCGACAACGACCACCGCCTTCTAACATCCTGCAACAAACCGATTTATATCAACTTTAATGAGAACAACACAAGAACACGATTTAAAATGTTGTCAGAATCAAATAAACTTTCAGGAGGGATATGGTTACTTTTCCTTGAAGTTTCCACGAATCTAGACGAGTATTTCCTCAACATCAACATTCCGTTTGATAGTGAGTTTATCGTAGCAGCCCCACTAGACACAGATGGGCGTATAGGTTTGATCGAAGTATATCGAATTGCTAAACATTTACCTCTACAGAAGAATTACATGGGTTCCTGGAAGATTGACGAAGAATTTGCTTGGCCAAATTCAGGATTCTATGACAGGAGAAGTGATTTCAATGGAACTGTCATTACTATGGGAATTAGCGGATGGTTAATTTTCAAATTGGTCAAAAGTGACATTTCAAATTCACTTGTAGTCGGAGGATTTAATGGCAAGATTTTGAAAATATTTGAAAGTCACATTAACTTCAAAAGTAAGCAAGAACAGCCAAAAGTTGGGACGTATGGAACAAAGCTGACAAACGGTTCTTGGGATGGAATAATGGGCGTTTTGCTTCGCAATGAAGCTGAAATGTCTGGAGTTCCACTGACGATTACATCTGAACGTAAAGAAAGTATAGCTTACAGCATACCTTATCAGAGCGAGTATGTGGGACTCTATGTTCAAAGACCGAATAGCAATGCTTCTCTGGGTAGTCTTATGTCTCCCTTCAGCATTGATCTTTGGTTGGCTTTATTTGTATGTGCTGTTGTTTTATCCACCGTCTTAGCATTGTTATATAGAGATGACAGAAACCAACAATTCAGTGACAGTTTCTTTCGGGTTTTTACTGCAATTTTCTGTCAAAACGCTTCACCTGAAGTATCTCGAATCTTTTCAAAACGTGTGTTGATATTTCTTGGTTCTTTGTTGGGAACAGTTGTTCTCACCAGTTATTCAGCATTTTTCATATCGATTCTTACAAATTTAATTCCTAAGTTACCATTCACCGATCTAAAGGGAATGCTGGCTGATGGAAGTTACTCATTGGGAATGCTAAAAAGGGGACTGGTAATGCAAGAATTAAAAAACGCACATAGACCAGAACAAACAGAGCTAAAGCAGATATACGATAGGCTAGTCGCCCCGGACCCAGAGAACGGGGTACGCTCTGTCGAAGATGGGTTTATAAGAGTTTGCAAGAAAAAGTTTGTATATATTGTTGATGTAACTATTTTTCAATCCATCAGACCAAGTTTACGTTGCCAAGTGGTTGCATTATCACAGTATTTTGAAAAATCATTTCGCGGATTGGCTTTTCCAAAGAGAAGTCCGTACATTGGAATATTTAATAATAAAATTCTCAAGCTATTAAACAACGGTGTAATAAAGAAGCACTACAAAGATGCTCTTGACCAACCTGATGCAGCAGAAGGTAAGAGAGAGAAACCTGTTAGTCTCCAGACAGTGTTGCCGATTCTATCACTAGGAGCTACAGGAATTGTCATCGCTCTATTAGTTCTATCCCTTGAGTTATTACATTCGAATATTAAGATCAGAAAACTTTATTTTAAACTCAACAAGATACGAAAGAAATGTGACAAAAAGGCAAATAAAAAGTTGGTGTACTTAAAAAACGCTTGGATATGTATCAGAAAAAAATGTTAATATCATCTGTTGGAACAAATCTTGTATTTGAACCCCCTAGCAAACTTAAATGTACGACAATTCAAATATCAATTGTTCCTTGTAGGCTTTATAATTATGAGCGAGTAAGACTTTTTGATTTTCTGAGAGTTCCTGTTCCTCCAGCCACAAACCATTACATGTGGATAAAAATTAAATAAATTTCTGGTAGTGTATATTAATCAAGTACCACCGCGGTTTATAAATCAAAAACCTTATGCCAATTTCCAAAAATATATCAGTTTTACCAAAGATTAGCCATCTTCGGTATAACCATTGAGTATTTTTCTAAACTCAATGGTATGACACTTCTACTTATTAAAACATTGGTATTGATCCATGACTTCTTGATTCATATTTCTTGCTGTCGAAAGAGTGAAAATAATGTCCATAGTGAAAAATACAAAATAAAATATTGGAATGAAATAGAGAATGAAATAGAATTTTTATTAGCATCTTTGATTGCAATGTATATACATTTTGACATAGTCGGTGTGTATGCCAGTGTGACCTGCTGTTCTGAATAACAACTACTTATTTATATTGGTTTATTGTATTCTTTTTGCATTTTTACATTAATTATCTCATCTAGTATTCATCAACATCGTATTTTGAGATTTACTGATTCACGGATTATTGTTGTCTGTATTGGATGTTTAATGGCAAAGGAACAAATAAAAGATTGTTTAAGCTTTCGTAAATTAACTTTCCTCTCACATATTTATCAGTCGCACTTAGGCAACCTAACTACCATTGTTTACTTGACTAATGTGCCCACAACTGTCTATTACTGTCATCCTAATACACTAGAGTAGAAGAACCGTTGTTAAGACATTACAATGTGTGTGTGTTTCTTACAAATTTTAAACATTTAAAAGAAAGGCATGGAAATTATTGAACGACAGCAATTGTCGTAAAAGTTTGCCCGACTGGGGGTCTCACCCAGAACCTCCAGCATTCCAGACCGTCTCAACAATCACTGTATATAGCAATTAAGTTAAGATTTGTCTTAGCTCAGTTGTACAGTAAACTACTGTAATTAAACAGTTACATAACACAGTATTTTTTCATAAAGTATACATAATTTATTTGAACAGATTTTTCTCGCAGTCCACAAAAAAATACTATAAAAATGGAGAAAAACTGTGATTATTAAAATACAAAAACTAAGCAAAATAAAAAGTATACAGTGTTCTTTGTATAAGTTACGGTTTCGTTTATTGAAAATGAGCAACAAATGCCAAAGTCGTTGTTAGACGAGTGACTGAGCCATGTGTTGAGTACCCGGTATCATTCCTTTTTATCCCCATATACCTAAGACTGGATCTAGACAGCGTTGGTCTTTCCCTCCCTAGCCAATCATAGGCTAGACTGGCGCATTATGGCCTTACAGTTGACGCGCTCCTATAACAAATAAACTCAAAACCCTATAATGTATACCTATATATCTCTCAACTTGTATGCAGATGCTCCCGCGTATTCAGCACATGACTAGCTCACTCGTCTTACAACGACTTTGGCGTTTTCTTAGTCTAGTTAAATAAGGCGCCCTTATTCCCGGAATGTGGGAGACCTGGGTTCAATCCCCTGGTCGAGTAAGATTTGGTAATTTCTGGATTGTATTTAAAAACTTATAAAACATGTTTTGAAATACATATAACGCAGTATAGTTTATCATCTGTGACAATACTATGGAAAACATAGCCAAAATACGTGTATAGATTGCAAGCTTTACTCAATCTCCGAGCGGAATTTGGGAGCACCATTAGCTTGCAAAATTTTGTACACCTTACTTTTATTATTATTATTATTATTATTATTATTATTATTATTATTATTAAATATATGGTTTTTAAGCATAAGCCCGCTTTAAGGACATAGTTATTGATTCATAGCAGTTGTCGAAAAAGTTTGCCCCGACTGGGGTTCGAACCCAGAACCTCCGGCTAAACGTGCCATAGCTCTACCAATAATTAAGCTACCGGGACCACAGAACAAACTTTTAGGAAACTGCTATTTGTTATGTGACTGTTAACTTACATGACATAAATCCAACAGAAGACGGCAATGTAGCTGTCAAATCTGAAAGATTGCATGGATAAATTCAATCACATCTCATCTCCCATGAGTTGGGTAGTATGAATATATGGTTTTTAAGCATAAGCCTGCTTTAAGGACATAGGTAGTTATTGATTCATAGCAGTTGTCGAAAAAAAAAAGGTTTGTTCTGTGGTCCCGGTAGCTTAATTGGTAGAGCTATGGCACGTTAAGCCGGAGGTTCTGGGTTCGAACCCCAGTCGGGGCAAACTTTTTCGACAACTGCTATGAATCAATAATAATAATAATAATATATTATTATTATTATTATTATTATTATTATTATTATTATTATTATTATTATTATTTTATTATTTTTTATATTATTTATTATTATGTTGTTTTATTTATTATTCAACAAATTTCAAACTTTACAAATACACATACATATATGTAACACACCATATACAGCACAGGTAAACCAAGAGCACATAACGTGGTAGATGACATATACACACCTATATTAGCAGAGTACAGATATTTATTAAGCAAACTAAAAAGAGCTAGTTAGCTCCATGGCAGAATGGCTTAGCTTGCTTTCTGTTACAATAAAACTACAATACACTAGGTTTAAATCTAAATGAATGCGTATGAAAATTCGAAATATAATAAAACATAATCACATTTCCTTTGCATAACACTCCAAACAGGCATGACCGGTATAAAATTTGGGACAAAGGATGACATATATCAAATGAAAGCTTACGACGAGCACTTTTAAAAAACCATGATATACCTCTGGAAAATCCAGCTTTCTATGTCAAAACCAAGGTCAAAGTTCAAATTTGTAATATTTTAATTAGTAACAGAAAATGTTTGGATAGGCCTGTGCTGGTCAGAACCAGCCACAAGCGTAAGGGGGGGGGGGCAGAGGTTCCCCCACGTCGTGGTCGTCTTCGTCTGTGTCATCGTCCGTCCGTGTTGTCATTGTCGTTGCCTTTGACTACCTCAGTCAAAGGGAAGGGGAAGTTCCCCGACGACGACCCAGAGCTCGCCATTAGTTTCAGGGAGTGAAAGTCCCCTACTCACGGGCCAAACTACGAGAAGGTTGCAAGTTGGACTTTGATAAGATTTATTTAGTTGCCCTCCTTTGTAAATCAGTTTTTCAACTGAATAGGACAGACGTTAAATTAAAAAAAATAAAAATAAATACAAAAAACAACAACAACAACAACAACAACAAAATCAAACAATAACTTTGCACTGCGACGTGGCGGATATCAGTTGCACAGGAGAAAAATTGTACAAAATCCGGAGAGAAATTCTTTCACGGACGACACAGAGTCCCACGAACACATTACATGAAAATTGATAATTTAGCTCTTGAAATTGATGCGATATCTATGCAGATTTTGAAGGTAGCGGAAACTGTAGCTCAATCATTCGGGAAGATAAAAACGGATTGGTCAACGAACGAATCGGAACTAAGTGATTTCGAGGAGGTACAGCAATTACGCGGAGAAGAGAAGACTACAGAGAAGCCATGAGACGCGAAGACCATTCCAATTTTTTTTTTTTTTAATAATTGTGCATTTAAAATAACAACTGCTCTAAAAAAACAACAAAAAAACGTAATACATTTTGATATACGTAGCCTAACATAATTTATTTATTCTACCTTCAACAAGTTCGCATGCAGATTATCTGTGGAACCATGTTTTTATTCACTTTTGAACCATAACAATCAAAATTTGAACATTTTAAATAATAACTATCCAAACCCATTATATTAACTTAATTTAAGTGATTTATTTATTTCAATCGAATTATTTAACACCAAGATTTTGTTATCACTACTTTAAGAAGCAAAAAGATTTTTTTTTGTAATGGTTATAACTTTTACAATTTATATTACTTAAATGTATAAATTGTTTTTAATTGAACATGTTGTGCGGATGTATAACACTAGTCCGAGTCAGTCACTGATCTGATCTTGGGTCGCAGTTGGCTATAATTATCTAGATATAACATTTTCTAAACTGCTGACTGCAATCACTGGTTGGATTGGAGTTTTATGGTACTGCGCATGCGCACATTCGTTCTGCTCACTTCTGATTGTAACCGAAAGCTGAAGCCAGTTAGCGGCGACCCCAGTGTAATACCTCTTTTAACAGGCTATCGATTGTGTCAGATATTAATTGGAAAGACTGGTTTTTAAAACAACACATAATAAATAACTATAAACTTATTTGTTTATCAATTTACTTATTTACATCTTAGATCGTGTTACATACGCGTTTGGACAATGTTATTTCAATATGGAAACAATTTCTAAAATACTACAACAGAAGTTTACAATAACACTTAAATAACAGTTATTTACAAACTAAGATGGTAATATTATTCTCTCATCTATAAAGGCCTAAATCTTTGCTCTCTGAACCAAGATAATATAACATAATAGCTCAATGGCAAAAAATATTAATGACACTATGACACCTACAGCCCCTAAAGATAAAATTGGAATAATGGTTTCCAAGCTTACAATTACCATCTCATTGTATGTTGTAGATACTAATTTATACGTTGTATCCTTGCGAAGTTTCGCCAAGATGCCTCCACTCCTTAGTTTCATAAGTGTTGAATCAAAAAGTCCTACGTAGGTGCTTTTATTAGGGAAAATATATCCGCTACTCAACTTGGCAAAAGGATTCGGTAAACTAACAAAAACACAGTTTAAATGTAGATAAGTAGACGTCATTTCTCCAACAACATACGCATATCTTTCTTTGCATACTCTTTGAAAACCTTCTTCGACTGTTAGGCCAGTATTTTCTGGGTCTAAAATAAATAAAAAATAGTTAATAAAACAAATAGTCATTTGTCAACTGCCAAGTGTGTCCAATTCCCTCTTAATAACAAACATAACGAGCAATTCTTAAGGAATACTCTAGCTAACTCCTTTCAAAATAATGCCCTGAGCAAACGTTCAGACGTCTCTCCGAGTGTATTGAAAAGAGCCACATTGTTAATATTTACACAACATTTCAAGCAAATAAGTGCGTTGCGAGTATCACCCTACCGCATCCAATCATAAGGAGAATTGTTTAATATCAAATCGATGTCTGAAATGTACAATCCAAGTCAAGTGCCTTTCTAGTTAATTCTCATCTAGAATCATGAGGAACTGGACGCTTCTCTTAATTATCTTAACATTAAATCGGTTTATTGGTGTGTCAGGGTATGGGTTTATGTGATATGATAGCCATTTTACTCAAAAGCTATACTGGTGTTCAACATTATTTAAAACCTGGTTGTGTAATATTTCATGACACAAGTGATTTGTTAATAAATGTTCAGATTATGAAAACCCAAAGACGTTTGTCTGATCATGGCATCTCATCGGCCGTGATAAACACGACGTCCGTCATCGACAACGACCACCGCCTTCTAACATCCTGCAACAGACCGTTGTGCGTCATATTTGAAGAAAAAGGTTCGAAAACATGTTTAAAATTGATATCGGAATCAAAGAAAATCTCTGGAATGATATGGTTAATTTTTCTTGAAGAGTCAAAGAATCTGGAAGAATTCTTTCTTCGCATCAACATTCCGTTTTTAAATTTCGAACTGTTTGTAGCTGCCCCACAACCTTCAACCGGAAGAATTATCATGACCGAAGTATACAGAGTTGCGAACATTTACCTCTTCAAACCTCTGTTTAGGTTCGTGGAGTCTCCAACATGGTTTAACCTCTCCCAACGGAAGTCTCTATGCTCGACGCAACCCCCTCCACGGAATAATCTTTAACAAAAACTGCCAGTTTAATGGCCTCCATTTCCCTTTCATCAGTCAAGATGAAACTCGTAATAAAAAGATTCTCGGAGGATTTTCTGGACAAATTTGGAAAATTTTAGAAAACAAAATGAATTTCAAAAGTGATCATGAGGAAGCCAGAAAGGTTTGTTTGGAAACCAACAGGAAAACGGTACATGGGATGGGGTAATGGGAGCTCTTCTGTACACGGGGCGAACGTTATAGTGTTGCATTCACAGTGACACGGGATCGCTTCGAATTTGTATCGTTTTCATTTCCACTTTACGAGCATTTTTTCGGATTTACATTCGACAGCCTAGCCGGGAGGCGTCATTGGAAATCTAGCGTCTCCTTTTAGTCCTCAGCTATGGTCTGCCTAATACTAAGCGCTTTTGGATTGTCCGCCATCTTAGCACTCTTTACTCCAAACAAGATGGTAACCACTCATGTAAAGATCTAATGTTTAAAGTATTTGGAGCGATATTTTGCCAGCAAGGCTCCGTAAATATTTTAAAAGTTCACCGAAAAGATTTGTAGTTTTTCTTGTAATTTACTAGGAGTTTTGGACTTAGTAGCTACCTTGTTATTTATATCAAGTCTTACAAAGTACAGTCTAAAGATGCCATTTAATTCCCTCAGTGGGTTTCTACGCGAGGGTACTTATTCTTTGGGTATGATCAAACCGGATTTATATATGGAGAGTTCAAATACGCCACTGATGATTTGGTCCTGAAACAACTTTTTGAAAATATGTCGCACCAGACCCAGAAAACACTGCGCTTACAGTAGAAAGGTTTACAGAGAGTAGTAGTAAACTTTTGGATATATTGTTGGTCATATTCAAATGAATTCGCGGACGTTAACTGTAAAATGGTTAGTTTAAAGGGACATTATGCGAAATTTGTGTTGGATATGGTTTTTCCCCAGAGGTAGTCCAATATTGGCATTTTCACATTAACAAATTTTTAAATTGATCAGTGGAGGCATTATAAAGAAGCTTTATAATGATGGGATTCGACTAAACACACAGAAGAAGAAGGAGACAAGGCATTCGCAAATTTGGAAACTGTGGAACCTATCCTTTCCCTTTTGGAGCTTTCGGGCTTGCATTGGCGCTATTAGTATTGACTGTTGAAATAATCGTATTTTATATTCACAAGTTAATAATATTATAAAACGTAGCTTATCATTAGGAAGAGTGGGTTTAAAATACTTTAAATTCAAAAATGTACGGTTTAACGACTTCGGTTAACAAAATTTCTCTTTCGTTTTTTTTTCATCGTTACCCCAAGAAAAATAGCTCGGGTGTTTTCTTTTTGTTATTTAAAACTAGTAACCGATATTTTTAGCCTTCAAACTTTGCAGTGGCATCTCATAAATAAATAGAACTAAAAATATAAATAAATTCTGTATTTATTTTAAAAGTCTATACCCAACTCAGTCACATAACTGTTTTCAGTGGGAACTTTAAGTTAAAACAGACCAAGCCAAACCCGGGCGCCAACACCATTGACGAGCGAACTATGACCAAATACAGACCAGCACATTTAAGTGGGAAACACCGACCAATCAAGCTGGACACGATTCCACCCGCTGACAGTGAGAGAATCAACAAGTCAGATTCGAAACAACTTTAGAATGTCTTATGTGCCACGTTGCTCGGACGGCTCCAAAGTCAAGAATTGTGTTTAAAATATTCTGCCTGAAGAGGGATTATGAGCGCTTGTGACAATATTTCTGTATTTGAATTAACTAGGAAAACGCTAAAGTCCCGCCGCGTTGATGGATGAGCTTTTTAAAGTTTTTAGTTTGCGTGGGATATCTTTACTTTTGCAAGCGCTTTGTTTTGCTGCCTACGCATTGTTGGTGAATGTTGTCAAGTTTCTTTTGTTTCTTGTCAATTGGTATTATTTACCGTAAAAAACTTATATTTAAAGCTTCATTTCTATGGATTCTGGCTAACTTTTTCAATTTTTTCTTTCAAAAGGTACTACATCACCATAACTTTAATGTCCGTGTATAATATGAACGTTGTAGCCCCACACGTTTGGTCAGAATTGGCCCAAATGGCACGAAAATATCGTACAAAAAACAAAAATCTTATATTAAAAGCTTTATTTCTATAGATTCTGGCTAACTTTTTCTACTTTTTCTTTCAAAAGTCAATACATCACCATTACCTTAATGTGCATGTGAAATATGAACGTTGTAGCCCCACGCGTTTGGTCAGAATCGGTCCAAATGTCACGAAAATATCGCACTAAAAATTGAAAAAAAAACGTAAAAGTACGATATTCATGAGAAATATTTCTTCGATTGTACCCAAAAACGTGGCAAGTCTAAGTTCAGAGAAAACGAAGGTCGTGTCAAATTTTCATCAAGATCGCATATGCCGTTTGCCCGGTAGAGAGCGAACAAACAGACGGGAAAAAAAAACAAACAAACAAAAAAACAAAAAAAAACAACGGAGCTAAATTTTTTGGGGGGTCGGTGAAATTGAAGTCTTCGCTTCGCTCATCCAATTACTAGGAAAACGCTAAAGTCCCGCCGCGTTGATGGATGAGCTTTTTATAGGTTTTAGTTTGCGTGGGATATCTTTACTTTTGCAAGTGCTTTGTTTTGCTCCCTACGCATTGTAGGTGAATGTTGTCAAGTTTCTTTTGTTTCTTGTCAATTGGTATTATTTACCGTAAAAAACTTGTATTAAAAGCTTTATTTCTATGGATTCTGGCTAAATTTTTCCACTTTTTCTTTCAAAAGGTACTACATAACCATAACATTAATGTCCATGTATAATATGAACGTTGTAGCCCCACCCGTTTGGTCAGAATTGGCCCAAATGGCACGAAAATATCGCACAAAAAGTCAAAAAACGTATATTAAAAGCTTTATTTCTCTCGATTCTGGCTAACTTTTTCAACTTTTTCTTTCAGAAAGCAATACATCACCATTACCTTAATGTGCATGTGAAATATGAACGTTGTAGCCCTACCCGTTTGGTCAGAATCGGTCCAAATGTCACGAAAATATCGCACTAAAAATCGAAAAAAATCGTAAAAGTACGATATTCATGAGAAATATTTCTTCGATTGTACCCAAAAACGTGGCAAGTCTAAGTTCAGAGAAAACGAAGGTCGTGTCAAATTTTCATCAAGATCGCATATGCCGTTTGCCCGGTAGAGAGCGAACAAACAGACGGAAAAACAAAAAAAAAAAAAAACAAACAAACAAAAAAAAAAAAAACAACGGAGCTAAATTTTTTGGGGGGTCGGTGAAATTGAAGTCTTCGCTTCGCTCATCCAATTATGCTTTACAAAGTATGTTCGACACTCTGACTTTAGAATTGATACCAAGAGTGATAACTAGAAGATGATGATCTCGTAAATAGCAAATTTTGCATTGAAGTCACAGATTTCTTCAGTCCAGAAAGATGTTCATTTTTTGTAGATATTACAGTATTGTATGACCGGAAAGAAGCCAATTTTTAAAACAAATCTCGAACGTTTCTTTAATTACCTGCTTGAAATATCACAATATTTCACATTAATTTGTATGGAAAAATGTAAACTTATGTTAGTTGTAGATGAACAATCAATTATCTAGAATTAACAATTATCTAGAATCATGGCTTTCTGGTGCGAATTATACTGTGATTTCGAACTTAGTCCTGTCGTACTCGTTTAATAAAGGCCACAATAATTAAATGTCCACATTCCATTAATAATATTTTAATGTGATGGAAAGAAAAACACATCATTTATAGTTGTTTGCTACGACATGGTTATCTAGGTCATAGCGCTTAATATTTTATTGGCTAATTCACTGCAGGTGTATGAACTTTTTCCATCTGTAAGTTGCATGATATTTTAATCACTGATGTTTTAAACAAAGCAAACATGTCTTGCATTAAGAGATGTATGAATTGTAAGTGTTACGAAAGTATAAATAAAAAATAAATAAAAAAAGTAACTTTCAGTGAAATTGATTTGATGGTCGATAATATTTAATACAGGAATTCAATACTAATCAAGTTTGTTTGTATGTTCATTTATTCTTCCATAACTGAATAAAGTTCCAGAAAACCATGGATGATGTAATGTAAAGTTGCAACTACACAATGATAAGATCGCGTCTCAATTTCCTCATCGTTTAACTCGTAACAATCTTGAATGTCGGGGAACATTTTACCATCAACATCAGAAGTCCGTAGCTTTATGTTTCCACTAGGGTAACATTCACATATAACATGCATGTTATGTACCGTATTCCTTCTTTCTGAGGTAACAGTACTCCATGGTTTCTCAGCTAGCAATCTTAATAAAGAAAACCAATCAACAATATTATTTGCAAAATAACTAGGCCTAGGCCTAATAAATGAAATAAAACCAATTTAAAAAAAAAACTGCATTGGTAATATAATGTACGTAGAAATGTACATTAGGCCTACTGTTTCAGTTATCTGTTATTGGCTGATGTGGAAGACATGTTGTTGCCGTCATCAACTCTTCTGCGGTTCGTACGAAGTCTAGCGATCTCTAAACCACATAATTGTCCTTCTTGCTCATCGATTTTAATGTAACAATTAACTGTGCTGACAAGCTTCATTCACCTACTGGCTGCACAAGGTTTGTTGCTGCCCTGCCATTGTGCAATTACAAACCCAAAGATCTTGAATGCCAGTTGAGAAAACAGCCCCATATATAGCCATCAAAACAAGCAGGATATTTGAATTGCAGCAACTGATAGGTCTATTACCTGTCCTAAATTATACTACTGTACAAAATTAACCCATTGCAAGGTATTTAAATTGTATATAAATTTGTTATAATGTTTGCTAACTAGAAAAGTTGTAAAAAGTGGTAGGCAAAGAAATAAACCTAATGTGTCACAAACGTAACGTTACGTTTGTGACAAGAAAAGTTACGTGTGTGACATACTTAAAAAGGGTCATTAAAGCACTTTTTGATTTTTGGTTTTTGATTTTCATCTTTCTTAAACCTGTTTAAAAGAGGAATTAATTTGTAAACATTGTACTAAAATTATTTCAACCCTTTAAATTTATTATCAGTTTCTAGGCGTTACGTGTGTGACCAACTTGTAACGAGTCATCGTTTTGTGTTTTTTTTTTAATCATCAAAAAATAATATATAAAAATGCCTGCTATTGGCTTTTGGTAGGTATAAGTTAACTAAGTTGACTTGCAAAAAGTTTTTTTTTTTTTAATAAACACAAAATATATCAACAATTGATTATGTCATTCTTTTTTTTTATGAACGAGAAACGAATCATTGCACATAAAGTACAATAGATTTGTTAATACTTGTTAGATTTTGTTTATTTTTGTTTCATTGAAAAGAGGACAATTTTTTCATTAAAAATATGTAATTTGGGTGTCTTAGCAAAATTTTTATTATTTGAGCCAGCAGGACCACTTTCAGTGGAATCGCCCTACACGGCTTCAAGTACCCTTATCCACATTTTGCCTTTCTCGTCGACTAACTCTAGAAATGCCATGTTCCCTTATTGTCTTTGGTGTTAATCTGAACTTGTAACTCTGTTAATCACTGCGTCAGGCTACAGAGGGCCACACTTGCCCTGCATTAGCCTTCCTGCCCTATGGGCCCATGGGCAGGTAAAATTCAATAAAATAAAGTAAAACATACTACATACACAACAACAACAATTATGTGTTTGAATGCATTGTTGTTGTAATATTACTATTTTAAATATTTACTCAACTATAGTTCATTGTTGTGTCTGCATCTAAGTTATTAGATTTATTTAGTTGTCCTCCTTCGTTCATCAGTTTTTTTTTTAACTGAATAGGATAGACGTTAAATTTAAAAAATAAAAATAATAACAAAAAACAACAACAACAACAACAACAACAACAAAAAGATTAAACAATAACTTTGCACTGCGACGTGGCGGATATCAGTTGCACAGGAGGAAATTGTACAAAATTCGGAGAGAAATTCTTTCACGGACGACACAAAGTCCGACGAACACATTACAAGGAAATTGATAATTAAGCTCTTGAAATTGATTCGATATCATGCATATATGTCGCTTGAACGCAGAATCTTAAGACGAATCACAGGGTTTCACCCTTGGACAGAATATGACCTAGTTTACTGTGCTACCGGTATGGAAAAGCTGAGCAATCGAATGGAAAGACTATGCGCAAACTATTGTTCACGACTGCTACACAATAACCGAGTGGAACTTATCAATTTCCTCACCTCACTTTTGTACACCTTGTCATAATGACCATACTGTTTTTGTTTGTTTTTACTTATTATGTTATCTTTACAAATTATGTTCTCCGTTATGTCTGAATGACAACTTGTTTTCTATATTATGTATTTTTTTTATTTTCTTGCAACTTTTGTGTGTTGTTTGTTGTACCATTGTGACAGGCTAAAGAGGGAATTGTGCCCTACAATGGCCTTCTCGCCTAGCGGCGAGAAAATATCATTAAAATAAATAAATACATATCATGCAGATTTCGAAGGTAGCGGAAACTGTAAAACGGATTGGTCACTGAACGAATCGGAACTAAGTGATTACGAGGAAGTATATCAATTACGCACAGAAGAGAAGACTACAGAGAAGCCATGAGACGCGAAGACCATTCCAAAATTATTTTTTTATTTTGGAAATAATTGTGCATTTAAAATAATAACTGCTCTAATAAAAAAATATTTATCGTAATACATTTTGATATACGTAGCCTAACATAATTTATTTATTCTGCCTTCCACAAGCTCGCATTCAGATTATCTGTGGAACTATGTTTCTTAAACGTTAAGGATTATTCACTTTTGAACCATAATATAATCAAAATTTTTAAATTTTAAATTAATAACTAGCCAAACCCTTTATATGAACTTAATTTAAGTGATTTATTAATTTCAATCGAATTATTTAACACAAAGATTTTGTTATCACTACTTTTAGAGGCATAAAGTTTTTTTTTTATTAATGGTTATAACTTTTACAATTAATATTACTGAAATTACTTAAATGTATAAATTGTTTTCAATTTAACATGTTGTGCGGATGATTACACTTGTCCGAGTCAGTCACTGATCTGATCTTGGGTCGCAGTTGGCTAAACTGCCAACTGCAATCACGGGTTGGATTGGATTTGTATGGTACTGCGCATGCGCACATTCGTTCTGCTCACTTCTGGTTGCAACCGAAAACTGTAGCCAGTAGTCGGCGACCCCAGTGTAATACCTCTTTTAACAGGCTATCGATGGTGTCTGATATTAATTGGAAAGACTGGTATTTAAAACAACACATAATAAATAAACTATAAAGTTATTTGTTTATCAATTTAATTATTTACTTCCTAGATCGTGTTAAAGACGCGTTCGGACAATGTTATTTCAATATGGAAACAATTAAGATCATGATGTTTTTAGGACTATAAACTTCTCAAAATAAGACAAAGATTACGATATTTCAAAGGTTAATCAACCTCCTTTATCTGGTTTTTAATGACAGTTGAAACAAGACAACAGAATGAGCTTTAAAACAAACAAACAATGCCAACTAAACAAAACAAATTACACCAATCCACCAAAGAATCATAATAATAAATGTGGTTGTAGTTGTTATTAAAAACAGTACAAACAAAAAGAAGAAACATTATGGCTTGTTAGTTACAAAAACTTTCCAAATTCCAGGAAAATCAATGCTAGGTGCACTTATTACATTATTATTAACAGACATCAATGCAGCCTCTTTAAGTTAACGTTTATGTGGATTGGCTTCATGAAGGATAATGGTTAAGTTAATTGGAGTTGGAGTTTCACCATTGTAATATGGAAACAATTCTAAAATACTATAACAGAAGTTTAAAATAACACTTAAATAACAGTTATTTACAAACTAAGATAATAATATATTATTTTCTCATTTATAAAGGCCTAACACTTTGCTCTCTGAACTAAGATAATATAACATAATAGCTCAATGGCAAAAAATATTAATGACACTATGACACCTACAGCCCCTAAAGATAAAATTGGAATAATGGTTTCCAAGCTTACAATTACCAAGTCATTGTATGTTGTAGATACCAATTTATACGTTGTATCCTTGCGAAGTTTCGCCAAGATGCCTCCACTCCTTAGTTTCATAAGTGTAGAATCAAAAAGTCCTACGTAGGTGCTTTTATTAGGGAAAATATATCCGCTACTCAACTTGGCAAAAGGATTCGGTAAACTAACAAAAACACAATTTAAATGTAGAAAAGTAGACGTCATTTCTCCAACAACATACGCATATCTTTCTTTGCATACTCTTTGAAAACCTTCTTCGACTGTTAGGCCAGTATTTTCTGGGTCTGGGGCGACGTGTTCCTCGTAGAGCTGTTTGAGATCTTTTTGAGATTCTTGTGCGCTCTTAAATGTATTAAATATCCATCCGTTTTTCAACATTCCCAAGGAATACGTTCCGTCATGAAGCAGCCCACTTACGTCAGTAAATGGCAATTCGGGTTGGAAATTTGTAAGAGTCGACACAAAAAAACACGAATAACTTGATTAAAAACTGGTAGGCTTTTTTAAATGTGGACTGTATATTTATTTATTTATTTGAATTACTTTACTTTCAAACATAGTACACTCATTTCACATCCTTTTCAACACGTTCGTTGCTAGTGACTACTAAAAAACATATTTAATAACAAAAACATGATGTGAGGTCACAGCCCTCACAATGCATAACAATATTATGCCTTCTAAACTCAAACATACTCCCCCCGTTGATTGGAGATCAAAATACAAAGAAGTATTACATAAGACATTGAGTAGGGAGAGGAATTAAATGACGAATTGGTCTCTTCATCACGTTGCGACCTAATCGTATGTTGACAACTCGAACTAGCCCATCACTCCCTGGGCAGATGCTTTCTACGACCCCCAGTTTTCCATTGGAGAGGAGGCAGACGATCATCTCGAACAAGGCACACCATTCCCGGTTGTAGGTTGTTTTGGGAAGTAGACCATTCTGTCGTTGCTGGAGTCCGTTGAGGTAGTCCCTTGACCACATTTTCCACAACTGCTGGTGCATATGTTGGACTCGTTGCCAACGTGATACTGGTTGATTGTCGACGTGTTAAGCAAGTCTGGCTCAGGTAGGCTTATTAATGGAGCGCCTATGAGAAAATGACCTGGACTTAAAAACGTTGGATCATTAGGATCGTTTGACAAACGGTAAGAGCGGGAATTCATACATGCTTCAATTTGAGAAGTAGAGTAGCTAATTCTTCAAACGTCAGTGTAGCCGTCCCTACCACACGTTTCAAATGAAATTTCATGGACTTCACTGCAGCTTCCCAGAGACCACCAAAGTGTGGTGCACTGGGCGGAATGAAGTGCCACGTAAATTGTTCTTTAGCAGCATATTCCTTGATCTGATCGCAGAACGATTCGGTAAGGAACAGCCTACGCAACTCTTGAAGCTTACGGTTTGAGCCCACAAAGTTCGTAGCATTGTCACTGTAAATGTGTAGACACTTGCCTCTTCTGGCTGTAAACCTTCTTAACGCTGCTATAAAGGCTTCAGTCGTTAAATTACTCACTAGTTCCAAGTGTACAGCTTTTACTGCAAAGCATACAAATATTGCAACATAGCATTTGATTGTAGTTTTGCTGCGTACTGATCCAGTCTTTATTGAAAAGGGACCAGCATAATCTACTCCTGTGTTCACAAAGGACGAGATGGTTGAACACGGGCTTTAGGTAATTGACCCATCAATTGTTTTGATGTTGATACCTTCAGTTTGAAACAAGGTAAACATTTGTGAAGCAATTCTTGATTACTTGTTTTGCTCTGGGGATCCAATATTGCTGGCGCAATGATGCAGTTAACAATTGCGGACCAGCATGAAGTAGCTTGAGATGTTCAGAATTGATAATCAATTTAGTAAGATCATGATTTGGTGGAAGAATAAGTGGATGCTTGTTATCGTATGGAAGTTCTGAATTATTTAATCCCCCACCGACTCGCAGAACTTTTCATCGTCTAAAAATGGATGAAGATTTAACAGTAAGCTTTTCTTTGAAACTTGACCGTTGTCTTGAAGCTCTTGAATTTCACGAAGGTAACATCTTTTTGCACACATTTAATGCAATTTTGAGAGCAGATTGCAGCTCCTCAGCAGATAGCAACACCTGACTTTCTTGACATCGAATTCTTACAATTGAAGTGAATCGCAAACAATACGCAACTACGTGGTGTCAGTTTCGAGAGTGACGAGTATTTGGAATAATCTCGGTTGTTACAGTATTAGTACAATAACATGGTGTTGACAATTCTACGTTTTTTCAGGATATGGAATTGTCACTGTTCAATGATGGGACGGATGAGGGCCACGATAGAGTAGGTTGCTGTAGCCAGTCAGGTCCGTGCCACCATATATCAAGTTGTTTAAGTGTTTTAGGATCAATTCCTCTTGAAATAAGATCTGCTGGATTGTGTTTGGAAATTACATGTTTCCAATCCTTACATTAGTGTATTCTTGAATTTTGGATACTCTGTTCGCAACAAATGTTTCCCATCGATTTGAAGACGAGGATAACCATGATAGAACAATGGTTGAATCCGTCCAAAGATGTATGCTGTCAATCTTAGGTTCAAGATTGGTAGTGTTTTTTGTACCAGTTGCGCTAGTAACAATGCGCCACAAAGTTCTAAACGGGGCAGAGTTACCTTTTTTAACAGGTGCTACTCTTGATTTGAGCACAGTAGATGAATACAACTATTTTGAACATGACTGACTGAGATATAAACACGATCCATACGCTCGTTCTGATGCATCTGAGAAACCATGAAATCTGTATGTCTATGATTGGTGCTTTGCATAGAACTAATCGGTCAATTTCAATGTTGTTGACAAAAGGAAGTTGTTGGTGAAGCTTGTTCCATTCCATCAAATAACTCTTGTGGTAGTCGATCATCCCAGTCTAGTTTTATGAAGCCATAACTTCTGTAGAAATATCTTATGTAAAATCACTATTGGGCTGACGAGACCTAATGGATCAAATATCGACGCAATGATTGATGAAATCTTCCGTTTTGTAACATTCGTGGCAGACACTTGATCGTGCGAATATGAAGAGCTTTTGTTTTGTACGAGAAACTTATCTGACTTCGGATTCCACAATAAACCAGTGTTTTAACGCTGTCTGTGCGATCAAATTGAAGAGGTAATTGTGTTTCTCTGTACTCTGTAGGTATTGCTTCAAGTAACTCTGGACAGTTTGAACACCATTTTCTGAGTGGGAATCCTCCACATATTTAATAGCATGGTCATGTCACTTGAATTTGAAGAGCATCCTGGATATTGTCACAGCCACTGAGCAAGTCATCAACGTAAAGGTCTCGTCCTAGCACTTCTGTAGCGCGAGGATAGCTGCTAGCTTCTTCTTCGGCCAGTTGTTGTAGGCCTCGTGTTGCCAAGCAGGGAGCTGAAGCTGTGCCGTAGGTGACTGTTGTAAGCTCGTAACATTTGACAGATTCTTCAGGCGATGTTTCTCCATAGAATTCTTTGATATCGAGTGTCCCGTGGATCTACGTTGACTTGACGCTCCGTTTTAGCAATGTCAGCTGTAAATGCAATTTGATGTGTTCTAAACCGTACCACGATTGACCACAAGTCTTGTTGATAAGTAGGACCCACCATCAGGATATCATTTAAGGATTTACCGTTCGTAGTTTTTGGCTGAAGCGTCAAAAACAACTCGTGTCTTGGTGTGTGGTGCTGGAAGCCTTAAACACAGCATGATGAGGGAGATAGTATACATTGTCAGAATGTACACCTGAATCTTCTGCACTTGTACCATATGGCCTAGCTTTTCGTATTCTTCAAGAAACTTGTTGTATTCCAATCGTAGTTCTGGTTGTTTGTGCAGCCGACCTTCCAAATGTTTAAATCTGTAGCTTGCCTGATCGAATGAGTTACCAAGAGTCTCATGATCTGCCTGGAATGGAAGCCTTACTACAAATCTCCCTTTACTATTCCTTGTCACAGTTTCTTGGAAATGTCGCTCACATTTTGTTCTTCGTCGGTTCTTGGCTTTGAGTGGACTTCCTCAAGTTCCCAGAAACGTTGCAGTTGCCGATCTAGACTGTCATCTGTTTGCAAGAAGTGTGCGGTAACAGATGCAGTAGAGGCATCGCCACATACTTGTTGGAAACGTCCTGCCAGTATCCAACCTAACTCTGTATCCTGTAGAATAGGATAATTATTCTCTAATCTTGACTTTCGTCCAGGCCTTAGAAGATGGAAAAAGAGTTCTGCCCCTATCAACAGATCAATCCTTCCTGGCTGGAAGAATGTTGGGTCAGCTAAATCGACGTCGGGTATATTCCACTGTTCATGTTCAATCAACATATCTGGCATCTGGCCGGTTATGCGTTGCAGAACCAAACATGACAAGTTAGCATTGAAGTTGCCTACTTTAGATTGCAGTTGGCATTCAACTATATGCTTTGATTCTGAGGCTACGTTGTTGATACCTCGAATTGAAATGTGGTTCTTATGTTTCTTTAATCCTAATCGTTGTACTAAATCTTCAGTACAAAAGTTAGATTGACTTCCACTGTCTAAAAGAGCTCTACACTCTTGAAGCTTGCCATTACAATCTTTTATGAGGACTATTGCTGTTGATAGTAGAACATGTGATTGGATATCCTTGAATGCACAGCATGCGTTCTGAAACTGGTTTGAACTTCCCTCGTGACTATTATCTGTGTTGTCACATAATGGTGCAGGATTAGAAATTCTCTGAACCATGTCAGAAGAACCCACGTTTTCAAGATGAGAATTGTGTAACAGAGTATGATGTTTTTTGCCACACTTTCGGCACCCTTTGAGTGGCATGACTTGACAACGTGCCAGTGCGAAGACAGTTGAAGCATAACCTGTTTTTTTTGTACACAATATTGTTTCTGAGCTAGGCTTAAGTTCCTGAACTCATCACATTTGTACAACGAATGTGATTCATTGCAACTCTGACATTTAGGTACAGTTGTGTCTGTAGGCCTAGAAATGTATGCATTAGACTTTCTATCGCTTGGATTGAATCTTCCCTTGACTTCAGCAGTAATGAACTTACGATCTGTACAATTACTGTTACTGAAGGGTTGAACGTTTTCTAGAGCTTGTCTTCTGTGTTCAAGAAAAGCGATGAAACTATCAAGTGATGGGAATGCTTGATCATTGAGAGTGAGTTCCCATTCTTTGCGTGTATTACTATCTAAACGTCTGGTGAATAGATGTAACAATATGACTTCTTCCAAAGGTGTTTCAATACTAAGGGCCTTAAGAGCATTTAGATTACTAGACACTGTGTTGATAAACTGTAACAATTCAGTAGCAGATTCTTTTTGTACTGATTTAATATCGATCAACTCCTTAAGATGTTGAGATGCTATCAGCCTTTTATTTTGATACCGATTTTCCAATAATTTCCAAGCCACAGTGTAGTTATTCTCAGTCAGTGGTAAATTTTGAATCAATTCTAATGCTTGTCCTGTTAGAACAGATATCAGATAGTAGTACTTTTCTATAATGGCCACATCGTTGTTGTCGTGAACCATAGCTCTGAAGCTGTCACTAAACGTCAGCCACTTTGTATAAGAGCCGTCAAAACTAGGCAACTTTATAGACGGTAGGTTTAACTTAGTCTTACTAGGCCTGCGAGATGCGCCAATTGTATCATTTGAGGCGTCTAGGTCAACTAAGTGTTGTCTAGGTTCTAACAAGCCTGACATAGTTGCTCTAAGGTCATGAACCAGAGTTTCAACGGTGATCCTCTCTCCTTCATGGTCTATGTTTTCATCGTGCAACTCTAGATTGGTTTGGACCTCATCAAACCTTGTCCAGGTTTCCAGTAACTGTTCAAGTCTAATTTGTATCTTATTGACATCCTGCGATATGTCGAGACTACTGACAAACGTCTGAATTCGTGAAATGGTAGCTTTATAAATACCTCGCTGCTTGACCCAAAGCTTGATTTGTTTTGTGTCCATGTTGAAAGGCTAAAGTAATAAATAGTTTGTCTGACCTGTTTTCTGCTGGTTGCTGACACTGTCGAAGCAAAGCAAACTCGTGATAAATCTGGCGCGGTTGGACCAATGATTAAAACTGGTAGGCTTTTTTAAATGTGGACTGTATATTTATTTATTTATTTGAATTACTTTACTTTCAAACATAGTACACTCATTTCACATCCTTTTCAACACGTTCGTTGCTAGTGACTACTAAAAAACATATTTAATAACAAAAACATGATGTGAGGTCACAGCCCTCACAATGCATAACAATATTATGCCTTCTAAACTCAAACAAACTGCTTATAACAACGATCCCCAACAAATAAACAACCAGCAAAACGATCCTTTTCGAGTTATAACCTGGTTGATTCGGTCGATCCTTGTTGGCAGAACATAGCGACAAAGACATGGAATGCGGTTTCCACAAAATTGTCGGCGTCACCTCTGTAGAGCAAAGCTAAGATGGCTGACAAACCAACAGCGCTGACGAATAAAGCTGACCACAGTTGCAAACTAAAGGGTGACCTTAAGGTTCTCATAGAAACTTTTCGACTTGGCTGACGTATGTGAATCAGCACATTTTCAATGAAAAGTGACTTTGTGAATCGAACTACCCCAAAACGGGCTGGTGACATAGCGATTACAACGCCAGACATGTTAACTTCATTGCGCAATAAAACTCCAGTCAATCCATCCCAACTGCCGTTTTTTAGAAGGTTGCCCCAATTCCGATTTTTTGGTACTTGGTGGTCGCTTTTGAAGTTCATGTGTTGCTCTAAAATCTCCCATAAAACACCGGCATATCCTTGAAACACAGTCTTATTGGAATCGTCTTGTCGAATACTGGAATAAGGAGGCCAATCTTTAATGGCCGTCCTGTAAATTATCCCGTTCAGATTGCGTCTTCGATCAAAGAATCCCTTTCTTGGCAACTGGAAATCATGTTGTGAACTTAACGAACCAAACGGAATCTTCTGAAGTGGAAAATGTTCAGCAATTCGATATACTTCGGTGAAGCCGATGCGCCCATCTGTGTCCAGTGGGGCTGCTACGATAAACTCACAATCAAACGGAACGTTGATGTTGAGGAAATACTCGTCTAGATTCGTGGAAACTTCAAGGAAAAGTAACCATATCCCTTCTGAAAGTTTATTCGATTCTGATAACATTTTAAAACGTTCTCTTGTATAGTTCTCATAAAAGTTGATATAAATCGGTTTGTTGCAGGATGCTAGAAGGCGGTGGTCGTTGTCGATGACGAACGTCGTGTTTATCACGGCCGATGAGATGCCGTGATCAGACAAACGTCTTTGGGTTTTCATAATCTGAACATTTATTAGCAAATCACTTGTGTCATGAAATATTACACAACCAGGTTTTAAATAATGTTGAACACCAGTTATAGCTTTTGAGTACATGGCTATCATATCATCATGAACATACCCTGACACACCAATAAACCGATTAAATGTTAAGATAATTAAGAGAAGCGTCCAGTTCCTCATGATTCTAGTTGAGAATTAACTAGAAAGGCACTTGACTTGGATTGTACATTTCAGACATCGATTTGATATTAAATAATTCACCATTATGATTGGATGCGGTAGGGTGATACTCGCAACGCACTAATTTGCTTGAAATGTTGTGTAAATATTAACAAAGTGGCTCTTTTCAATACACTCGGAGAGACGTCTGAACGTTTGCTCAGGGCATTATTTTGAAAGGAGTTAGCTAGAGTATTCCTTAAGAATTGCTCGTTATGTTTGTTATTAAGAGCGAATGGGACACACTTGGCAGTTGACAAATGACTATTTGTTTTTATTAACTATTTTTTATTTAGTTTTTTTATTTTTTTAAATTTTTTAATGTATTACTGCAGAGCCCTATATTTCCACTTTCGTGACTTATGTTCAAAGTTTCAAACACCTATAGTGTCAGTCTTTATTGTTTCAATCCATCAAGCTAGTGCTACGATTTGAGCCAAAAATGTGCTCTCAAACTTTTCGAACTACTTTTACATTTTTCAATCGATCTAACACATTTTTGTGTGTATTCTCATATCAAAGTTCTTGTACATGGTTAGCTTTTCAAATTTTGGTCACCTTTAATTTTTAATTAGCGACTACAAATTGTCAATTTTTTGGACTTTGAGGATTCTCACCGAAACATCTGTGACCTAATTGAAAAAAATGTCTATGCACGAGAAATAAGTATCTATAGTTAGGCCTACCTATCGGAGGGTGAAAACAGAACAAGGAAATGTTGATTTCCCTTCACGTCATACGACAGGTACGAAAGTACCATACTGAGCGTACGCACCCAAGCCTCTTAAAGGGGTATTCACCCGCAAAATTCAAAAAAATATTTCATTAAAACTACTCAGTTATGAGTTTACAATGTAACAGAATTTTTTTATGGCCAACATGACCCCACAAAAAATTGTCAAAATTGGTTATTTTTTAGCTAGGTACCATCGGCAAAAATCTCCCATAAGAAATAACATAGGGACGATCTTTGTGCACCGTGACCTTGGAGGATTTTGATACCAAAACAATTTGCCATTATTGACGTACGTGATAAACTTTTCTGTAAATCTTATATATTTTGTTTTGTAATTTGGAAAAGTGGTTCGGTCAAAATGTTGATTGCCAAGAACGGGTGTGATTTTGGAATGCATATTTTTTAGTGTTTTAGTGAAAATTTGTGCACAGTTTCAAGATTTAATGTTATAGTATATACTAGGAAGCTTCGCGTTGTTGGATGAGCGTAATTTTTTAAAAACGAAAAAAAGAGTAAAATAGAGATTTTCATAAGAAATAATTTTTCGATTGCGCTCAAACTTCACACGAATATATTAATTCATAAAATTAAGGTTCTGTGCAAAAATAATTACAATCAGATTTAGCATGTAGGTGTAATAAGTCAAAGAAATTTAAATAATCGAAAAAAATCGTAAAATTGCGATTTTCACAAGAAATAATGTTGTGATTGCGCTCAAATTTACACGAATATATAAATTTATAAAATTAAATTTCTGTGAAAAAATCATTACAATCGAATAAAGCATGTAGGTGTTATAAGCCGAAGAAAATTAAAAAATCCGTAAAATTGGATTGTAATAAGAAATAATTTTTCGATTACGCTCAAATTTCACACGAATATATCAATTTATAAAATTAAGGTTCTGTGAAAAAATCATTACAATCGAACTAAGCATGTAGGTGATATAAGTCGTAGAATTTTTTTTTAAATCGAATACAATTGTAAAATTGCGATTTTCATGGTAAATAATTTTCCGATTGCGCTAAAACACGTAGCAGATCTAAGTTCAGAGATTTCCGAATGTCCGTTTAGTTTGTCTTCCAATGTTAAATGTCTATTTAGTTTGTCTTACAATGTTAAAATGTCCGTTTAGTTTGTCTTACAATGTTAGATGTCCGGCCTCCATAAAATTTCATCGCAATCGGAGTATCGGTTTAGCCAAAATCGTGTTAACAGACAGACAAAAATCCAAAAAGAAAAAAAGAATTAAGAAAAAAAAACATTCCGGATTTTTTTCTCCAGTGTAGTGAAATGGAATCTTCGCTTCGCTCGCTACGCTCATCCAATGACCATTTTAGATTAGTACGGTGCTCTAGTATCTATGTGGAATAAAAAATTAGCTGGTTACAGTCGATTTACGATATTCCCCAAAACGTCAATTTTCGAAAATTTTATGTTCAAAAAACTTTTAAAAATTCGTGTAAAATCACAGTTTCAAGATATAATTTTTAAACGATCATTTTAGTGTAGTTTTATGCTATAGATTATGTGGTTTTAAAAAAATGGTCTTAATAGCCCCTTTAAATATTTAGTATCCATATTTGCCTCATAAAATACTCATCACATTAGAAATGTTTATTCATTATTCACACAATCGTCAAACTGAGCCATGCACAGTCAGCATATTAATATCACTTAATTTGGTCTTCACGTCAAAAGCCCATGTATGCTCCCATAACAAGCAAATTGCTTATATGAGGTACACGCTACGAAATTATTCAATGGAAAGTAAAGACAGCGATATTATACTGTTGAGGCTATCAATAAGAAAGCATGAAGCGTTCATGTGTTAGCATTCATAACAACGGCATTACGAACGATAACCGATTAAGGCGTACATGAACACAATATTAAAAACATTTGACACGATATAATATTACTGTTTGCCCTTCTTGTTGAAACCAACGATAAAATTCATTACTTATTCCGTTAGGACTAATCCATTTAACACCAATTGAAATATAAGTGGAAATGGATCTATTGAAATAAGATGTCGGCATATCAGTGATAACATTGCGAATAACTAAAATAACATGATCAGTCGGCTCACAGCAAGCCAAGAGAATGACGTCAAGATATATTGCCCGTATATTTCTTGCAACAACGTGTCTGTTGATGCATTCATCAATTGCATCCAGTATAAATACAATTGAGGTTCACTCGAACGTTGTTGAAAGTGTTTATTATAATTTAAAGTCGGAATGCGTGTTTTTCAATGAGGCAAGAGATTTGTTATTAAATAGTCAGATAATAAAAATTCAAACAAGTTTGTCTGATCACAGCATCTCATCGGCCGTGAAAAACACGACGTCCGTCATCGACAACGACCACCGCCTTCTAACATCCTGCAACAGACCGTTGTGCGTCATATTTGAAGAAAAAGTTTCGAAAACATGTTTAAAATTGATATCGGAATCAAAGAAAATCTCTGGAATGATATGGTTAATTTTTCTTGAAGAGTCAAAGAATCTGGAAGAATTCTTTCTTCGCATCAACATTCCGTTTAATTGCGAACTGTTTGTAGCTGCCCCACAACCTTCAACCGGAAGAATTATCATGACCGAAGTATACAGAGTTGCCGAACATTTACCTCTTCAAACCCTCTGTTTAGGTTCGTGGAGTATCCAACATGGTTTAACCTCTCCCAACGGAAGTCTCTATGCTCGACGCAACCACCTCCACGGAATAATCTTTAACACAACTGCCAGTCAATGGCCTCCATTTTCTTACATCAGTCAAGATGAAACTCGTAATAAAACGATTCTCGGAGGATTTTCTGGACAAATTTGGAAAATTTTAGAAAACAAAATGAATTTCAAAAGTGATCATGAGGAAGCCAAGAAAGGGTTGTTTGGAAACCAACAGGAAAACGGTACATGGGATGGGGTAATGGGAGCTCTTCTGTACGACGGGGCGAACGTTAGTAGTATTGCATTCACAGTGACACGGGATCGCTTCGAATTTGTATCGTTTTCATTTCCACTTTACGAGCATTTTTTTCGGATTTACATTCGACAGCCTAGCCGGGAGGCGTCATTGAGAAATCTAGCGTCTCCTTTTAGTCCTCAGCTATGGTCTGCCTTAATACTAAGCGCTTTTGGATTGTCCGCCATCTTAGCAGCTCTTTACTCCAAACAAGATGGTAACCACTCATGTAAAGATCTAATGTTTAAAGTATTTGGAGCGATATTTTGCCAGCAAGGCTCCGTAGAATATTTTAAAAGTTCACCGAAAAGATTTGTAGTTTTTCTTGTATATTTACTAGGAGTTATTGGACTTAGTAGCTACTCTTGTTATTTTATATCAAGTCTTACAAAGTACAGTGTAAAGATGCCATTTAATTCCCTCAGTGGGTTTCTACGCGATGGTACTTATTCTTTGGGTATGATCAAAACCGGATTTATATATGGAGAGTTCAAATACGCCACTGATGATTTGGTCCTGAAACAACTTTTTGAAAAATATGTCGCACCAGACCCAGAAAACACTGCGCTTACAGTACGAGAAGGTTTACAGAGAGTATGTAGTAAACGTTTTGGATATATTGTTGGATCATATTCAAATGAATTCGCGGACGTTAACTGTAAAATGGTTAGTTTAAAGGAGCATTATGCGAAAATTTGTGTTGGATATGGTTTCCCTAGAGGTAGTCCATATATTGGCATTTTCAACATTAACATTCTTAAATTGATCAGTGGAGGCATTATAAAGAAGCTTTATAATGATGGGATTCGACTAAACACACAGAAGGAAGAAGGAGACAAGACATTCGCAAATTTGGAAACTGTGGAACCTATCCTTTCTTTAGGAGCTTTCGGGCTTGCATTGGCGCTATTAGTATTGACTGTTGAAATAATCGTATTTTATATTCACAAGTTAATAATATTATACACGTAGCTATATCATTAGGAAGAGTGCTTTAAAATTAATTTAAATTCAATAAGGTACGGTTAACGACTTCGGTTAACAAAATTTCTCTTTCGTTTTTTTTCATCGTTACCCCAAGAAAAATAGCTCGGGTGTTTTCTTTTTGTTATTTAAAACTAGTAACCGATATTTTTAGCCTTCAAACTTTGCAGTGGCATCTCATAAATAAATAGAACTAAAAATATAAATAAATTCGTATTTATTAAGAGTCTATACCCACTCAGTCACATAACTGATTTTCAGTGGGGAACTTTAAGTTAAAGCAGACCAAGCCAACCCTGAGGCGCCAACACCATTGACGAGCGAACTATGACCAAATACAGACCAGCACATTTAAGTGGGAAACACCGACCAATCAAGCTGGACACGATTCCACCCGCTGACAGTGAGAGAATCAACAAGTCAGATTCGAAACAACTTTAGAATGTCTTATGTGCCACGTTGCTCGGACGGCTCCAAAGTCAAGAATTGAGTTTAAAATATTCTGCCTGAAGAGGGATTATGAGCGCTTGTGACAATATTTCTGTATTTGAATTAATTATTATGCTTTACAAAGTATGTTCGACACTCTTACTTTAGAATTGATACCAAGAGTGATAACTAGATGATGATGATCTCGTAAATAGCAAATTTTGCATGTTCATTTTTTGTAGATATTACATTATTGTATGACCGGAAAGAAGCCAATTTTTAAAACAAATCTTGAACGTTTCTTTAATTACCTGCTTGAAATATCATAATATTTCACATTAATTTGTATGGAAAAATGTAAACTTATGTTAGTTGTAGATGAACAATCAATTATCTAGAATTAACAATTATCTAGAATCATGGCTTTCTGGTGCGAATTATACTGTGATTTCGAACTTAGTCCTGTCGTACTCGTTTAATAAAGGCCACAATAATTAAATGTCCACATTCCATTAATAATATTTTAATGTGATGGAAAGAAAAAAACAAATCATTTATAGTAGTTTGCTACGACATGGTTATCTAGGTCATAGCGCTTAATATTTTATTGGCTAATTCACTGCAGGTGTATGAACTTTTTCCATCTGTAAGTTGCATGATATTTTAATCACTGATGTTTTAAACAAAGCAAACATGTCTTGCATTAAGAGATGTATGAATTGTAAGTGTTACGAAAGTATAAATAAAAAAAAAAAAAAAAGTAACTTTCAGTGAAATTGATTTGATGGTCGATAATATTTAATACAGGAATTCAATACTTATCAAGTTTGTTTGTATGTTCATTTATTCTTCCATAACTGAACAAAGTTCCAGAAAACCATGGATGATGTAATGTAAAGTTGCAACTTCACAATGATAAGATACCGAAATTCAGGATAAACTGTTCGTGAAATAGGATAATATAGTTTTGACAATTTCAATAGCACTATGTTCATTGTTGGTTTAATGTGGCTTCAGATCGTCACCGTATAATAGAAATATGTGTGGAGAAAATCACACTTACAACATATGTAAAGATACAGACCTGCGCTCTTTATTTTGACATGGGTACGAAAGTACAATGTTAATCAACGGAATTAATTTAAATAGACACCAAGATGACGAAAATTTAATAAGAATTTAATGCATGCTTCTTAATAGTTTAGACATTAAAATTGTGAATAAATATTATATGTGTATACAAACCGCCTTCATTTTGTTGTTTTTACATAAAACACTATCACATATTGGTATAATAACGAGGATATATTTTGATTCCACACAGTCATAGACACACCCAAAGACATTCAAAAGCCAATCCTATCAAAGATATGACGATTCCTGCAGCACCAATATATATTATAGGCACAACCGTTTGGAAACTGACTGATTTCTTCCCTTTTTCTACAGTTTGTGTTGGTTTATAAGTAGAATCTTGATAAAGCTTTTTTATTATTCCACTACTCGAAAGTCTAAGGATGTTTCTGTTGAAAATCCCAACGTATGGACTACCTTTTGGAAAACCATATCCCATACTTCGTTTCGCAAAGTTCGTTGACAATCTAACAATGTCACAGGTTTTATTCTCTGTTTCTCTAATGTTAGATTCATGAATAAACACAAATCTCTCACTGCAAAGTCTTTCAACACCATCTGACATTGTAACGACCACATTCTCTGGGTAGGGAGCAACATTTCATCAAACAATAGTTTCAATTCCTTTTCCTTGTCTTCTTGAGCGTTTTTGAACTCCCCGTATATCCATCCCGTTTTCGCCATCCCCAAAGAATATGTCCCATCTTTAAGAAATCCACTGAGAGATGTAAACGGCATTTTAGGGCTATCATTTGTTAGACTTGATATAAAGAAACAAGAGTAACTGCTTAGACAAATTATTCCTAATAAATAGACAAGAAAGTTAACAAAACGCTTTAAAGAAGTTTGATTGAGTTCTTCTGAGCCTTGTTGACAGAAAGTGGCTCCAAAGAAATTAACGAGTATATCTTTAAATGGTTCCTTACCCTTCTCTTTGACAAAAAATAAATATAAGATGCCGGACGAAGCCAAAACACTTACTATAAACGCTAACCACAGCTGAGGACTAAACGGAGACATCAAACTCTTCAAAGATGCTTCGTGGCTTGGTTTTCTCAGGTAAATCCGAGCGTACGTATCAATTATTGGTACCGTGAATACAGCCGCCCCAGTTCGTTCCGGTGTGCAGGTTAAGGGGAGCAGGAACGGCCTATGTTCCCCATGTTAAATTTGCAGATTTCCGGTACCATTTAATCGAACACTATTTAACTTAGAGACACAAATTTTGAATTTTTGGGTAGCTTTAGCCAATAGTAAGAAACAGTAGGATTTTATTTTTTAATTTTTTTTTTAAATTAGTATATTCTAGACATATACCTATATTGTCAAAAAAATGGGCAATTTTTAGACCAATTTTATCCCGTAATTTTGTCAAAAATATCTCAACAAAGAAGTCCTCAAAATTCAAGGCTCTAGCTTCAAAACTGCCTAACTTATATGTTCCGTAGTTTAAGAAAGTATAGTTTTGAGTAAACGGGTGTTAAAGTTAATATTTTTTTTTTAATTACTTCTTGTGCACTAATGACATTTCCGGTACCATTTTTAGGGAGGGTATTCAACTTAGAGATATGATTTTTTTTAAATTTAGCAGTTTAGAGTTTTTGCTAACAATTTTATAATTCATTTAAAAGAATTTACTCGTTCTTTTTATATACATTAATTTATAAGTCGTTAATATACAATGGTTGTCATAGCAACATAAATTTATTAAATTTTTGCAAAAAGAAAATTATTACATTTTTTAAATTGAATGGTGATTAACAATAAAACATATTCAACTAAAAAAAATCTACTTTGACGATAAGTTTCATTCCTGCTCCCCTTAAAGCGACACTGTTCATGCTAACTTTATCATCGACAATAGCTTTCATCATCCCGTTCCAAGATCCGTTGTCCAACAGAACACCCCACGCCCGATTTTCTGGTACTATATGTTCGCTGGTGAAGTTCAGGTGATTCTCGAAGATTTCCCAAACTTTGCCGGAAAAATCTTCAAGAAGAGTCTGATAAGTTTGTTTACTAATTCTAGTATATGCAAATGGGGGTAATGAGTTTGCGCTGGTTTTGAATAATACTCCATTGCAGTTGCTCCTTTTATCATAAAAACTTGTGTTAGGCCAAACAAAATTATGTTGTAAATTCCAGTCAATTAAACGATTTTTCTGCAAGGGGAATGAATCGGAAACTTGATAAACTTCTGTCAATGTGATGCGTTCATTGGAAGTTTCAAGGACGGCCACAATGAACTCACTATTAAACGGAATATGTATGTTGAAGAAATACTCCTCCAAATTTACTGAATTATTGATAAACAAAACCCAAACAAAATCTGATTTTTTTTTAATTCTGAAAAGGTTTGTAAATGTTCTCTCGTGTCGTTGTCGTTAAAGACGATAAAAATCTGCTTGTTGCAGGATGTTAGAAGGCGGTGGTCGCTGTCGATGACGAACGTCGTGTTTATCACGGCCGATGAGATGCCGTGATCAGACAAACGTCTCTGAGTTTTCACAATCTGCTTATTTATATAGAAATCTCTCGACTGGATTAAATTAACACAATGGTATTTGAAGTTCTGCTTAGCACTGACGATGACTTTTAAGTTCATCTCGAAGATATCGTGTTCACACGAAGTGTTATTTGTTACCAAACATATCACCAGCACACTGTTAAGAGCAGGTGCTATGTACATTTTTAATCACGTTTGTTGTGTAACTAAACGACTAACGTCTGTTTCGTTTCAAAGAAAACTATCTTAATCAATAAGAAACATTTCACATTCTTTGACGTGCCACTTAACGGTGTTTCTGAGATTGACAGACTGGATACAGAAAAATAGTTATTATTTATTGGCTCTCCTAATATTAAATCAATGTGAGACATTTTTAATCTTTGTCATCAAAGAAAATGGAAGATCTACTGTGTTTAACATTATCCACTAAGATGTAGAATGGAAACTTGAACGAACCATTAAACCTTCTAATGCAGGCATACAGGATGGCTCTTTGTGCGACTAATACATTTTTGAATTTTATTAATTGCCTTCCGTTTTTAAATCAGTTTTCATATCTGAATAGGTTAGACGTTAAAAAATAAAATGCAATTCTTAATCCTGGTAATCTACGTGGCGTTGTCATTGATTAGTTTAAAGAATACAACAAATCGGAAGGCTAGAATAATTTATTGAAACTACTTAAAAAGGGAAACAAATTTCCCTGATAGTTGGGGGTCAATTAGTCAAAATTGATTGAAATCTGAAACGTTTTTGACCCAACAAATGAGATTATCAACGGTTAAGGGATGAGTGTTATCTTTTGGTGGGTAGTGCAAAAACGAATAGACTTTGACTATGTTCGTTTTCTAGTTAGTTGATTTCAGAGCTACATAAATATATTCAAAACCTTTACGGGGGCATAAAAAACTCTTTGTTTGATTTCATATTATATTTTAACCATGTTGCCGAGATTTACAGATTTGCTTTGAATAGAATATTAATTTTCTCCACCCACCTGTTGTGTTATCAGCATTTCATATCTTGTTACACATTGTTCAAATTCTCGTTTGCGATCTTTCTTCATATGCACATATTATTGATGACGTCAATTAAATAACGTAGCTAAGAATAAGTATCAGAAAAAAGCTTTTAGACACGTCCTTTAGTCAAGAATTTTTTCTTTATCCACACTACACTTGTGGGTCACCCGTCATGTTGTTAAAGTAGTAAACAAAAAAATATATTTTCGATAAATAACAAAAATTCAAAATGGGTGATATAATCTTCTTGAAACGTCGTTTTTTTGATGATACACTTGACTATGTCCGGAAGAAAAATTTTGACTCCGGTCATGAAAGTTTTAGATATCTTCACCATCAACACTGTGTGTTGTATGTCAATGTAATATTCATTATAATAAGTATGTAGATTGTGCATGACAGAAACATTTATTATATTAGCAAACACGTTAAAGTTTGTGCATGTCAGTTCGCTTATTAGTAAATTACTATATCAATAAGTCGGCATGACGAAAGACTGATCATGTCGTCAATAGTACAATGCAATCCACTTTGTTAATAACATTTCCATGAAGGTATCCTTTGAAAAAACATATTGAAATGAATGTGATGAATAACAAAATATTTTAGAAGAGGCATTAGGCTCGGTTTTCAAGTGGCTATCCATAATATACAACGCATTCATTCAGTGGACGTGTACAACAAGCGACATGAAAACAAACCTTGCTCTCTGTTCAGTTTTGACATCGTGGTTCTTAATAAGTTCATGTTTATGTGGTAAAAAAATCATCGAGATGATACCTGAAGTTATTGTTAGTGTCCATGATAACTTCAGATCAGATTGCTTGTATTTCATGGAATCAAAATACTTTAATAATGTGAAAATTCAAAGAGGTTTGTCTGATCACGGCATCTCATCGGCCGTGATTCACACGACGTCCGTCATCGACAACGACCACCGCCTTCTTACATCCTGCAACAAACCAATTTATATCAACTTTGATGAAAACTATACAAGAACACGTTTTAAAATGTTATCAGAATCGTATAAACTTTCAGGAGGGATATGGTTACTTTTCCTTGAAGTTTCCACGAATCTAGACGAGTATTTCCTCAACATCAACATTCCGTTTGATTGTGAATTTATCGTAGCAGCCCCACTGGACACAGATGGGCGCATCGGCTTCACCGAGGTATATCGAGTTGCTGAACATTTACCTCTTCAGAAAGTTAATTTCGGTAGTTGGAGTTTAAAGAAAGGATTATCTAAGACATCAATGTCTTTCCACGTTCGAAGAAACAGTTTAAACGATATAGTTTTTAAGACTAGCATTTTTGAGTGGCCTCCTTTGGCACTGGTGAAAGAAGGTAGATCGAATGATCAGGATAACATGGAAGGATTCGCAAATCAAATTTGGGAAATATTAGAGGAAAGTATGAATTTTAAAAGTGAACATAAAAATGCAGATAATAATCATATCGGAAATCTGCTTGTAAACGGGACTTGGCATGCTATGATGGGTGCTGTACTTAACAAAGAAGCAAACATGTCTGCCGTTGCAATATCTATGACCCCTCAACGTTTTGAATATGTCTCATTCACAAAGTCAATTCTCGTACTGAATTCACGCGTTTACATTTTTCGACCAACTCGCCTTAATTCTTTCAGACGTTTTGTTTCACCTTTTAATCTCCAGTTGTGGGCAGCATTTGTTGTCAGCGCTCTAGCTTTTACTGTTTCCCTTAAGATTATTACAAAAAGCAATGAACAAACATTTAGCGACATCGTTTTCCTAGTATCCATTGCAATGTTCTGCAAACAAAGCTTACCTGAATCCATCAAAACAAACTCAAAACGTATTGTCATCTTCCTTGCCTACTTAATGGGGGTAGTGATCATCAGCAGCTACTCGTGTATCTTTATAGTAAGGCTCACTCAACATGAACCTAAGATGCCATTTACAACTCTGGAAGGACTTCTTGATGATGGAACGTTTTCCTTGGGAATGTCTAAAAGGAATTGGATGTTTAGTGCGTTCCGAAACGCAGACGCACAAAATCAACCCGTTCTGAAACAGCTCTACGATAGACACGTTGCCCCAGACCCAGAAAACACTCCTCTTACTGATAGACAAGGGTTGCGTCGAGTATGTAACAGACATTACGCATATATAATGGAACAAGAAATTCGCGATACCATGTTCGTGGATTGCAGAGTTATAAGTTTACCGGATATTTTTGCAAAAAGCCACGTCGGTTATGTGTTCCCGAAACAAAGTCCGTTTCTGGACCTCTTCAATAGTAACATCCTTAAACTGGTGGGGAATGGTATCTTGAAGAAACTGACTGAAGATTCTCTACAAAAACATTTACCTTTTAAACAATTAAAAATATACACGAATATTAAAAGGGTGTATCCAATAATTGTTCTTGTAGCATTGGGAATTGTTGTATCTATAATATTACTGGCTCTTGAATGTCTTGTGTTCTATTACAAACGAAATGTTCTCTAGTTTTTAGATTATGTTCAGTTATTTAATCGAAGTTTAACAGTGTAGATTGCTACAACTTGCAATAAATCACTAAACGTTGGTAATTAAATGTGTGGCTACCTTCGTCAATGCTGTTCGTAACAGTTACAGTAACAGACACTGTTCGTAATAGGAAAGACATTAAATAAATAAAATAGATAACAATAACAGACTGTTTATTTATTAATTATCATAAAAATTGAGTTAATTTGTTAGAATCAACTTTCAGTTGCCCGTACATTTGTACTTAAATTAATAATGTAACATTCCATAACCAACTTAAAAAGAAATATATAATGTTTAAAAAAAACATTATTATTATTATTATTATTGAGCCTTTATTTGCAACAGATAATACATAATCCACAAGTGCATATTTAATAAAACATACATAGTAACAAATACAAATAGGTCTAACAGTGTGAGGGTGTTTGTATGTGTGTATGTGTGTGTATTTTTGTGAGTGTGTGTGTGTTTGTGTTGTGTTTGTTTGTTTAAATATTATACGTGTCTACTGTGCTATTAAGAAGGGATTTGTACGTGTTCTTTGTTTAGAGCTGCCATGTCATTAAAAGTGATTTGAATTCTGTTTATAGATGAGTGTTTACACAGGTCTATTCTGCTTTTCAATGCATAAAAAGGTTGCTGACACAATCTTTAAACATTTACTAATTGACATATATGATTTTTACAATCCACTAAAACACTTCAATTCTTCCATGGGTAAAACTTTTATATTTGCAAACAAGGAAATAGTTTAACCATGGTTTAACAACCATCAACAAACTTACAAATATATGTTAATACAAAGTAACAATACAAGTTATTTTAAACGTGAAATCATTAAGCCATTGAATTCTTAATAAATCTAGAAATTCGCTTTTTAAGTGTTTCCACACGTAAATAATTTTTTACACTTGAATTCTACTGAATAATTGGATGAGCGTAGCGAGCGAAGCGAAGATTCCATTCTACTGAAGAAAAAAATCGGATTGTTTTTTTTTCTGTATTTTTGTGTTTGTAAAGACGATTTCGGCTAAACCGATACTCCAATTGCAATGAAATTTTCTGGAGGCCTTTGAAATCTCTTAACTTAGAACTGCCACGTTTTTTAGCGCAATAGAGAAAATATTTCTCATGAAAATCGCAATTTTACAATTTTTCGATTTTTTTTTTTAGTTCTTGGACTTATAACACACACATGCTTTGCTCGATTGTAATGATTTTTTCACAGAACCTTAATTTTATGAATTTAAATATTCTTGTGAAATTTGAGCGCAATCAAAAAATTATTTCTTGTGAAATCGCAATTTTACGATTTTTTAATTTTTTTTAACAATTCTTTGACTTATAACACCACATGCTTTATCCGATTGTAATGATTTTTTTAAAGAACCTTAATTTTATGAATTTATATATTCGTGTGAAGTTTGAGCGCAATCAAATTTTTTTATGATAATCGCAATTTTACGCTTTTTTTCGTTTTAAAAAAATTACGCGCATCCAACAACGCGCATGAAAAAGCGTTTGCGAAGCTTCCTAGTTTACTAAGTTCACTCTTAAAAACGTCCAATGATTTTATTTCTCCAATCTCTGTTTTAATACTTATTCGTATTTACTACCTTCCCTCATGTGTTGCAGTCTTTGTTGGACCACACAAAGTTTGTATTGGCCGTTTATCGCCTTCTATGCTAGTTGTACAATGTACATGCATAATAATAAGAGATACACTAGGTAAACGCCAAATTCACTGTAAGACTAGTGAGCGAGTCATGTGTTGAGTACCCGGGTACACTTGCATTTAAGTTGATTGATATATATATATATGAAAATATATGTTTTGAGGTAAAACTGCGTGTGATGATTTATAATAAAATAATATTTTATAAATTATATAATATAAAATACATGTACTGCGAAAGCCTCAAATCTAATATATATATGTTAGTACTTTAGACAGAAATTAAAAAAGTGACTACACCGGGGTTTGAACCCGGGACCTTAGCTTACCGGGCTATGCTCTTACCAACTGAGCTATGCGGCCACCAATTTAAAACTGTGTAATTAAATTAAATTAAATTAATTAATTTAAATTGGTGGCCGCATAGCTCAGTTGGTAAGAGCATAGCCCGGTAAGCTAAGGTCCCGGGTTCAAACCCCGGTGTAGTCACTTTTTTAATTTCTGTCTAAAGTACTAACATAACAGCGTCATAGTCGCCTACTATAAAGCCAAGTTTAAACATATATATATATCTCTTTCTATATAGCCAAGTTTAAACATATATATATAAATTATTAGTTATAAACGATAGGGTTCTGAGTTAGGGCGCGTCAACTGAAAGACCAAAATGCGCCACTCTAGCCTATGATAGGCTAGGGAGGAAAGAACCATGCTGTCATGGTACCAGCCTTAGGTAGGGGGAGGAAAGGGAATGCTACCGGGTACTCAACACATGGCTCGCTCACTCGTCTAACAACGACACTTTGGCGTTTTCCTAAGTATCTATAATTATTAGGGATGAAGACTTATAACCAGTTGAAAAATAAACAAAACGTATAGTTGTTACCATAAGAATAAATTATAAAGACATGGGACATAAATGAGCCATATGAGAGTCTTTTTTGCCACTAAAATATTACATGCAGTAGTTTCTTTCTGCGCATAGTCCATTTATTTATTGGTGAGTAAATATATTGGCCTACAAGAATTTATATATGCATTTCACTTTTTGAACCTAGTAACGGGCATAAGTATTTACTAAAAGGGTGGGGGTGGATTGGCCTATTAATCTACAATCACCCTTATAATTAAGGCTTATGACCGTTACAAGTTTCAAAAAGTAAAATGAACATTTAAATTAACGTAGGCCGATATATTAACTAACTAATAAATAAATAGACTAAACGCAGAAAGAAAATGCTCATGTGATATTCATGCAGTAAAAAACAGGTTCATGTCAAAAAATAATATCAATAATAATGTAAATAATTTAGATGTCGGCTTATTATGGCAGACAGACAGACAGACAGACAGACAGACAGACAGAAAGAAAGAAAGAAAGAAAGAAAGAAAGAAAGAATGAATGAATGAATGAATGAATGAATGAAAGAAAGAAAGAAAAAAAGAAAGAAAGAATGAAACAAACAAACAAACAAACAAATAATTAAAAACAAAAGAAAAAATATTATAGCTGATCCTTGCAGGCTGTAGCCTCTGTAGATACAGAGAATGTGGGCTGTACGGTTGTACTTAAGGTTGCACAGGAGTAGCTATAATATCGGTGCGATGCAGTGTCCCAGCATTTCAGTTAGAACTCGGCCCACAACTGTCATAACGACATAATTTTTTTTTTACTTTATTCACGATAAAATTTACCAGGACTTATGTTTTGTCGATTTTCGAAATTGTATATAATATGGTCATATAAAAATTGAGAACTTGGTCAAAATTTTAAAATTTACCTTCACTTTAGAGCTTTATAAAAAAATTACAAAAATTTTTATGGAAAAAGTACAAAACATAAGTTCTAATTTCAACATTTCTCTTCAACATAAAAAAAAATTATCAAACTCGTATGGGTAGTAACCGCTAAACTACTGAAATACGAATGCATGTTTTGTAGCTATTTTAGGCCTTTTTAGCCCCAGCAAGTGGCGCACTCTCGCGATACGACCTTTTGAGTGACAGAATGGTTATTTATGTTCGAAATAACAATTTCATTGGCCACAGAGTAAAACTGTTCAGCTAATGCTGAACACCACTCAATGCATAATACATGTTTACTGTTTTGCTATGAACACGGCAACAGTAATACATTGTGTTCTTTGTGTAAGCTGTTATGCTTGAATCAACCATATTATTTTTCACGCTGAGCCCAATAAGAAACGTACACAGTATAATCATAATCGTGCATACGATATAACTTCGAAGGAAAATGCTAAATTATAGTATGATCTGCAACGGTCATATGTTCATATTTGGATCACGCTTCGCACATGATGTGAAAATAAATTTACATTACAGCATGTAACGGAACGCAATCTTTGTTAGCCTAGTATGATACGTGTCAAATTATAACAGTCAAAATTACTCGTTTTGGAGTCGAACCCGGATCATTCGGTTCTATCCGCGCGTTTTCTTGTTGCACGAGCTGTAGTATCCACGTCACAAAGTACTTGGATTGAATTGCGCATGGCCATTTAAAAATGTAAAGTTAAATAGTGTTCCAGTTTGGAATCATTGTGTGTTTAATTTACACGACTGTCAATACGAGATATAATAATATTGTATTAAAATTGACTCCACTGGGAATAGAACCCCGGCCGGTCTCACGCTGTCCGGGCGGTCGGGGCGGATGCTCTTACCAAATGAGCATTGGAGACGGCGTCATGAATTCGGTCTATTTGGTAGTTATATTTTATTATTGGCGTGTGATCAAATACAAATCGTGAACATTGTAGGCACTACACCCAAAAAAATCAGAATGTTAAAGGTCTATTCACGTCAGAAAATTTAAATCCGATCATTGTACAAGCTGTATTCGCATGGTCATATCCTCTGTGCATATAAAAGATATTAATCTAGGTTTTGTTTGTGCCTTTTAAGAACGACGTGGATCGATGCAGATCTGATTTAAAGCACTTCTGATTCTAATAAACGCAATAAATTAGTACACAGCTGCCCCCTCCCCTCGCCAGCAGAAAGCATTTCTCTTGCAATAGTAAGATATTATTCTCAAGGCCATGCATCGTGTGTAAACTGGCTCCTGACAGCGTATGCGTGACAAGTTTTAACTTTTTTTACGTGCCAATCACGCATCATTGTTATTTGTGAATATTGTCTATTGTGCCATGCAAGTACCTAACCAACATACAGATGACATAAATAGCGGATCGACGACACATTATGTAGATTTGCCACGTCATCGTCATTAGTAAATTTATCTAGATAACTTTGTCAGCTTCAAATGGTAATTTTGTCTTTCAAACTTGCTCTATCTTAGAAATTGTCTTTGCTTTTACATGATTTTGATAATTTTAATAATTTTGGGTGTTGAATGACCTGAGTTACCTGAAGACGGAAAAGGTTCATATAATTTGCGAAGCTAAGTTTTTAAACGGTTACTACGATGAAATCTTTTAACCATAAGACGAGAATCATTAGCGTGCAGTAAAGACCATGGCCTAGTACAATGAAAATGTAAATAACGACCTGGAATTAACAGACAGACAATGTAATATATGGAAACAAATCGATTCTATATAACCTCCAAATACAAAAATTTGTAAAAACAAAACGGCAGCCAAGCTCTCCTTCAAAAGTCTTCGGCTGTGAATGCTGTGAGATATAGAAGTTGAGCCAAGAATTTCATTCTTTCTCTCTAGTTTCCCATTGAAAAGAAGTCAGTCAGATCATTTCGCCTGTTAACAAACGCCAAGCCAACCATTTTCGTGGTAAAAAAGTAAAAATTTTAAACTCAGAATCATATAAAAAATTACTTGGCAATTGAATTTGGTTCATTACGAGAACTCTGGTCTTGAGCATGGGGTGGTCTGTTTTACATGGCCACACATTCATTTGTTTGAGTACCAAATCATTTCTGGGAGAAAAATTGGTGGACTGTCAACACAAGATATCTTTATCTTACATATTATATTGTATTAAAATTGTCTCCACTGGGAAAAGAACCCCGGCCGGTCTCCCGCTGTCCGGGCGGTCGGGGCGGATGCTCTTACCAAATGAGCATTGGAGACGGCGTCATGATGAATTCGATCTATTTGGTAGTTATATTTGATTATAATTGGCGTGTGATAGTTAAGTTTCGATATAATCAAATACAAATGGTGAACATTGTGGGCACTACACCCCAAAAAATCAGAACGTTAAAGGTCTACTCACGTGAGAAAATCTTCATCCGATCATTGTGCAAGCAGTATTCGCACAGGCATATCCTCTGTACGTACACATGAAAGATATCAATCAAGGCTGTTGATTCTAATAAACGCAATAAATTAGTCCACAGCTGTCCCCTCCCCCCCCAGCGCAAGATTGCTCTTGCAATAGTAAGATATTATTCTCACACACTCGCATGCGATGTCTGGTCTTTGTCGGCGAAAGTGAACTGCACATACTGGACGTAAGCGAGAAGACGCGTGACTCACACCCACTTGGTCATATAGGGTCCACCCGCTATCTGTTACATTGGGTGTTTGTAAGTGTGAATCGTGAACGGAACGGTGCAAACAACGATGCATTTCAGAGTCTCAAAACTCAAAATAAACATAAGAGAATCGTTCTCGATAAACTAAAAGAGAGCGGTGAGCATCCATCAACGCGAAACCGACAGTGTTGGCCGGTGTTGGCTCGAGCGCTAAGCGCTCGACTCTGATTCGGGAGGTCCCGGGTTCAAATCCCGTTGTGACCGGCAATCCTGACTGAAGGGTTATTCCGATGTTTTCCTCAGTCGTTAATGCGAATGCAAGGGATTGAGTCCTCTTAAATAGCCCTCGGACATCCCTTCACAATTGTCCTATCCGCAATATACCTATAGGCCTAGTTGAAGAGGGTCACACCGGTTAAATCTGATGTGTATACCCTACAGCGGGCACCCTACAAAAATGTATTTATTTATCAACGCGAATATAGCCTATAGCGGCTATAGCCTATCACATTAAAACCAAATTAGTGGTTAAAAACACTGTTTTCAATTGTATTCATTACAAGTTTTTCTGTATTGGTTTCTAATATATACGTTATAGTATGAACTCGTTGGTCGTGTGGTTAGAGGCTCTGATCCTATATGCAGAAGGTCCAGGGTTCGATTTCCGCTGTAGGCAGATTTACTGATGTGGATTCGAGTCCATCAGTTCTTAGGAATGTGTAAACAGTGACTTTATAGCAACGAGGCACATAATAAATTATAAGGTTATTTCGAATTAGCCTTGTCGGTTCTGGCACTGACTGTACTACAGTGTCACTGTACCCACATACCCCTTTCACTAGTTGTGCTGACCATTGATCTTTGAAGGATACAACAACGTTCGCTCCCCGAAAAATAAGGGCTAGTTTGTACGGGAGGTCTCGGGTTCTGAATCCATCCCGTCACAACCGGCAATCTTGACTGAAGTTTTTTTCTTAGGTTTGTTGTTGTTAACGTATATAATCGTGTTATTAGGACTATTATTCAAACCATGCACTGATTATTATTGTAGTATCGTATGCTAGCATATAATAATGCAGTGATAGCAATAATATAAAACTTGTGTCCTGACCGGGGATCTTACCCGGGTCTAGGTTATAGCAGTTGAGTGGTGTGTATCCTGTGACCAGATTGTTCTGGACTCGAACCCAAGTCGCGTCAAATTTTATTGATAATATTTTTTATGTTGATGGTCTAGCCTGTATTCAGAATAATAATAACATTATACTTATTTCAAATGTCGCGTAATGTTCTTTTGTTCTTTATTTGCAATCCCTCATTCCATAGAATAATGATCATTGCATAGAGACGAAAACTAAACATTTATTGAATTATCTTTTGGATTTCCTCACATTATGTGATGGGTTCGTTACACTCGAGATAAAACATTAGTATGTGAATGTAAACACTTCTTTATACTTGATGGACGACACGTCATTTTACGCCAGCTCGTGAATGGGGTTTGATCTCAGTGCGACCTTGGGCAATGTGTGAGCGCATCTCGCGTCCTCTCAAACCTTTCTGCAGTACAAACAGATCCCACTGCCTCGCCGCAAAAATACGGCTCGCTATTGGAGGGACAAATTAAAAATATTTTGAGCGGAACTTCTGGGGCCCTCCCCCAACACGTCTCTCCCGCAATCCCCTCACCCATGTCCGTTTCATCTCCAAGATTATGCTTAACGCCTGTGACACCTTAAGTTGTAAATATAATCAAGCGTTTCTGTCACCGTAACCTGTCAACAGATTTTAGGACATGTAAAAAACAAATCGAGTTACGGTTTAAATGAAAATACAAAAATTTTTCGTTCATGTCCCTCAACTATATGTGTAGCACTGTGAGTATGATTTGTACTAGAATATACTACTGGTGTGCGGGTGCCAGAAATATAGAGTCGAGTCGGGTACTTTGGGGCAGACCTGAACGTCAAAAAATTGATACCCGCATCATAGTATATGATTGTATCATATTAAGAATTCTGGATTAGACACTGCAAGACTTACAAAAGAAGATACAAAGTAGAGACAAATAATCGACGTTTAGCTGGATTTAAACCCTCTTGTAAGAGAATGGGGTATGTACTAGGAAAACGCCAAAGTAGTTGTTAGACGAGTGAGCAAATCATGTGTTGAGTACCCGGTAACATTTCATTACCTCCCCCTACATAAGGTATTGGTATTTCCTCCCTAGCCAATCATAGACTAGAGTGGCGCATTATGGCATTACTGTTGACGCGCCCTTATACTAACTAAACTCAAAATCCTATCGTTTAAACCTTATATATCAATCAAGTTAAAATATGTAAATGTTCCCGGGAACTCAACACATGACTCGCTAACTCGTCAAACAACGACTTTCTAGTCTGTATACCCAGAATGTGGGATACCCTGGTTCAAACCACGGTCGGGTTAATTTTTTTCATTTCTGGATTGTATTAACAAATTATAGAACATGTTTTGAAATGCATATACAGAACTATGGAAAACATAGCTTCTACGGAATACGAGTTAAATTTAAGGTTTACTCAATCTCCGACCGGTATTTTGGGTTACCTTGAGCTGCGCGCAGATTCGGTATAAATTTCGCATTAAAAGTTTAAAAAATCGTAAAAGTACGATATTCATGAGAAATATTTCTTCGATTGTCCCAAAAATTCGTGGCAGGTCTAAGTTCAGAGATTTCGAAGGTCACCTCCAATTTTCATCAAAATCGCATATGCCGTTCGTCCGGTAGAGAGCGGAAAAAAACACCCAAGCTAATTTTCTCGGGGTAAGTGAAATTGAAGTCTTCGCTTTGCTCATCCAATTATACCAATTGTATATATATTTATGGCGCAATCTAGTCAGGGAAGAAGTCACTAGGGCACAACAACACGGGTGGAAGCCTCCGGAAACACAGTGAGATTGCCAGTGTGTCAGTGTCTGACGATGGAGACGGACACCTCCGAAAATTCACACAAGTGTTTAAAATATAGACCTCGGTTAGTAGTTTAATACACTCGTCAAATAATATATATCCGGGTCAAATTGCTTCTGAAAATAATATATTTATGTATATATAGTTACTCCTTTTGGTGTAGTTGTTAAGTATCCATATTTTTAAACTATTGGGGGGCTATCCCCGCCCGTCTGATCTTAAGGTCACCGAAATCAATCTATATCATCCTTACTGACGGGCAATGTCAACTGAAATCATGTGTCAATCGGAGGCCATGTTCGGTTTTTATCGTGAGACCTAACAACTCATGGAAGGACGCACAGAAAAGTGATGCGTCATTATAAGGGAGCTTCACTTTCTAAAAAGTAAAAAAATAGTAAATCGCACTAAACATTTATTCTTAACTATGCAAATGACTACTCCAGGTTATTAAAACTCAATAAGGCCCTTAGGGGTCCATAAAAGATGGTTTTGTGAAAACTAAGATTTTAATAGATACGGACGGAAAAGAGATTCATATTAATAGGAGAGCTGCAATCTCTATGATATTGGGATGATTTAATATCAAAACTTTAATTGTTGACAATTATTTATTTACATTTCCTAGAACATAATCTTTAAGACTTCTAATTTCCAATCTTCCTGCAAGATCAAATTTGAGAACCTGTTTCGGGGAACAAATACATAGTATTACAAAAAACAAAACGTAAAATTTACCTAGTTACAAAAATCGAGATGTGGCAAGTATGTGTTAACGTTTTTAGTTATTTTAGTGTATTTATGATTTGAAATAATTTCATGAAGCTACTTTTGAGGTAGAGAAGCTATTATTTGTCAAGGTCCTGTAGACCTTCAAGGTTAAGCTTGACCTTTTTTTAGAGTGTCACATAGAATCAAAATCAATTTTTAAACGATATAAAATCTATGAATAATAAATTTACAAAGACAATTATACTAAGAGCAATCTAACAAAGGGGGCATACTTTTTCTCATACAATCAATACTCGATCGACAAAAGACTGTGTCCACATTGTCACCCAAGTCGTCACCAATAGACAGCATCCATTATTTAACAATAGACAGCATCTATTATTTAGATTACGGTGAATTTTTGTGGAAGCGTTCACAAATAATTTAATTTATAAGTAGAATGAGGGAGGCTCAAAATACTTTCTATTGTAATGATGGTATTGTTTCGACAACATATTATTTTAGACGTTGATATTTTTTGGGTTGTGTACCAGCAAAAATGACATCTAGGAGAATAACACATTTCACTACCCTTACAATTGGCATGTTCATGATTATTCAATCCTTCCTTCTCCGGTTATGAAATCATCGAAGACTCCTTAAAAGTAATTGCTAGTGCCAGAAAGCATTTTAATGCAGATTGCGTTCATTTAAATGAACCAAGAGATATAAACATTGTGAAAACGCACAGAAGTTTGTCTGATCACGGCATCTCATCGGCCGTGATAAACACGACGTCCGTCATCGACAACGACCACCGCCTTCTAACATCCTGCAACAAACCGATTGATATCAACTTTGATGAGAACTATTCAAGAGAACGTCTTAAAATATTATCAGAATCGAATAAACTTTCAGGAGGGATATGGTTACTTTTCCTTGAAGTTTCCACGAATCTAGACGAGTATTTCCTCAACATCAACATTCCGTTTGATTGTGAGTTTGTCGTAGCAGCCCCACTGGACACAGATGGGTGCATCGGCTTCACCGAAGTATATCGAGTTGCGGAACAGTTTCCACTTCAGAAGATTCCGTTTGGTTCTTTGAGTTCACAAGGTGACTTTGAGTGGCCAAGAATGGGTTTCTATGAGAGAAGAAGCAATCTAAACGGGTTAATCTTCAGGACGAGTATCAACAGTTGGCCTCCTTATTCGGTAATTACACAGGACGAATCAAATAAGAATGAGACTATGCTTGGGGGATTTTCTGGTCGAGTTTGGAAAATCTTAGAAGGACACATGAATTTCAAAAGAGATCATAAAGTACCGGAGGACGGAGGGTGGGGAAGCCTACAGGAAAATGGAAGTTGGAACGGATTCTTGGGTGTTTTACTTCGCAATGAATCAAACATGTCGAGTGTCGCAATCACAATGTCACCAGAACGTTTCAAACAAGTGTCCTTCACTAAAGCTCTCCCAGTTGAGAACATCCGAGTTTACATTCGGCTGCCAAATCGCGAAGTTCCTTTGATGAGTTTGATACCTCCTTTTAGTCCTCAGCTATGGTCGGTATTTTTAGTAACCGCCTTTATTTTATCCGCCATCTTGAAACTTCTTTGCAAAATGGATGACCACCAATATTTCAGAGATATTATTTTTAATGTCCTGGTCTCCATGTTCTGTCAACAAGGATTATCCGAAACAAAGCGAGACTTTCTTACTCGTGTAGTTACATGTTTTGGATTTTTGTTGGGTATCGTCGTGGTGACCAGTTATTCATGCTTTTTTGTATCAATTATTACAACTTTTACACCAAAAATGCCATTTGTTAGTTTAAAAGGGTTACTTGATGATGGAACTTTCTCTTTGGGGATGTTAAAAACGTCGTGGATATTCAGCGAATTTAAAAGCGCCCAAGAATCGCAAAAAGAATTGAGGAAACTTTTTGACAAACACGTCGCCCCAGACCCAGAAAATACTGGACTTACAATCAAAGGTGGTTTTCAAAGAGTATGCAAAGAAAGATACGCATATGTGATTGGAGAAATCGCCAGTTACTTAATGGATGTGAATTGTGTTTTTGTTAGTTTACCTGTTAATTTTGCAAAGACAAGTAATGGGTTGGTATTTCCCAAACACAGTCCATACATTCGGCTCTTTGACAACAAACTACTTAAACTGATGAGTGGGGGCATCCTAAGAAAACTTTACCAAGATACAATTTATCGAATTCAGGAAACAGGGGAAAAGAAAAAAATATTTGTTAACTTTGAGACTCTTATTCCTATTGTATCCATTGGAGTCTTTGGCATTGTTATTTCTTTAATAATTTTTGTACTTGAGTGGATATATTATTATCTTACTCTTTACATACAACAAATGAGAAAGAAACGTGTTGTTGGGGAAATATCAAGACACAAACAGATTGGTCGAAGAACGAATAGATTATTCATTCTTAGAGGAAACAGAGAAAAGATTGTTTGATAGCGACTTTAGATCAACAACCTTCTTTAAAAGAAGAACAACTTATTTCGTATTAAATCCTTGCTCTTTTTAACCCTCTTCTTTAGCTTTTATATTTTCAATTGTCAAAAAGTTTCAAGGTGCGTAATAACATTGTCTAACATAGCTCTTTATACATCGAATATCGTGTTTAGGCTATTGTTAACAAGAATATAATCAGTTGATTTCTCAAAGTTTCCTATAAATAACGTAGGTATTAATTTTGTTGATTGTATTAGTGTACTACATCCGAAGTGTTGTTAATAATTCATCACAATGAAAAAGTTATCGATTTAATAAATTCATTAAGCAAAGTGGGTATTTTAAGGCCGCGAATTTACGATAATGCCCACTTTCAAAAGTCGATTTATATATTGTTAGTCTCTTAATATTTCAACGTCCTAACAACAATATATTTACTCAAATTTACCAACAAAAAGACCGACGAATACAGTTCAAGTTATAAACGTGGTAAAAGATTATAGGCAAGTTACTGCTAAAGGATTTGCTTAATTTTCAATGGTTTTAAAAATAAACATACTATATTATTTGTATGTAAAATAACGAGAAAAATCTGGTTTTGAAAACATTAGTTAGTGCAATTAAATCGATTAAAACTTACTGTGTGCATCGGTTTTCTTTTAACGTCTATAGCAAATGATGTGATGGAATCGTGTAGCGTGCAAGCTCTCGCAATCGAACAACTCTGAAATTGACGAATCAAATCGATCCATTTATCCTCAATAGTTAGTTTTACATTTTTTGTTAAAATGTGTAGGGACTAATAATAAAATTATAATAGACTATACAAACATTGTCGTTCCACTGAATGAAATTGTGAGATAATTATTTAAGTTTCAGCTACTTAATGCTTTTCGGTGGAGAGTAGGTTTAATGAATTAAGACTTATCACAAAGTTTAGGTGTGGGGGGGGGGGGGGGACTAAAAATTTGACGTTAAACTAATAAAATTTGAAATATTATAGCTGAATCTGAGTATCGTCTCGTAATTTAATATTATCAAACTTCAAATCAATAAATAAAGTATTTAAAAAATATTCAATCGAGAATCATATGTGGCTACTCGTAAATTAGTAATAAATATATAAATAAATACATCAGTCATATTCGACAATATGATTGATGTGCTTCAGGGATGTTACTGGTGGTAAGGCAAATTGTGTTAGGGGCCTTGCTCTATTCTTGCCACCAGCAATGTGTACGTATTATGTAATTCAGCCATATGGAAAATAAATAACAACAATAATAAAGAATTTTTAAGTTCACCCCTTTACTTACTTTTGTACACGGGTGTATTTAACTTTCCTTGATAAACACGCACAAAAAAATTACTGAGTAAAAATAAACCGATACTGCCCTTCTTAAATCAACACCGTTTATATAATAATATATTACAAAGCCATATAATAATTGTAAAGATAATATTCATAAATACATAATGAGCGTTTTAGAATTGAGTGCTTTTAGTTCTATTTTGTCTATATTTTCCATTTTGTAATAGCTAACTGAATACTAATGAGACAGGAATGCTGTGTTGTTGGCCTATATCTTTAGTTTACGACCTAACGTAGGAGAAATGACATCCATTTATCTTTTCTGCACCATTCTAGCCACTTGCTGGCTTGTAGGTAAAGCATCATTATTTCGTTATGATGTCATCAAAACTTATTTGGAAGTTATAACAACTTCAAAGAATTATTTTCATTCAGGTTGCGTGAAATTCGTTTGTACAAGTGATTTTTATGTAAATAAAAACATTGTGAAAACTCAAAGACGTTTGTCTGATCACGGCATCTCATCGGCCGTGATAAACACGACGTCCGTCATCGACAACGACCACCGCCTTCTAACATCCTGCAACAAACCGATTTATATAAACTTTGGTGAAAACGAGGCAAAGACACGTTTTAAAATGTTATCAGAATCGAATAAACTTTCAGGGGGGATATGGTTACTTTTCCTTGAAGTTTCCACGAATCTAGACGAGTATTTCCTCAACACCAACATTCCATTTGATTGTGAGTTTATCGTAGCAGCCCCACTGGACACAGATGGGCGCATCGGCTTCACCGAAGTATATCGAGTTGCTGAACATTTGCCTTTGGAAAAACTCGACTTTCATTGGCCGATAAGAAGTGTCTACGATAGACGAAACAACCTAAATGGAATAACTTTCAAGACCAGTACAAATATGTGGATACCATTTTCGTACGTTTTAAATCAAGCTTGGGGTGAAATCACTACTATAAATGGATTCCACGCTGATATCTGGAATATCTTTGAGAAATACATGAACATTACTAGCGAACATAGAATGCCAAAAGACGGAGAGTGGGGAAAACGTTTAGCCAATGGGACGTGGGATGGCATCGTCGGTGAAATTCTTAGCAACAGGGCAAACGTATCAGGAGTTGGTTTGTCTGTGACACAAGATCGTATAGCGTATGTATCATTCTCAATAGCGCTTATTGTTAATTACGAGTGGGTCTACATAAAACAACCCAGCCGAGAGAAATATTTGAGGAGTTTAATATCACCTTTCAGTCTTCAGTTGTGGTCAGCGTTTATAGTAAGTACTTTGGCTTTGTCCGCCATCTTGGCTCTACTTTGCAAACAAGATGGCCGCCAATCTCTCGGACTCGGAGACATCTTCTTTCATCTGTTTGCTGCAATGTTTTGCCAACAAGGATCAACGGTAGACGCTAAAGCCATTTCCAAACGTATAGTTGTTTACACTGCCTACTTGATTGGAATCATAATTCTAAGCAGTTATTCTTGTTTTTTCATTTCAATACTAACAAACACTGCGTATCCAATGCCGTTCTCAACACTTAAAGGACTGCTTAATGAAGGAACTTACTCATTGGGAATGTTGAAAAATGGTTGGATTTGGGAAGAGTTCAAAAATGCTAAGGAAACTGGACAAAGTGAGCTAAAGGAAATATATGAAAAGTTAATAGAACGAGATTCGGACAACCTACCCTTGACTGCACAAGAAGGATTTGGGAGAGTTTGTCGAGAGAGATTTGCGTACGTTGTGGAAGAAGAGACAGCGTTCGGTATAAAGTACGACTGTAATGTAGTCCGTTTGCACAATCACTTTGCAAGACGAAATGCTGCTTTATGTTTTCCCAAAAATAGTCCTTATATTAATGTATTCAATAATAAAATCTTGAAACTCATGGAAAGTGGTGTTTTAAAGAAAATGCGCAAAGCTACTTTTTATAAACCGCCCTCGTCGAACGAAAATGTGAAAACGTCGGTGAGCCTTGGAACTGTGTCGCCGATTTTATTCTTTGGTTTGTTTGGAATGATGGTGTCTTTGTTGGCATTTGTTTCTGAAATGGTGACGTTCTATCACGGCACTCGCCGAATTACAAACGATTGTCTCACATTTAAGAACACAACTAGAACTAAGTGTTTGGGGCGAGACGATCTGCATAAAAGAAGATTTCAACACGGCAAAACAGACATAAGAGGTTTGGAGATAACTTTTCACAACTAGTATGATATACAACATGTCTATTCTACATCATCATCTTGTTTCTGGATCGAAACAATCGAGGTGTGATGTATTTCCTTTCAGAAATACTTGGTGTTTAAACTTAATTATCTTAATGTGTTTGTATTTTATATTTATTCAAATTCAAACTTTCCAATATAAGACATTTAAAATTTTTCTATTTAATAAGTTCAAATGCATTTTTAACTGCCTTTTTATTGTTTATGACTTTTTATTTACACATAGTGTGACTATTAATTTCGTATTCTATTTAAGAAATATTAAATCTGCTTGTTGTATATTGAGTTGTTTTAAGTACTGTTCTTTGTAAATCAGCTTGAGTTACTGATAAAACACATTTATAAATTTAAAAAATTACCTAAGTGTAAAGTTATAGAATGTTATTATATGGAAAACACCTAGAACCACTGAACCACTTAACAACTTAACCGTTCCAACACTGAACGTTATGCAGAAGATAACAGACACAATTTCATGTTTGACAAAAGTAAAACCTTCCCAGAGCCATAACAAATTATTAATACAAGTTGACTGAAAAAGAATTGACTTGATTTTCACAATACACCTGTACATGGAAACTTATATTACATACAATTAACAATAATTGAAATAATATGTGATTCAGTAAAAGAAAATCATCCAATTTGTAAAAGAAATAATGTAGTGGATGACAACACTTTAATATATCCTTTAATAACAACGTTTTGTAAATCGAAACGAAATGTTTAAGTATATATTGAAGAGTTATCATCCTCTAATTTGCGTGAAAAATATTATGTATAACATCTACTATTTAAACACAAAATTCATCTTACATTCCATCAAAGATATAAATATTGTTAATGTCAAACTACAGATACATTGGTAAAAATCCAAATATATATCACATTTATGTACTTAGAATGGTAGCTAATGTATGTTAATCCATCACTTTTGAATCCTATCTTCCCAGGGAATCAGTAACACCAAGTCACGAATACAGAAAGACATAAAGTACGAGTTTTCCATATATCTCACGCTATCACAAGTAATAAATTATAGTAGACTGTATTGTTAGCAATTCCTTCTAGTGTGGTTTGGTTTGAACGATTATTAATTTTAAAAAAAAATCAACAAAACCAAGATACTCCGAATCAATTGACAACGTAAACAATTTTCGAAAATGATGTTTTGTGTACAAAATGTTTTGATAACAAACAATTTAATAAGTTAATGGAATATGGCTTCACACAATAAAGCAACTTTCAGTTAGTGCACAAAGAACACAAGAAATGGAAATACACACTTCTACAAGCGTCCTGCTCCTATTTTCCCTATTAATTACGTTACTTTCTTCCTGTAGCAACGATTTTACTGAAAAACAGTCGAAATTTGTCGAAAATTTGAGAAATATTTTAAAATGCGGTTGTGTTTATTTTATTCAGACTAGTGATTTTAGTTTCAATGTTCAGATTATGAACATTCAAAGACGTTTGTCTGATCACGGCATCTCATCGGCCGTGATAAACACTATGTCCGTCATTGACAACGACCACCGCCTTCTAACATCCTGCAACAACCCGATTTATATCAACTTTGATGAAAACAATACAAGAGAACGTTTTAAAATGTTATCAGAATCGAATAAACTTTCAGGTGGGATATGGTTACTTTTCCTTGAAGTTTCCACGAATCTAGACGAGTATTTCCTCAACATCAACATTCCGTTTGATTGTGAGTTTATCGTAGCAGCCCCACTGGACACAGATGGGCGCATCGGCTTCACCGAAGTATATCGAGTTGCTGAACATTCATCCTTTCAGAAGTTTTTAATTGGAGAATCCAGATTTCACGAAGATCTCCATTGGCCAAACAAGAGTTTCTACGAACGACGAAGCAACCTTAACGGGGTCGTCTTGAAATCAATCTTAACCTCGTGGCGACCATATCTCTATTTATCAAATGACTCGTCAAAGAATCTAATCTTGGCTACAGGATTACTTGGTGAAATCTGGAAAACTTTGGAGAACAATATGAACTTTAAAATTGAACACAAATTACAGGTCGATAAGAAATGGGGAAGTCTTTTGAAAAATCGTTCTTGGGATGGTATGATGGGCGTAATAGTTCGCAACGAGGCGACTATGACTGCGGTGGCGCTGAGTATGACACCGCTACGGTTTCGCTATGTGTCTTTCACGATTCCACTCTTCATGCATCACGTTAAAATCTACTTACGTCAACCAAACATTCCAGCTTCTATAACGAATTTATTGTCTCCATTCAGTATTCAATTGTGGTTAGCCTTTTATGTCTGTGTTTTTACTTTGTCCGCCATTTTGTATCTGCTTAACAAACAAAATGGCCAACAATCTTTTACAGACATATTTTTTCATATCTTTGCTGCTGTGTTCTGCCAACAAGGTGCAGCTGATAACTCTAAATTCTCCTCTAAACGAATCATTATTTTCACTGCCTACTTGATGGGAATTATCTTGTTAAGCAGTTACTCCTGCTATTTCGTATCTAGTCTTGCAAACAACATACATCCGATGCCGTTTACATCACTCAAAGGACTACTTAAAGATGGTTCTTACTCATTGGGTATGAAGAATAATAGCATCGTTCACAGAGAGTTCAAAAACGCTGATGACAACCAAAGCGATTTCAGACAGTTGTTTGTGAAACACATCGCACCAGACATTGGCAACACACCCTCGACTCCAGAAGAAGGTTTCTCTAGAGTGTGCAACAGAAGATTTGCAATTATAGCTGAGGAAGAAACCCCGTATAACCTGGATTTAGATTGTAACTTGGTGCATTTGCCGAATCCTTTTGCAAAACAAAGCGCTGCCCTTGTGTTTAATAAAAATAGTTCGTACATTGGACTTTTTAACATAAAAATTCTAAGACTTATTGAAGGTGGCATATTGAATAAACTACGTAAAGATGCTTTTGACAAATCCTTACCACTGGATCGAAAAGATAAAACTTCATTGCCACTTCAGAAGATCTACCCTATCCTGGTATTGTTATTTCTTGCAATAGCAAGCGCTGTACTTATATTTTCTATCGAACACCTTCAATATAACCATCGCTTTTACCACATTGTTGAAAAGTTACGCAATGTGATGAAACAAAAGTACATACATATATTTAATAGACCTTCTAACTTACAAATTCGGAGATTACACCGTCAATAATTTTGAAGTAAAAAACTCCTTTAATTAAATGAATGAATAGCTGATATTTTGTAGATAATTAATAATGGGTAATTATTAATTGGATGAGCGAAGCGAAGACTTCAATTTCACCGACCCCCCAAAAAATTTAGCTCGGGTGTTTTTTTTTTTTCTGTCTGTTTGTTCGCTCTCTACCGGGCAAACGGCATATGCGATCTTGATGAAAATTTGAGGGGACCTTCGAAATCTCTGAACTTAGACTTGCTACGTTTTTGGGTACAATCGAAGAAATATTTCTCATGAATATCGTACTTTTACGATTTTTTTTTATTTTTAGTGCGATATTGTCGTAACATTTGGGCCGATTCTGACCAAACGGGTGGGACTACAACGTTCATATTTCCCATGCACATTAAGGTCATGGTGATGTATTGACGTTTGAAAGAAAAAGTTAAAAAAGTTAGCCAGAATATATAGAAATAAAGGTTTTAATTTGAGTTTTTTTGAGGTGTTAAATATTAAAACCATTATTTCTATAGATTCTGGCTAACTTTTTCATTTTTTTCTTTCAAAAGTCAACACATTACCCTTACCTTAATGTCCATGTGAAATATGAACGTTGTAGCCCTACCCGTTTGGTCAGAATCCGCCCAAATAGCACGAAAATATAGATTTTAGATCTTTCTCACAGCCTTGTATGGAAAATTCACAGGAGATTGTTTACCTTACTCACTGCCTTGTTACAAACAATCAAAGATCCAACAGACCTAATGATTGTTTTGTATGGGCCGTGTTAATATGGTTTTATTATTTTAAATTAATATTAACATTTTATAATTAAAAAGCTCATCCATCAACGCGACTAAAAAAAGCGTTTGCGAAGCTTCCTAGTAGTTAGAAAATACAGTAAGTACGACTCACTCAATAAGAACTAACTGTGGGCATTGGTTTTCTCCCAAATCTCTAAAGAAACTAATTTTTAATGTGGGATTAAACCTGTTATAGGGTGCAATATGCCTCTCATGAGGTGAACTAGGTATGTTGAGGATAGAACAAATGTGAAGGGATGTCCGAACTCTGTTTAAGAGGACTTAATCTCTTGCATTCGCAATAACGATTGAGGGAAACTTCGGAAACAACCTTCAGTCAGGATTTCCGGTCTCGACGGGATTCGAACCCGGGACCTCGCGAATCAGAGTCGAGCGCTTAGAGCCCGAGCCAATACTTTTAGAGCACATCTCTAGCAAATTATGTGATAAATATTATACAGCGTGGAGCGTGCAGATTGTTGTCATAGAAGAACTCTACTACTTTGTGCATAAAGATGGTCTTGCCAAAACATATTGTGATTTTTTTTGTCGAACACCTAGAACCACTCAATTACTCAACGACTTATAACCACTTACTCAACCACTCAACAACTTTTAACCACTCAACAACTTATAACCACTCAGCCACTCAACCACTGAACGTTATGTAGTAGATTTCAGTCACCATTTCATGTTAGACAAAACCTTTAAAAAAAGCAAAGAACAATAAGCGTTGATATTTTGCATTCATTACCGATTTATTTATTAAAAAACTACCCAAGTCATAAAAATTACTATGTAATAAAAACAATCATACTACTGGGTGATTGACAAAGAATTGACTAGATTTTCAATATACACCTCTACAGTACAACTATTATTACAGAATATTAACAATCGCAATTAAATCATTTAATTCCCTGAAAAAATTAGCTAATTTTTAAAATAAACAATTTATTAGATAACACCTCTTAAATATATACTAAAATAACAACGTTTCGTAAATCGAAACGAAAAGTTAAATTGTCAACCACTTAATTGTGTTTAAATAAAAACCTTTTCTAACTTAAACACAAAATTCATCTAACATACCTAAAAGATATTGTCATTATTATGTATTTCTACAGATAAAAGTTAAAAATCCAAATCTGTCACAATATTGCTCTTTCAAATGAAGCCTATGTATGTTCTTACTTTCAAGTAATCCATCCCCTTTGATCTTGTCTGCCCAGGGAAGCAGTAGCACCAAGGCTGGCCGTGTGTGGCTGGGATATGGCCCTCCAATGCTAGCCATGAATGTTAAGTTGCATGGCTAGACTTATCTGGGCCAGACGATGCCCATACACCTTTAGCCGCATGCATGGCAGCCAAGTGTGTGCCTTACATGGCCCACACTATGCTCAAAACCGTGTGCTACTAGAGAAGTCATATTTAATTAAAGTTCGAATTGTCTATATTTCCCACGCTATCACAAGTTTTGTAACTAGGAAAACGCCAAAGTCGTTGCTAGACGAGTGAGTGAGCAATGTTTTGAGAATCTGGGAACATTCCCTTTCTTCCTATCATAGCCTATCATAGGCTAGAGTGGCGCTTTATGACCTTACAGTTGACGTGCCTTTATAAAAATAACTAAAACTTTATAACCTATATTTATACCATTAATTATTCACGTAATCAATTTTTTTTAAATGTCCGCTACCCGTGATGATATTTTGCTTTATGCGGTTTTCTTCTAGGGCGTAGTGATTATCTTTCTGTCGACGTTCGAAGACCATGTTATCTTCCTTCAGGAAGATTTTATATTGGTTTGTGAAATTCCTTAATTTTCTGTTAATGTTTTAATTCATATTGTACCAATACTGTTTAATTTGGTAAACTAATACGAGCTTCCTAAATTCACTGTCAGTTATATTTGCTAGACAACTTCCTATTTCGGTCTTCCACCCCAGACATTCCTCTTGAATCGGCCAATCCCTTGACGACTATGATAACAATCCTCAATAGGTTTGTTTCTTTACAATACTTTTCTAGATTTAGTGACTGACTTATACAGAATTTCAATGTATTTGCTTGATGGATAAAATCCTGTGAAGGTTGGCGGTTTTTAATTTCTATTGCCTCCTAACTATTGGCACTGCTGAATCTACCTTGAACAAACTGCGTTTGATAAATAGAATTTTTGATCCATTCTTCGTGATCAGCACACCAACAGGATCGAAAGTTTGAGTTCAATGTTACTCCTCTATCATCTCGATTGCCCTTTGCTCTAAACCCAGTCTGATGTGTCGTTCATGCTTTAACTGTTATATTTTTCTCCCGAAAGAAAGAAAGATATCACTACCGCCGCTACGAAACAACCCGATAAATATAAAATGTTAAATGCAATTGTTCCCGGGTACTCAAAACATGACTCGCTCACTCGTCTAACAACGACATTGGCTTTGGCGTTTTCCTAGTCTAGATGGCTAAGACGCCCTTATACCCGAAATGTGGGAGAGCTGGGTTCAATCCCCTGGTCGGGAAAGATTTTGTAATTTCTGGATCGTATTCTTAAAATTATTAAACATGTTTTGAAATGCATAGAATGCAGTGTAGTCCATCATCTGTGACAATACTATGGAAAACATAGCCAGTACGAAATACGTATAAATATTGCAAGGTTTACTTAAGCTCCGAATGGAATTTGGGGGTACCTTGAGCGTGCAAGATTCGATACACCTTATACACCATTTCACAGCCAGTCAAATAAACAAACAAAAAATATTTTTTCGAAAACAAAACCATTGTCGTTAAAATAATTCCTACACATTAGCAGCCAATTTTTCAATTTATTATTTCTTGTTGGTTTAAATCGCAATGGATCTGGCCGATTTTGTAAGCAGTTCTCAGTAAGCTCGTACCGGATGTCTGTATAAAATTTCAGCGCAATTTGTTCAGCAATTCGGCTGATTTTCGATGTACACACAGACTCTCCCACAGAATAACAGACATTTGAGTTGAATGGAGATACTCAGTCGCTGCGCTCCCTTGTCTAATCAATCCCTTCTAGATTGGTTTAGTTTATAGTTAGAACGGTTATTTATTAAACAAACAAATAGACAAAGCCAAGACACTCCGAATCGATTGACTACGCAGACAATTTTCTATTATTTAGTTTTGTGTACAGGATATTTTTATGACAAATATTTGATCGACAGAACAATGGATAGTGGATAATGGTTTCACACAATAAAGCAACTTTCAGTTAGTTGACATAGAACACAAGAAATGGAAACACACATTTCTACAAGCGTCCTGCTCATATTTTACCTGTTCGTTACGTTATCTTTTTCCAGTAATAACAATTTTATTACAAAGCAGTCAAAACTTATCGAAAATGTAAAAAATCACTTAAAATTCGATTGTGTTTACATTATTCAGACGAATGATTACAGTTTCAAAGTTCAGATTAAGGAAACTCGAAGACGTTTGTCTGATCACAGCATATCATCGGCCGTGATAAACACGACGTCCGTCATCGACAACGACCACCGCCTTCTAACATCCTGCAACAAACCGATTTATATCAACTTTGATGAAAACAATACAAGAACACGTTTTAAAATGTTATCAGAATCGAATAAACTTTCAGGAGGGATATGGTTACTTTTCCTTGAAGTTTCCACGAATCTAGACGAGTATTTCCTCAACACCAACATTCCGTTTGATTGTGAGTTTATCGTAGCAGCCCCACTGGACACAGATGGGCGCATCGGCATCACCGAAGTATATAGAGTTGCTGAACATTTACCTCTTCAGAAGTTTTTAATTGGAGTAGGCCTATCTAGATTTCTCGAAGATTTCGATTGGCCGAACAAAAGTTTCTACGAACGACGAAGCAACCTCAACGGAGTCGTCTTTAAATCAATCATTACCTCGTGGCGACCATATCTCTATATTTCGAACGACTCTTCTAAGAATTCTACTTTGGTTACAGGATTGCATGATAAAGTCTGGAAAGCTTTCGAGCGCAATATGAACTTTAAAATTGAACACAAATTACAGGTCGATAAGAAATGGGGAAGTCTTTTGGAAAATCGTTCTTGGAATGGAGTATTGGGCGTCATAGTTCGCAACGAGGCGACTATGACTGGGGTGGCGCTAAGTATGACACCGCTACGATTTCGTTACATTTCTTTCACTTTTCCGCTATTTGTCCACCACGTTAAAATCTACATACGTCAACCAAACATTAACGCATCTGTGATGAATTTGACGTCTCCTTTCAGTCTTCAGTTGTGGTTAGCCTTTTTCATCTGTGTCTTCAGTAAGTCTGCCATTTTGTCTCTGCTTTACAAACAAGACGGCTGCCAATCTTTTACAGACAACTTCTTTCATATTTTTGCTGCCGTATTCTGCCAACAAGGTGCAGCTGATAACTTCAAATTCTCCTCTAAACGAATCATTATTTTCATTTCCTACTTGATGGGAATTATCTTGTTAAGCAGTTACTCTTGTTTTTTTGTATCTAGTCTTGCAAACAACATACATCCGATGCCGTTTACATCCCTCAAAGGACTACTTAAAGATGGTTCTTACTCATTGGGTATGAAGAATAATAGCCTCTTTCACAGAGAGTTCAAAAACGCTGATGACAACCAAAGTGATTTTAGGCAGTTGTTTGTGAAACATATCGCACCAGACCTTGACAACACACCCGTAGCACTACAAGAAGGTTTCTCCAGGGTGTGCAACAGAAAATTTGCACTAATAGCTGAAGAAGAAACCACGTACAAACTGGATTTAGATTGTAACATGGTGCATTTGCCGAATCCTTTTGCAAAACAAAGCGCTGCCCTTGTATTTAATAAAAATAGTCCATACATTGCCATTTTTAACTTAAAAATCCTAAGACTTATTGAAGGGGGTATATTGAATAAACTACGTAAAGATGCTTTCGATAAATCCTTTCCATTGGACAGAATAGACAAAACTTCATTACCACTTCAGAAGATTTATCCTATCCTGGGATTGTTATCTATTGCGATCGCAATCGCTGTATTGATATTTTCTCTTGAATACCTAATAAAATATAACCATCGTTATCACCAGATAAGTACTAAAAAGTTTTACAAAGTGGGAAAGCAAAATTACAAAAATATATTAAAACCTTCTTACTTACGAATTCGGAGATAACATCAGCAATCGTTTAGAATTAAACTCAAACAATTGATTTAATTTGATGTTTGTGTTTAGAAGATTATAATGTTAATTAACATAATTAATTACTGGTAACGGATGATCAACAATAATAAATTATCAATAAGTTATTAATATTTTTTTTTTCTCATAAATAACTGCTTGTGTGCAACCTCAATTCTACCTGTAATATTCACTTGAACACAGTATTTTAGTGTATAGATAGTATAAAATAAGAGAAGATGCCACAATTTTAGGTAATATATCAACATTAGATAGTCAGTACGTAGCATAATAAGCAATAAAAGTTGTTTAAAATAATAAACGATCACTGTGAAGTAAAACAGGCATACGTATTTACTATGGGGATCTGCCCTATGTTTTTCTTCTACAACGTTACATAAACCCTCATAACTCTGTTATTACTTATGTATTGAAACTTATAGTTAACAAGTAGGCCTTGTTATAATAATAAACCTGTGCATCTCGAACAAACCGGCGCTGGCCTACGTACTTGTTAGTTTGGTAAATGTTTAAATAAACTGAAATCTTGTAATTCGACATACTTATATGTCTATACGTGTTTGTTATGTTATGTTGCCATCTACCCGGATTTCTGTTTTCCCCACAATCTTGCAACGTGAGGGCATACAAACTGTAAGGTATGTAGAATATATGGATTGAAGTACCCTCTCAATATAGACATATGTCAACTCTTCCTTGACAAAACGTCTGTACAAAACTTCCCTGTTGAGCTGCGCTGTAGATCGCGACCATGTTTTACTTCTCTGCGCAGTTGTACATATTCCTTAAACTAGGAAGCTTCGCAACGCTTTTTTTATTCGCGTTGACAGATGAGCTTTTTTGGAAGTTTTAAGTTTGCGTGGGACCACTTTTCGTTTGCAAGTGCTTTTTGAATGCATTGTAGTTGATTGTTGTCAAGTTTCTATTGTAACTTGTTAATTGTTACTAGGAAAACGCTTGTCCCGCCGCGTTGATGGATGAGCGTTTTGGTCAGTTTTTAGTTTACGTAGGACCACTTTTCCTTTGCAAGTGCTTTTTAAATGCATTGTAGGAAATTGTTGTCAAGTTTATATTGTTACTTGTTAATTGTTATTATAAACCTAAAAAAAACTCATATTTAAACCTTTATTCCATGGATTCTAGCTAACTTTTTCAATTTTTTCTTTAAGAAAGCAATACATCACCATAACCTTAATGTTCATGTAAAATTTGAACGTTGTAGCCCCACCCGTCTGGTCAGAATCGGCCCAAATGTCACGAAAATATCGCACTATAAATTTTAAAAAATCGTAAAAGTACGATATTCATGAGAAATATTTCTTCAATTGTACCCAAAAACGTGTCAGGTTTTAAGTTCAGAGATTTTGAAGGCCTCCATAAAATTTTTAACGCAATTGGAGTATCGGTTTAGCCGGAATCGTGTTAACAAACACACAAAAAAACAAACAAAAACAAAATATAAAAACGAAAAAAATCGTAAAATCGCAATTTTCATGAGAAATAAGTTTTCGATCGCGCCCAAAAAGGTGGCAGTTCTAAGTCCAGAGATTTTGAAGGTCTTCAAAAAATTTCATCACAATTGAAGTATTGGTTTAGCCGGAATCGTGTTAACAAACACACAAAAATACAAACAGAAAAAAACAAAAAAATCGTAAAATTGCAATTTTCATAAGAAATAATTTTTCGATCAATTTTTCGACCCGTGCAGTTCTAAGTTCAGAGATTTCGAAGGCCTCCATAAAATTTCAACACAATTGGAGTATTGGTTTAGTCGGAATCGTGTTAACAAACACACAAAAATACAAACAGAAAAAAACAAGAAAATCGAAAAAAAATCGTAAAATTGCAATTTTTATGAGAAATAATTTTTCGATCAATTTTTCGACCCGTGCAGTTCTAAGTTCAGAGATTTCAAAGGTCTCCAGAAAATTTCATTGAAATTGGAGTATCGATTAGCCGGAATCGTGTTAACAAACACACAAAAACAAAAAAAAAAAAAAAAAAAAAAACATTCCGGATTTTTTTCTCCAGTGTAGTGAAATGGAATCTTCGCTTCGCTCGCTACGCTCATCCAATTATAAACCTCAAAAAACTCATATTAAAACCTTTATTCTATGGATTCTGGCTAACTTTTTCAAATTTTTCTTTCTAAAAGCAATACATCACCATTACCTTAATGTCCATGTTAAATACTAGGAAGCTTCGCAAACGCTTTTTCAGACGCGTTGTTGGATGAGCGTAATTTTTAAAAACGAAAAAAGCGTAAAATTGCGATTTTTATAAGAAATATTTTTTTGATTACGCTCATATTTCACACGAATATATAAATTTATAAAATTAAGGTTCTGTGAAAAAATCATTACAATCGGATAAAGCATGTAGGTGTTATAAGTAGAAGAATTTTAAAAAAATCGAAAAAAAATCGTAAAATTGCGATTTTCATGAGAAATAATTTTTTGATTACGCTCAAATTTCACACAAATATATATTAATTCAAAAAATAAAGGTTCCATGAAAAAATCATTACAATCGAATAAATATTGTAGATGTTATAAGTCGAAGAAATTTTTTAAAAATCGAAAAAAATCTTAAAATTGCGATTTTTATGAGAAATAATTTTTCGATTGCGCTCAAAAAGGTGGCAGTTCTAAGTTCATAGATTTTGAAGAACTCCATAAAATTTCATTGCAATTGGAGTAACGGTTTAGCCGGAATCGTGTTAACAGACACACAAAAATAAAAAATAAAAAAAAAGAAAGAAAGAAAGAAAGAAAGAAAGAAAGAAAGAAAGAAAGAAAGAAAAACATTCCGGATTTTTTTCTCCAGTGTAGTGAAATGGGATCTTCGCTTCGTTCGCTACGATCGCTACGCTCATCCAATGAAAGTTGTAGCCCCCCCCCCCCCCCCCCCCCCCCCCCCGTTTGGTCAGAATCGGCCTAAATGTTACGAAAATATCGCATTTAAAAGTACGATATTTATGAGAAATATTTCTTCGATTGTACCCAAAAACGTAGCAGGTCTAAGTTCAGAGATTTCGAAGGTCCCCTCCTATTTTCATCAAGATCGCATATGCCGTTTGCCTGGTAGAGAGCGAACAAACACAAAAATACAAACAAGTGAATTAAAACTTGATATAAATACCTAAGCTATTACAAACATAATTATGCAACTTGGACATTTGTTATTTTATCTAATAGTAAATAAAAATAGTAAATTTATTTTTTGTTGACTAAACCTAATTTTGTCCAACAATTATTTCAAACGTTAGATAGTCCACTAAGATATGTGCAACAAGCGAGAATACAAAATGTAACATGCACAATACACCTGTACATTAAAAATACTGCAAACGTACGTTGCAAAATTAATCACGCATTGATTAAATTTCTTAAAATTGACTCTTTACATTAGCCGTTTGCGTTAATTTGGTAGGTTTGATCGATTCTGTCGATTTTGTAATAATGTTAATTGGTACCATTTTAAATTTTGAATAAAGTGTATTGAACATAAATATATTTGATAAAATAATGTATAATAAGCATTAAATATTGTCTCAAATATGAATTAATTACTGCGAAATTACCAATTAGTTTAATAATATCAAGAACACAGTAGGCCTAAATAACCGATAAAGTAGGTACCCGGTAGGCCTTCTTATGGATTCGTTACAGCAGGATAATGCATTAAAAAATCTTCTAATGAAGCGAAGCTACTTAATTACTAAACAGATTGTGAAAGAAGGATACTCATCTAATTCATAATATATTTGTCTCATTAGTGGGGTCGGGGTTCATAGAAATGCCCCTTTTGAATGAGGCTAGCACTGCTTCACTACTCAAAAACAGTTTGTATCAAACTTGGTGATGATCGTAGTCAAACAAAAAACGCACGTCAATCAGAGGGCGTGTTTAATTATTAAATTACTATCGTGAAGTGCTGCAATATGTCGGTGCTCACTTCATGGTACTATTAATTAAAACCCATGGTCACTTGATGTAGGTATACGCAGTTCAGGCAGACTCCGAGAGACTGCGCCACGGGTCTAGATGGTTGACTTCGGCCTAGCGAGGGGGGATCAGGGTGTTCGATTTAGTACGCGCTCTACCATTGGGCGGATTTATAAGAGGTCGCTTCTTATTGGATGGGTTTTAGATGTAATGTCTAAAGCTAACGAGATAAAATTGTTCAACTTCTTATACCTTAGCTTTTAGGAAAGATTGTAGACCGGCCTTTTACTGAAATCACCGTATAGCACTCACTGTGGTATGAGAAGAGGCAGGTTTTTATAATATAAACTAAATTTATACCGATAAAACCCAAACTTTCATTTTTAAATCACCGTTTTTGGGCAGAAAAAAAATCGAGATGCCACGAAGTTTCCACACAAATACCTACCTCTGAATTAAAATAATCTTGTTTTGTTGCAACCTGCAAGTATACTTTACAATAACACAATTCCGAAATTCTAAAATAAAAATATCATTGGAAAAAATACACCACCGAACCTCGATGTTTGGGCACTCCCGAAAAGAAAATTGCATATTATTTTCACTACAAGTACATGCCCATGCGTTTAAGCCACCGAAGACGGCTTTGTACACTTGAAAGTACACACGAACATTAGACTATTATAATTATTCTTCGTTTTCTTGTAAAATGTCAAGGACATTTCCCACGATACCTGTTACCGTTGACGATTCGTGACAGCGACATAGTTGTTTACGTTTCTGTTCAACTTAAAATTGTGAGTTGATGTTGTGTTGAACGTGAACTACTGTTATTTTCTTAGAATTCAGTAGAGAAGAGATCGTGATTAGCTACAGCTTATGAATATAGTTGTAAGTTAAAGTAATTTAGGGTCCCAACAATATCCAGGAACGTGTGTGTTCATAGTCGCCCATAAAATGAAAGAAAAGTCGGTAACTATTGATAAAATACTTACGAGTCGACAAATACTTACGAGTTTTGGACCAGGAAATAGGTACGACGCGTCTTTGCTAGCTCGACGCGGTCATAGGCGACTAGGGATGTGCGTAGCGTGTGAGAAAAACGTATGCATATTCCCAGGGGCGTAGGAACGGGGGGGATGGGGTGGAAACTCCCCCCCACTTGTTGGCTTGACCCCCCAGTGGGGGGGTCAAGCCAGGTTGGGCGTCATTTGCTAACTTATAGCTTGTTGGGTGATTTTTAGGATTTTTACTACAGTCGGTCTTGCAAACAAAAAGGAAGATTTTGTTAACATTTTTTTAGAAAGATTAAGTAAGAGACGTGATTTGCGAGACTAGATTATATAGCCATCGGTTTTTAGACAAATATTAATTATTTTTTGGGTTTTTGCAGTGTTCTCACTCCAAGAGCCTGTCGCCCGTTTTTCAGCAGGTCAAAATCCACACAGTGAAATTTTAATGAAAATATTAGTTTAAAAATGAACCCTTGATAATAAAAATTCGCTAAAAACGGTTTAGGCCACCTAAAAGAGATTTTTTCAAAAAAATCTCCCCAAAGGGAAAATAGCCTCCGGCGGCTGGGGCTTCGCCCAAACCCCATTTTCCCCCAAATCACCTAAAAGCAACTTTAGTGTGCCCCCCCACTAAAAAAATATTTCCATTTCCCACGCCACTGCATATCCTTATGTTCCCAAGAACTTTGACGATCTAGTTCAGTTTGTTCGTTGTCATACAGTTACACTTAACTACACTACCGTGCACCACATTAATATTTTATTTCCACTTTGACCCTTGCAGGTGGCTGAAAAAAAACATACTCACCTGCAAAAAAATTCTGCAAGCCCCATACCCCTAGATTTTTCGAAGAGAGAAAGATTGCAATTGAGTTTTTAACTCTATTTGGTATGTTACGGACAGAATACTTTAAGAATATTAGGGAATATTTAGGGATATTTAGCATATTTTGAAGAGAAAACTTACTGGCTTTACATAAAGTGGTGAGCGTTATGGTGTGGTGTTGAGATTATCGTGTTAATTTTCAGTGTTTTTTTAAATGCCGCTGACAAAGTGCATCAAAAATACATTGCTGAGTGTGTTGTCAAGCTTGGAATACAGAGGTAAGTGAATCATGTGTTATGTGTCTTTATTTAATTTAATTTTTAAATCTTAACTTTTATTCTGCTGACCTATAATTCCAATACAAAATGTTTATGAATTAAAGGGTTTATTTTAGTGGTTTAGGTGATATTTTCAGAATATTTGCGTGATTTTAGGGGGGATGAATATGAAATAAATAAAAGTTCTTTTATGAAATACATACATCCTGTTTCTATTCCGAATCTCGAGACATGACTAAGGCACACGTCACTAAAAAGAGGGACTCTTATTTAAAAGGTCGTCGGATCGATAACACTTACCGGCAGTCGTTAGTAAAATTCTTCCAAGGTTTTCAACAGTGGCGGAAAATTCTTCATAGTAACCCTAACTCCCTAACTACCTACTTTGTCCCCTTGGGATGGGAAAGTTATCCCCGGGGATAATGTTTTTGGGTAAATTATATTTAAATACTACCCCAAAACGTCGATTTCTGGTAAAAATGTTGTGTACTTAATACGATTGAGGCGCAAATTCGAAGCAGTTTGCACCAAGGGACGCGGGTTCGAATCCCGTGTAAGGCATGTTTTTTTTTATAAGTCTCTCCCTTTTTTTAAAACCCCCCATTGTTCAAAAAAGCAAAAGCTCCGCGGATATCACATACGATATGGGCGCTGGTCCAAAGTTCTACGGGGACGGGGTTAAACCCCGCATTAGGCGGGGGTATTGAAATCGTTAAAAATATTTTAGTTTTTAAAACCATCATCGCCTCGAAAACCTTAGTGCATAAATACAAATACAATGAATGGACGGTGCCTTTATGCAAATGTCAAGGAAATCCAGCGGCAATGGTAGGGATCGAAATCGAACCAAAGTCCTCCCGGATAGTACGTTGGTAGGTAGAGAGGAGGGGGGGGGGGGATCTGGATTGATATAGGCAACAGAAAAGTAATCTACCTTCTCCAGTATTGTGCGCGTTGTTGAGTAAGCTGTGCAATGACCTTGTCCTTCAGTGATGGTGTTCTTGATCTAAGGCCTTGGCTGGGGCTGGTGCGTGGTGCCTCATACAGGTTTAGACACACGCGAGTTCGCTAAGAACACGCATTAAAACGCCTGTGGGGGAAGGATACGGGAGTACAGGGGAGGAAGTAAGTAGTGAGCAGGGAGCTATACACGCTGAACCTGTGATACCTGCAGATAGTTTTCGTATTCATTGCCCCACAACGTATTATTTAATATAGTCTCCGCTAGGGAAAATGCACTTACACACGTCCTTTTGGGAAAAAGGGAAAGGGGGTAAGGGGAGGCAAGTAAGTGAGCTTGAGTGAGGGAGCTATACACGTCTGATACCTTGTGATTACCTGCAGATAGTTGTCGTATTCATTGCCGCACTAACGTATGTATTAATACTAGTCTCCGCTAAGCTAACATCGCACTTACACACGTCCTGTGGGGAAGGATACGGGAGTACAGGGAGAGGCAAGTAAGTGAGCTTGAGTGAGGGAGCTATACACGTCTGATACCTTGTGATTACCTGCAGATAGTTGTCGTATTCATTGCCGCACTAACGTATGTATTAATACTAGTCTCCGCTAGGCTAACATCGCACTTACACACGTCCTGTGGGGAAGGATACGGGAGTACAGGGAGAGGCAAGTAAGTGAGGCTTGAGTGAGGGACTTTCACGTCTATACCTTTTGGGTTACCCGCAGATGTTGGTATTTTTTTATTTTGCCGCACTAACGTATGTATTAATACTAGTCTCCGCTAAGCTAACATCGCACTTACACACGTCCTGTGGGGAAGGATACGGGAGTACAGGGAGAGGCAAGTAAGTGAGCTGAGTGAGGGAAATATAACGTTGAAACTTTTTGATTACCGAGATAGTTGTCGTTCTTGCCGCACTAACGTAGATTAATACTAGCTCCGCTAGGTAACATGCATTTTTAACGTCCCCGTGGGGGGAAGGATACGGGAGTACAGGGAGAGGCAAGTAAGTGAGCTTGAGTGAGGGAGCTATACACGTCTGATACCTTGTGATTACCTGCAGATAGTTGTCGTATTCATTGCCGCACTAACGTATGTATTAATACTAGTCTCCGCTAGGCTAACATCGCACTTACACACGTCCTGTGGGGAAGGATACGGGAGTACAGGGAGAGGCAAGTAAGTGAGCTTGAGTGAGGGAGCTATACACGTCTGATACCTTGTGATTACCTGCAGATAGTTTGTCGTATTCATTGTCGCACTAACGTAATTTTAACATTTTTTATTGCTGTTTTTTTACAGTTTTTAATTTTTTATCTTAATTTTAATTAAATTTTTGGGTTTGTTTTTTCTAAAAAATGTGTATATGTGGGGAGACATTTTATCTGGAGCATGCTACCCTTTCAACCCACCTTCCTATTTAATGCTGTTTAATTAATAATAACAATAAATTGATGGGTGAGCGAAGCAAAGACTTCAATTTTATGCCCCCCCAAAAAAATAACCGGGGTTTGTATGTTTTTTTTTTTTTTTTTTTTTCAAAAATCGCGCTTCCGGGCAAAAGGCACATGCGATTTTTAAAGAAATTGGAGGAGGCCATCCAAAACTCTGAACTTGACTTGAGTTTTGGGTACATCGAAAAAATATTTTCATGAATATGTACTTTACGATTTTTTCGATTTTTAAGCAATATTTTGGCTTTTTGGGCGTCTGACCATGGGGTAGGCCCCAACGTTTATTTGGATGAGCTAGCAGCGAAGCGAAGATTCATTTCAATACACGGAGAAAAAAATCCCCGGGAAAGTTTTTTTTTTTTTTCTTTCTTTTTTTTTTTTTTTCTGAAAAATTGTGTGTTTGTCAGCACGATTCCGGTTTAACGATCTCAATTGCAATAAATTTTCTGGGGACCTTTGAAATCTTGAACTTTGAATGCCACGTTTTTTAGCGCAATCAAATTTTTTTTCATTTAAATCGCAATTTTACAATTTTTTTTGATTTTTAAGAATTTCTTCATTATAACACCACTTCTTTATCCCATTTTAAAGGTTTTTTACAGAAAACCCTAATTTATGAATTAAAATATTTGTGTGAAATTTTTACGCAATCGAAAAATTTTTTCCATGAAAATCGGAATTTTACGGTTTTTTTCTTTTTTAAAACAATTCTTGGACTTATAACACCTACATGCTTTAACCGATTGTTATAATTTTTTCACATAACCTCAATTTTATGAATTAATATATTCGTGTGAAATTTGAGCGCAATCGAATAATTATTTCTTAAGAAAATCGCAATTTTAGGATTTTTATCTTTTTTTAAATTACGATTAATTAAAAAAATTTAAAATTTAAGTTTATTTTTTATTTAATTTAAATTATTTAAAAAAATCTTCAACTTAGTAATGATTTTTTCACAGAACAACAGAAAATCCGCATAACACATGGCAGCTCAATGCACCAATTACGCTCATTCGCTCATTCCGGGACTTAAGCGTTTTCCTAGTATTTTACATGGACATTCGTAATGGTGATGTAGTGCCTTTTGAAACCAAAAGTTGAAAACGTTAGCCAGAATTCATAGAAATAAAGGTATTAATAAAAACTTTTTACTGGTGAAATTAACAAGTAACTATAGAAACTTGACAACAATCACCTACAATGCGTACAAAAAGCAAGTCTATGGGCCTCGAGATATTTTACATTTTATTGTTAAATTGGTATTACCATATCAATTAATACTGCTTTATAAAAATATCCTAATTTACAAAAATAATTTTGTAATGGAACTTGGAAAAGTAATGAGATCCCACTTATACTTAAAACGTAGTAATCATTGGACAGAAATAATTTAAAAAAACTCATCCATCAACGCGACTGGAAAAAGCGTTCGCGAAGCGGCCTAGTAATTTTAAAATGGCATGTTTGTTTCAATTACTTTTCTAGACTTCATCTACGATTCCGAAAGAGACAAGTAAGATTTACCGACTCCTAGAAAATTTGTTTTATTAATTTCATTATTTACTTATGTATAAGAATGAATATTAACTTATATAATAACTTAAGCTATACTTATATAACACTCACATATAGGAAGGTTATAGAAGAATACCTGACTGGTCATTTATTGGCCTTGTCTACAAAAACTCGCTTTATTTCAAAATCATGGACACGGCGGCCATGAAGTTTTTTTCTTGAACTTGTTCTAGCCATATTTTAAGACTCGTGCGTTTTATTTTCGAATGTGAACGTATTAAAATATTGTCATTACGAAGATTTGGTTGATTCACACCTTTGAAGAAAATGTCATTCATTTGCATTTGTAATAATTTTCATTTCTTTCACTTTACTTCTCTAGGACCAAGATTTTATAATCTTAGTGTTGTGTGCCCTTAAACTAATTACTAACTAACGAGATATATGCTATCGTAAGTGACCTTGTTTTTATTCCACGTTACCTAGAAGCCTAGGGTCTAGGCTACATAATGACAATAATATGAAATGGAAAAAGTTCAATCTACACCGTTCGCGGTGCCCTTGTATGTTCTTATAAACGATGCAACAATAGGCGAAAGCCTGAACCTTGTACTGACAGAGGTATAAATTAATACATTATTTCAATCAATAGTTGAAGTACATAAGTAATTACTAATTAGGTGACAATGTTCCGAATTAGATCTGTTTTTATCTTACGACTTGATAATGAATTAATATGTTTTGTTTGCAATAATATGTCCATATAACCACACTTATTTAAAATGTAAAGTTGAAACTTGTTTGTGCAACTTTTCTTTCATGCTTACGATGCAGAATTTGTGGGGCTTAAACTAAAGCAAGGATATTATTGAAACAATGTTATATATAACAAGCAGGAATAAATCAGGAATAACTCACTTTATTAGTCAAACATAATATTTTCTTCGTATTGTTATCGTTAATAAACTTACCACATTATACTGCATAACAACAGCTTATCATTGATATCTGTAATATGTATACTGTGCTGTTGTTTTTCTCTTATTTTCCTATGTAATAGCGTATTTATCTATGTAATAGCAATTCCTTTCAATGGTAATAGCTTTGCTAATGTTTGTTTTTAATTATAGTTTTCGAATGTTCGTTGGACTAATTATCATTAGGTTGGCAGTTATATTGTGTTTTGGTTTGTGTATCCGTTTTGCCAATCTTATGGAACTTAGGCCTAACAAATTTTGTGTTGGAAAACAAAATAGGAAAATAGTCATAATCAAATCCTTGTCATTCCGTGTATACGTGAGGATTTATACTAGGCCTTTCTTATCTTTGAGAAAAATACGTTCATTACGAAAAACATATAACATGTTTGTAAGGTATAAGGTAGAATATTTTTTTTTAATTTCTTGATAGATTTCCATTAAATCAATTACACCTATTAAAGGGGCTAAAAAACCCAAAAATTATTTTTTACCACGTGATCTATAGCACAATACTACACTTAAATGACCGTTCAAAAAATTATATCTTGTAACTGTGATTTAACACGATTTTTTTAATTTTTTTGATCCAGAAATTGGCAAAAATTAGTGTTTTGGAAAATTTCCTAAATCGGCCTTAACCTGCTTCTTTTTTGGTCCACATAGATACTAGAGCGTAGCACCAATCTAAAATGCCCCTTTATGAAATCGTGTCTTGAAACTGTGCCCAAATATACCCTCAAACACGCAAAAATATGCATTCCAAAATCACACCCCATCTTGGTAATCAGCATATTTTGACCGAACTACTTGCCCAAATTACAAAACAAAATGTAGAGAATTTGCAGAAAAGGCTGTAGAGTACGTCAATAATGGCAAATATTTTTTGGATCAAAATCCTCCAAGGTCACGGGGCATAAAGATCGTCCCCATGTTATTTCTTATGGGAGATTTTTGCCGATGGGACCTGGCTCGAAAAATGTCATGTTTGACAATTTTTTGGGAGGTCATGGTGGCCCCAATAATTTTTCTGTTGATTGCTAAATTCATTACTAGTTAGCCTGAATGAAATATATTTTTTGAGTTTAGCGGTTAAATACCCCTTTAATGAGATTGAGAAACATTTTTATTTATTTATATATTGACCTACGGTAGTATAACTCTTGCACTGTCATTATTTTTTAAGAAATTTTGTTTCTGAATGCCTCAGTTTAAAATGCCAAATAAACCAAAAGACTTGATTGCACGTGTATGCATTTATTTGATTTCAAGGATTTAGTTCGTCCTTCACTCACTGACTTTATGGCTAACAATGATTATAAAAATACTAACGAGTAGTGATTCGATGTAAAAAAAAACGTGCTGTTAATGAATACGCAAACTGTAATCAAGATTAACATAACGTGTTAACCTACATTCAACTGTGCTGTGAGTAAGCGCTCATGTGTGAGTGTGAGTAGAGACAGGTGGGTAACGCAGTTATGTGTTAACCGACTTCTGATTTGGACTTAAGTCCATCAGTTCTTGAGCTAGGAATTTGTAAACGGTGACTTTAGAGCCATCCTAGCAACGAGGCACATAATAAATTCAAAGTTGTTCAGAATCGGCCTTGTGGATTCTGGCGTTGATCCGCGGGTGTTCGCACTGTCCATACCACTGATTGCTAAATTTCCTATTACTAGGAAAACGCTTAAGTCCCGCCGCGTTGTTGGATGAGCGTAATTGGTGCATTGAGCTGCCATGTGTTATGCGGATTTTCTGTTGTTCTGTGAAAAAATCATTATTTCGTTGAAGATTTTTTTTAAATTAAATTAAATTTAAAAAAATAACTTTAATTTTTAATTTTTTTAGTTAGACCTAATCGTAATTTTAAAAAAGGAAAAAATCGTAATATTGAAATTTTCATAGAAATAATTATTCGATTGCGCAAAAAATTTAAACGAATATATTAATTCATAAAATTAAGGTTCTGTGAAAAAATCATTACAATAGGAAAAGCATGTAGGTGTATAAGCCGAAGAAATTTAAAAAATCGAAAAAAGTCGTAAAATTGCGATTTTCGTAAAAAATAGTTTTTTGATAACGCCCAAATTTCACATGAATATATCAATTCATTAAATTAAGGTTCTGTGAAAAAATCATTACAATCGGACAAAGCATGTAGGTGTTGTAAGTCGAAGAAATTTTTAAAAAATCGAAAAAAATCGTAAAATTGCGATTTTCATGAGAAATAATTTTCCGATTGTGCTCAAAAACGTGGCAGTTCTAAGTTCAGAGATTTCGAAGACCTCCATAAAATTTCATCGCAATCGGAGTATCGGTTTAGCCGGAATCGTGTTAACAAACACACAAAAATACAGAAAAAAAGAAAGAAAGAAAAAAAAACATTCCGGATTTTTTTCTCCAGTGTAGTGAAATGGAATCTTCGCTTCGCTCGCTACGCTCGCTACGCTCATCCAAAAAATCTGATCTTGGTTGGTTTCACTCACTCGTCGATTGCGTCGGGGCCTGCAGGGTTGGCTTAATCGCTTTGGTTTAATGTCCCTCACTAAAAATCAGTTATGTGACTGAGTGGGTAGACTCTAAATACTAATTTATTTTAACTCAACTAGCTAAGCTAACATAACATTCATACTCAATTATGAATGTTAAAATCAAGCGGGGGTACGAAATACTGAAAATAGGGAGCGAAGCTAGTTAATCAACAGCTCATGAAGAAAAATACAAACATTAAAATAATTCCCTGTGTTTTGATCGTTTTGGTGGCGACACCGGGTTCAGACAAAGCCTACCATTCAAATATGCCCCTCGCTTGTTCTTGCATTCATTAATGGTGGTGGTGTCGAATTAATCAATTTTTCAAACTTTGTAGGGGGCAGTCCCCCCTCTCTGCCCTCCCCAGGCTTACCAAAACATCCTGTATCATCTTTGTGAAGGGTAATGCCAACATCAGCATTTCAATCGTACGTCGTGTTCTGTTTTTATCGTGACACATACACAGAGACCGACGGTAGTAAGTAAAGTGTTACTTATTTGAGAGCTTCTCACCCATATTTAAGTATAATTTAGAAAATAATATATAAGCAAAAATTTAGATTTAAGTTTACAAAAACAATATTTAATTAAATTCATATTTTTGTGAAACTGTTTCGGAGGTGGTAACTAGGCGGCGACATCGTTGGGTGAACTTTGGCCAACAAGCGATCTATATTTTAATTTGGTGCAGTTCCCTGGTTGGCTACGATTTACCCGAGTCAACCTTGACATCTGATTCTTATTGCAGCTGTTCTGCTTCTAGCATTGCACTGACTGGCGACAAGATGCCTCGCGAAGTGCAGGTGGTAGGCGAGACCAGACGGCGGGAGGACAGGTGAGTGGGTTAAAAGCTATTGGATGGGCGTAGCGAGCGAAGAGAAGATTCCATTTCACTACACTGGAGAAAAAAATGGATTTTTTTTTTTTCTGTTTGTTAACACGATTCCGGATAAACCGATACTCCAATTGCGATGAAATTTTCTGGAGGCCTTTGAAATCTCTGAACTTAGAACTGCCACGTTTTTGAGCGCAATCAAAAAAATTTTTCCCATGAAAATCGCAATATTACGATTTTTTAGTTTTTTAAAAACTTTCTTAAGACTTATAAGATAACACCTACATGCTTTATCTGATTGTAATAATTTTTTCACAGAACCTTAATTTTATGAAATATTCGTGTGAAATTTGAGCGTAATCGAATAATTATTTCTTATAAAAATCGCAATTTTATGCTTTTTATCGTTTTTAAACAATAACGCTTATCCAACAACGCGCCTGAAAAAGCGTTTGCGAAGCTTTCTAGTAAAGATTAATCGAGGGGCTTAGTATAGCAGAGTGGACCAACCCACACATTTCTCTTCCTCAGATAATTTTAGTTATTAAAGTTGGAAGAAATTAATGCAATGCAGCTTAACTGTATATTGAGATGCGGTCTATTGCTTTCCTAACAAATTAACTTAAAATATTATTACAATTTGAAATTTAATAACAATTCATAACTTCAGCCTAAAACACCCTACCCCCTACAAAATTGGTTGGTCCATTTTGCCTCTCGACAATTTTTTATGTAATTGGATGAGCGTAGCGAGCGAAGCGAGCGAAGCGAAGATTCCATTTCACTACACTGGAGAAAAAAAATCCGGAATTGTTTTTCTTTCTTTTTTTCTGTTTGTATTATTGTGTGTTTGTTAACACGATTCCGGCTAAACCGATAGGTACTCCAATTGTGATGAAATTTTATGGAGGCCTTCGAAATCTCTGAACTTAGAACTGCCACGTTTTTGAGCGCAATCGAAAATTTTTTCTCATAAAAAACGCAATTTACGATTTTTTTCGATTTTTTTAAAAATTTCTTCGATATTCTTGTGAAATTTGAGGGCAATCGAAAAACTATTTCTCATGAAAATCGAACTTTTACAGTTTTTTCTTTTTAAAAAACAATTCTTTGACTTATAGCCACTACATGCTTTATCCTATTGTAATGATTTTTTCACAGAACCTTAATTTTATTAATTAATATATTCGTGTAAAATTTGAGCGCAATCGAATAATTATTTCTTATGAAAATCGCAATTTTACGATTTTTTTCTTTTTTTAAAATTACGATTAATAAAAAAATTAAGTAAATTTTTAATTTTATTTAATTTAATTTTTTAAAAATCTTCGACTTAGAAATAATTTTTTCACAGAACAACAGAAAATCCGCATAACACAATGGCAGCTCAATGCACCAATATTACGCTCATCCAACAACGCGGCGGGACTTAAGCGTTTTCCTAGTTATCTTTTGGTTTGGTCCAAATTGATGATATTTTAAAACTGCAATATGCTAAGTAACACACGAATAAAGCATTATTAATGTTAATAAACAAAGATGGTATCATTACAAACACCTGGTGGAACATACGAAGATGCAGCAGACAAAAATGTATCTTGGTGGTTTGGTCCACTTCGTCTCTTCTTTCTTTCTTTTCTTCGGTTATATCTTCGGCCTAGGTGTAACACAAAGAAAATTGGTTGAGCTCCTAGCAAACTTTTTATTATTGTATGTTACATGAACGTTTAAAAATCGCTCCATGGTCAAATCCAGCGAATGTCACACACATTCTGGCCTAGTTCTATGTATGAGTAAATTTCAAATATGCAGTTGAACAAAACATGGCAATCTAGGGTAAACACTGTACAGAAGTGCTAAAACGTGCTCACGTGGGCGAATAGGGTGAACTGACTTGTTGCAAGTACGAGGTAGGGAAAGGGAGAGCTAGACATAGTGGGAAAATACAATACAGAATTATATGCAATAAAAATATACAATAATATGCAATACAATTTCTTGAAAGCCTAAATTTTAGTTTATTGTTAACATTTTATTATTTTTATTTATTGCTTTTGTCACACAAGGTACTAATTAACTTAGCCTACTTGTCTCCTTACTTAACTTAGAGTGTCCCTATACAATCCATTTGTGTTTGGATGGTTATATCTAGGAGTCAGTAAAGACCTGAAGAGGTGTAACTATTCCCTAGTTAGGTTTCCAGCGTGTGCACGTTTATATATAATTTTGTATTTATGTTTTTTTGTGTGTACCAGTACGTTGTGTAGTGTATGTGTTTTTGTTTCTATAAATATGCTACCATTGTCAGTGGACGGGTTTTAGAATCACTCATACAGTCATACTCAGTGTCACTCAGTGGAAAAAAAACTAGACTATAACAATTAAAACGAAAACTATTTCACAAGGCAAATTATATACAGCCGACGCCATAGAGATATGCATGGCCTTGCTATTGTGTAGTGTGGGTCATTAAACAAAACATCGCAGTATGTTGTCCAACTCGTGTGTTAGTGTTATAGTTAATAGTTTCTAGTTTTTATCTCACCTTGTAGGGACTTTTAAATTGAGCTTGTTTTTGTGTGTAGTCTGCACGGACATTTGCGATGACGTCCGAAGTGAATAAAAACCTTCCTACGAACATGCTAACACAATTAAAAGACAATTCCACGAAGTGTACTCTTAATAAACAGGTTTCTCGTTCTTTACCTAAGTAATTACTATTGTACTATGTACTCTTTCATACAAAACAAATATGTTCTTTCTGGCATCCACTTATGGTCAGTATTAGTACACATAATTTTAGTCTAAAAATAGCGTAATAATTATTTTGATGACGTAATCGTATAAGTGGCGTTTTAAATTGTCAAAGTTGTTGCGTTGCGTCTGCAACAAACATAAAAAGTAAGAAAATCACTTCAAGTTGGTACCATAGATATTACTAACTAGTACTAACAAACCTTGTACTAACTAGTAGGCTATTATGTTGTCTTCTTTTGTAAATCAGTGTCGTACTGCTTTGTAAATATGTTTTTAAAACTGAATAAGATAGACGTTAAATAGATAAATAAATAAATAAATAATATTTTGTTTATTTGCAGCGAAGGCAGGAACCTGCGACAGCCGAAGGAACTGACGTCTGCTGACTTAATATTGACCGACCTGTTAGAAGTTAGCAATACACCGACCATCTACAGCATGTACGTCATATTCTTCATCATCCATGCAGTCATATATGTCCTCAAGTTTGCAAAGTAATACTTGCAGTCATACTCGATCCAGTGGTTTATTGGGAGATGGAAACGTCAACTAGGAGAAAGATTTTCTCATCTTACAGAGCTGGTTTAAAGGAAGTTTCAATTGGTTGTACGAGATGCGTTTTGAAAACCATGAGAACATAAGAGTCAACAAGTTTTATTAATAATCACGAATGAATATTGTATTATACCTATAACGCATTACAAAATTCAGTCGAAAGTGTACTCGACAGGGAGTTTTATTTAAATATAATGCTTGCCACTAAGTTATTAAGGTTTTGTTGTTATAAATGTATAACAACAAATTAGCAATTAATGTTGAGTATTTGTTATTGTGTTCACACAAGTTATTATAAATGTCCTTCAGTGGAGGACACTTTATAATTAATGTTGTCTCGTTGCTGTGCAATGATGTATGTAGTAGATTCAAATTATAATGTGTTTTTATGTATTTTTAATTCCAACATTATCGTTACAATATTTTTGGGAATAAAAAATACGCATTGATTAAATATGAAATATATAAAAATATTAAATTTGTACGTGTATTGATTGTGTACCAAATCAGAGTAAGTTCTGTTTTTAATATTAATAATTTGTTATGTGCCTCATTCCTTTTGACGGTTGTTCGTCTCAAGCATCCCTCCCAAAGCCAGATCCGCAGTGTATGCCTGAATAATCCCACAAGACATGAGCAGGAAGTACATTCATATTTATTTCCCTATTTTCATTGATTCTTTTCAATAACTTCCTAAATAAAATAAATCTATGTCAAATATGAAGATTTTGCCGATAATACGTCCTGTAAACAGTGTGCAAATTTGGTTTTTGTTACGTTAAAAGAAACAGTCATTAAATTGGGCTCAAATTAACATCTATGCGCTAGCGAAATAATAATCTCGGTAAATACGACAGGCGAGGCGATCGCCCCCCAATTTTGTTGGCGTGCTTTTAAGCTGGAACTTTCAATTAAACCCTATACTGGTTTATTGAGCGAGCGAAGCGAGCGTCTCCACTTGACTCTTATGGCTCGAATGTCTGTTTTTTTTTGTTTTTTGTTTTTTTTTTTCTGTTACTGCTTCGATACAGGTCGCACCGTTTCTCTGATCGACCTGAAATTTTGCACACATGTACATACCACCTAGGCGGGTTGCTGTATAGTTTTTGAACAAAATCCGATCGTTGGTTATAAAAAATAAAAAATAAAATAAAAAAATAAAAAAATAAAAATGTACCGATCGTTATGAAATTTTTGCAGGTCAATAAGTACAACATTCTCTCCTATTTTCCAAATTTTCAGCTAAATCGGTTAAGACCTTAAAGACTTATTGGTAATCATATTTCGAAAAATGATGTTAAAAATGAAGGAGGCAGTGAAGATACAAAGATACACTTTAGAAGGCATGACGTGAATTAGAACAATGCAAAGATGTTGGAATAGTATAAAGTGTACAATGTCAAATAGGCCTACACTGTGTGGTGGGCCTTATGGGAATGTCGTACTCGGGTCATGTTGCACGTACCGGTGCTCGCTCAACAACGCGTCCAACTGAGCGTTTTCCTAGTAATAATCTTAAGAGAAAAAAAATCATATCCCCTTCCTTTCCCCCATGAATCAGGGTCAGATCCGCCACTGTGAGGCCGCTGGTTCGGAACCTTCCCCTCGCTATAGAGTAGAAAGTAGCCAGCCCCTCATGGGTTCATAAAGAAAATACAAACGTTACAAAATCTTGAATGCACATAGCAATGGAAGTGAACGTTGCAATTTTTATTACGGTCGAAACATGGCCACTCGAACTAAAATGCAGTAAAATGTTTTAGTGATTCCATAAATACTGTGCAACCAACTTTAAAGATTTATTAAACTTACCTTCGAAAGTGACGTTGCAGGCATATTAACTAATAATAAACCATATTATCGTAATTTGCACAATATATATATATATATTTCTTACACCTGTTTCCAACATAAGTCGGGTCAGGGGGTGGCTAACCACCAGATTTTCTAGGGCGGGCACACAGAGTTTATTAACACCGGCTTTTCGCACAATAAATATAAAAATTAATAAATGCAAATTAGCCATCGTATAACAAAACATTTGTTGTTTACCCTACCACTGCACATAATTAATTTATATTTTATTATTAGCCATATATATATTATATATTTTTATTAAATGATAGTGGGGATTGTCGCAAAAATTTGGCCCGACTTAGGAAAATAATATCCTGCCGGGCTCATGGTTTAGCTCCATATCCACTGTAAATATGACATTTATATTATAATTTTAATGTACCATAATTGAGCGAGCGTAGCGAGCGTCTCCGCTTGACTCTTATGGCTCGAATGTCTGTTTTTTTTTTCTGTTACTGCTTCGGTACAGGTCGCACCGTTTCTCTAATCGACCTGCACACATGTACATACTACCTATGCGGGTTGCTGTATAGTTTTTGAACAAAATCCGATCGTTGGTTATAAAAAATAAAAAAAAAATGTTCCGATTGTTATGAAATTTTGCAGGGTCAGTACAACATTCTCTCCTATTTTACAAATTTTCAGCTAAATCGGTCAAGACCTTAAAGACTTATTGGTATGTAACATTATGGGAATGTCGTACTCGGGTCGTGTTGCACGTACCGGTGCTCGCTCAACAACGCGACGGGACTTTAGCGTTTTTCTATTAATAAGACTTATGTTCGTGGTTCCTCTAACCACTTTCAAGTTATCCTTGAACTTCTGTAGTAAGAGGCAAGGTCCTCTAGATCTCCGCCACCTGGCGGAGGCTCGTCTAACTCGCTCGTGTGGCCACGAACCTAGAGAGTTAGACGATCCTCCGCTAGGCGGAGATCGAGAGGACCTTGGTAAGAGGTATCTGAAAAAATGTTTACATAATAAAATGACCAGTTTCCTTGACTACGCAATTCTAGCTATCGACGCTAGGTAGCAGCACCGTACGGTACGCCTACAACATGACGCGCAGGCAGCCCGCACACCCACGAAGCTAATTATTCATAAATAAATCGCTCAAACCGAAAGTATTAGCCATTAAGGCAAAAGTTTTTTACCAGCAGAAAGCAGGAAGGTTTATTTACATACGTTAAATACGTATCTCGAAGAGGTACCGAGATATAGCCACTTACTTTTGTACATGTGCACGTAGCCGCTCTCTCTCTTTTTTTAGTCGCGTTGATGGATGAGCTTTTTTGTAAGTTTTTAGTTTGCGCGGGATCTCTTTGCTTTTGCAAGTGCTTTTTGAACGCATTGTAGGTGATTGTTGTCAAGTTTCTATTGTTAACTGTTAATTGTTATTATATACCTAAAAAAAACTCATAATAAAACCTCTATTCTATGAATTCTGACTCAATTTTAAATTTCTTTCAAAAGGCAATACATCACCATTACATTAATGTGTATGTAACATATGAACGTTGTAGCCCCACCCGTTTGGTCAGAATCGGCCCGAATGTCACGAAAAAATCGCACTAAAAATCGGGGGGGAAATCGCAAAAGTACGATATTCATGAGAAATATCTCTTCGATTGCATCCAAAAACGTGCGGTCTAAGCTCAGAGATTTCGAAGGTTCCCTCCAATTTTCATCAAGATCGCATATGCCGTTTGCCCGGTAGAGAGCGAACAAACAAACGAACTAACAAAAAAACAACAAAAACCCGAGCTAATTTTTCTTCACTTCGCTCATCCAACTATTGTTAGTTGCTATTACCATAGCAATTAATACAACTTTGAACAAAAAATAATTTTGCAATGGAAAATTGAAAAAGTAATGAGATGCCACGCATACAAAAAACTTAGGAATCATTGGACAGACATAGTCAACCAAATAAGCTCATCCATCAGCGCGACTGGAAAAAGCGTTCGCAAAGCGGCTCAAATCTAATCCTTACAGGGCCCGGAATGACCCGACTAAATAATTTTTATTTTCAACTTTAAAGATAAGTAATAATTATTTATTTACTGACCATCTACTCTTTATTGGATACCTAACAATAATATTATAGCCTTTAAAGGCCAACCTATGGTGCAATATTTATTATTTATATTAATAACTTCTATATAGGTACCGATATCATTTATATTCCTAGAGTCGCATTGGAGTATAACATGCACATCATTATGAAATATTAATTATGAAACCTTGTCAGGCCTTTTCTCTCGAATTTCTTCAAATTATTAATTACATTTTATACATTTTCCAACATCCTTCAATAAGGTTTATCTTCGCGCCATTTCATTCGAATGGGATTTCATAATCGTATGGTTGGGAATATCTTCCTTCGAAGCTCTTCTTTGAGTTCTTTGGTTGGCGCTTCTTTTCACAGGCAGATAAACCTCATCATAAAATGCAGGCAGTATCATACTGCACTTCTTTGTAAACTGCATTCCACTTTCTCTAAACAAACTCTTCCCTTAATATATCTATGTGAATATCTATAACTTTGGTTAATAAAAATCTTGATATCTCATCTCTCGTTAATGTACGTGATACTTGAGGTCAACGTCTTTTGATTTTGTGATTGGCAATGCTAGTCACAGACAGCGGCGGGCGGCCATCTTCGTTTTTTGACGATGTAAACACTGAGCAAACGTCGTTTGTGACATTTTTGCGATTATTTGGATAACTTGTGTTATTTTGATAAAGGACTAGGCCCTTGGCCTTATCACTTATTTTTCTACGTGCGTGACTATGTTTCCAGGTAATGTCATGCCGAAATGTAGAGGGCCTACTTAGGCCTAGGGCATAGAACACTTTGGGTTTAGTTTTTAGGTTAGATTGCCATAGCCAAGACCCTAGTCCTAGGTCTAGTAGGTAGTAGGCCTAGGGTAGGGGCCTAGGCCATGGGTATGTGACATCTTTGCCTAGACCCTAGGTCCTTGGATCTTTGACAGTGTATGGAAATTTATCTGGTCTCCCTGTGTTCTCCCCACATTCCCTAAGCTAGAGTTGCACAACCTAACGGATAGGGCACTCCTTCGGTTGGGATGGGACAATTTTAAAACACTGTGATAGGCCTTTTCCACGAACAGCTTAGGTAAGGGGGAGGGGCACGAAGCGTGTATGTTTTAATAATAATAATGCATGAGTTGTACGCGCTTTGCGCCCCTCTCCCCTCCCCCTAACCTAAGCTTTTCCACTTTGTCCTGTCCCATCCAAAGAAGTAGGCCTACCGTTAAAAAGGGCAATCTTGAACCAATAACCAAAAATCTAGGCTCCAGCCTTATGGGCCTAAGGTGTGTTAGGCCTATATATAGCCTAGGCTAGCATGTTGCAGTCGCTTCCGATGCACACTTTGGACGCTGGAGGTTTGGTACTAGGCTAGGCCCTAGGCCTAGGCCTAGTTCAGTTGGTGCGGTACAACTTTTTAGCACTGCGATGTTAGGGGAAGTGGGAGCGCATATGTTTTAATAACGAGGCCGCTTTCCGAACGCTTTTTTTAGTCGCGTTGAGGGATGAGCTTTTTTGTAAGTTTTTAGTTTGCGTGGGACCACCTTTCCTTTGCAAGTGCTTTTTAAACGCATTGTAGATGATTGTTGTCAAGTTTCTATTGTTACTTGTTAATTGTTATTATAAACCTACAAAAACTGGAACTCTTGTCGCTAAGCGGGTCCAACTTTCAACCACACTTTTCCCCCAATAAAATCAATGGAAAACAACTACAAATTAGAAATAAATGTGTAAAAATTCAATATTAACAATTTATTATTAATCACCACTTTGCAAAATTAACAATTACATAGGTGAACACAATATTACTCACAGACTAATAAAATTGCACTGTTATTAGTTGATCACGGCGGCCATTTTGGCAACTCTCTCCATTCTCCACCGTACCAACCAAAACACACCAAACTTACGTTTGTCCTGCGGTCCCTGTCGTGTTTGTTTGTTTGTACCTCATTCTGTTCTCGGGGCCAGCCCCCAGCCCCCGCCGGGGCTCCGCCCCTGGACCCGTCGGGGCTCCGCCCCCAAACCCCCGTGCTATTCGACTATTTAATTGTTTACTTATAAAATAACCACAATATCGCAAAAAGGTTGGTACACCTACTAAGTAAATGACAATAACAACCAAAATCCAAAATGGCGCGTTGATCAGAGTGAGACGACGTTCATGTTCAATAATGTAAATTATTTGACATTATTCGTGTAATTCGAGAGTGTTTACTATTAATTACTCACTATACTTACTTAATATTAACTTATTTCTAATTTGAAGTTGTTTTCCATTGATTTTATTGGGAAAAAAGTGTGGTTGAAAGTTGGACCCGCTTAGCGACAAGAGTGCCAAAAAACTCATATTAAAACCTTTATTCTATGGATTCTGGCTAACGTTTTCAACTTTTTCTTTCAAAAAGCAATCATCACCATTACCTAACTTAATGTCCATGTAAAATATGAACTGGTAGCCTCACCCGTTTGGTCAGAATCGGCCCGAATGTCACGAAAATATCGCACTTAAAAATCTGGAAAAAAATCGTTAAAGTACGATATTCATGAGAAATATTTCTTCGATTGTACCCAAAAACGTGGCAGGTCTAAGTTTAGTGATTTCGAAGGTCCCCTCAAATTTTCATCAAGATCGCATATCGTCGTTGGAACTGCAAAACCTCGTATCAGCACTTTTTCTAGAAACATGTATTTTTATTTTGTTGGCAGTATGTTATTCCTAGGCATCTGTGTGTGATCACCATAGATATCCCATATAATTGGCTAGATTAGCAGTCAGCGGCCCACTTTCCGGGACAATTGGAAGCCATCTTGAATGGGTGAGTTTGGCGATTAATCGAAAAAATATTTTTAAAGATGGCCGCCAGTTTGACAGGTGAGCATATTAGACTTTGACACCAAATGATTAGGCCCTACCTACTAAATTCCCTTAGGTCGCGTTCCCACAAATTGGTTTAGTTATAAGGGGATAGGAAATACGTGTTAAATAGGCTATTTGCACAAATTCTGTAAGTGTATTTTTTCGATAGCCACTAACACCCTATAGAACACCAAAAAAAAATTAGATCTCTACATTCATTAGTTTGGCCGTAATATTGTTTTTAGTTTTCTTGGTCAAATTAGTGTTTTGAAACGCACCTGGTCGCGCGCCATTTTCGTGACGTCACCGGCCATGTAGGCTACCAGCGGACGCATGGGATAACACGCGCAGGGGCCCTGCTTTCGCGGCAATCAGCAATGAATATCGAATTATAAGTATTGTGTTGTTCCTTTATGCAATTTAGCACTTGTGTAGCTACGCTAAATAAGCTGTATTTAAGTGTTCCCAAAGATTTGAGGCGTAAATTGACATAGTAACATAGTAATGAATGATAATAGGGAATGTGGCTGCCAAAACGAACTTTTAGATTGTAGGCCGAGCTATATGCCCGGCCTAGGTCAATAATCTCGGGGGTTTCGCACTGTTTTTTTTTTTTTTTTACACATTATATTCGTTTTAATTAGAGGTGGCATTGTATTATGATAAGTTACTAATTTATCTTACTGTATAAGTTACAAAAATATGTATTCTTGTATGCATTACCCTTCTTGGCGTCGAATAGCCATCCTACATATTAGTGAAAATCCTGATCGCGGCTAACCTCACGGTGGTAAATAAGCATGGGTTGTGGTTTCCAAAACTATTATGCTAATTATTAAAGTCCGGGGGCTTTTAAAATCATTTTCAAATCATAAAGGGGAAAATTAAATTTTTATTGTAGGCCCCGCTATATGCCCCGGCTATTAGGGCCTCAATCGTACGGAAAAAAATTTTTTGGTACTTATATTCGTTATTAATTATGGTGGGAATGTATATTAGATAAATTCTCATGTGTCCCTTTCTGTATAAAATTACGTGCAAAATTAACTTTTAATTGTAAGCCGAGCTATATGCCCCGGGCCCATAGGCGTACATTTCTCGGGGTTATGCACGGGAAAACGTATTTTTTTGGTAGTTATTTCGTTATTAATTTTTGGGTTTTTTTATGATAAATTTCCCATGTGCTTTCTGTATTAATTAAAATGCAAATTAACTTTTAATTGAACCGAGCTAATGCCCGGGCCCACAGGCTACAATCTCGGGGTTATGCACGGGAAAACGTATTTTTTTGGTACGTTATATTCGTTATTAATTAGTGTGTGGCATTGTATTATGATAAATTACTCATGTGTCACTGTATAAATTACGTGCAAAATAAACTTTTATTGTAGGCCGAGCTATATGCCTGGCCTATTAGGCCTATACAATCTAGGGGTTATGCACGGGAAATTGTATTTTTTGGTACGTTATATTCGTTTTTAATTAGTGGTGGCATTGTATTATGATAAATTACTCATGCGTCTTACTGTATAAATTACGTGCAAAATTAACTTTTAATTGTAGGCCGAGCTATATGCCCGGCCTATAAGGCCTACAATCTCGGGGGTTATGCACGGGAAATCGTATTTTTTGGTACGTTATATTCGTTATTTTAATTATGGTGGTCATTGTATTGTGATAAATTACTCATTGTGTCTTACTGTATATAAATAACTGAATATATTTTCTGGTATATATTGCCCTTCTAGGCGTCGAATAGCCAAACCTATACTTGAAAATCCTAGGCCTAGATGCTGTTCTTACGGTGGTTTCGCGCACAGAGGTTTTGCGGGAAAGTTAATTTGGGTGGTTTGTACTTATCATCGAATGGCAGTGAAGTATGGTTAATTAATTACTCATTTACCTATTAGAATCAGAGATTTCTGTTAATTACATATTATTAGCCTCTGCCTTCCTTAAATCCATTCTGTCAGGTAGGCCTGCGTATTGGAGTTGCGCGTCAACCAGCAGTCCACTGCCTCTACGTGCCTCTTACTGGCGGGTGACGTCACGACCAATCAGAGCGCGTTATCGGTTGCCACGGCGGCATTTGAAAATACGCATTTTCAAACACAGTTTTCTTATAGAATACATTTTTTTCAAACGTTCTAACCAATTTTTTTGTGTTTAGATTAAAAGAACATCAGGAAACACCCATTAATTAGCATTTTTTGAACTTCTTGCATATACCCCATTGTTTACGTTTTTGTCCTAAGAAATTGTTATAACAAAACCATAATTCTTATGAGTTTATGACGGCCAATGAGACGTTTTGTTATTATATACGACGACCAATGAAAAGGAGTCACTTCATTATGACAGGCCACTGAAACATTATTAACCAATCAGGATATCGGATTTCTTGTTACCATAACACCAATAACAATTTCTTAAGACTAAACCAAAGTTATGGGAACGCGGCCTTATGCAATAACTTTGCATTGTTTCTGTTTGTTCAATACCATGCTGCACAAGCTAAAACCATATCAAACAATCCAGTAAAATACTTAAATACATTAAAAAAGCATAAATTAAAACGCCAAACCGCCATTTTGAATGGGTGAGATTGACGCTTCAATTTGGTACACTCGCGCCTGTGCGGAGGTATTGGAGACTGCTAATCTAGCCTACTATAGGTGTTAAGATATCTATGGTGATCACATGATCCATTCTGACCAATGGAAATGCATTTAAATATTGATTTAGTAAACCTCCTATCAGTGTGGGCTTGAAAAGTGTCTGCAAAACCTCCTATGAGTATAAGGCATGAAAGACGCTGTTTCTGTACGGAGAGTTTCGCCAGGATGTTTTTAAACAATTACTGATTGTTAATCATATTCTCATAGCAATCATAGAAAGCTTAAATTGCACTGTTGATATCTAATATAAAGATGAGTCAAACAAACAACGTCATTTTAGAGCAAAATCTATGTTGATCTTGGCATTCTGATAGGTGTTTTGTTTTTGCAACATCTGAATTTTTTTAAAACTTTTTTGTAGACATGCAGATAGGAGGTTATAATAAATATTGTTTTTTGTGTCTCCTGAACAATTTCATAAAACGCTAATAGGCGGTTTTGCAGTTCCAACGACGATATGTCGTTTGCTCGGTAGAGTGCGAACAAACAGACAAAAAAACAAACAAAAAAACACCCGGGCTAAATTTTTTGAGGGGTCAGTGAAATTGAAGTCTTTGCTTTGCTCATCCAATAATAATAATTATAATAATTGGATGAGCGTAGGGAGCATAGCGAGCGAAGCGAAGATTTCATTTCACTACACTGGAGAAAAAATCCGGAATGTTTTTTTTTTCTTTCTTTTTTTCTGTATTGTTGTGTTTATCAGCACGATTCCGGCTAAACCGATATTTCAATTGCAATGAAATTTTCTGGATACCTTTGAAATCTCTGAACTTAGAACTGCCACGTTTTTGAGCGCAATCGAAAAATTATTTCTCATGAAAATTGCAATTTTACGATTTTAAAAAAAAAAAAAAAAAATTCTTCGACTTATAACACCTACATGCTTTCTCCGATTTTAATGATTTTTTCACAGAGCCTTAATTTTATGAATTTAGATATTCGTGTGAAACTTGAGCGCAATCGAAAAATTATTTCAGATGAAAATCTAAATTTTACGTTTTTTTTTCTTTTTTTAAACAATTCTTTGACTTATAACACCTACATGCTTTAACCGATTGTAATAATTTTTTCACAGAACCTTTATTTCATGAATTAATTAATATATTCGTGAGAAATTTGAGCGCAATGGAATAATTATTTCTTATGAAAATCGCAATTTTACGATTTTTTTCTTTTTTAAAATTACAATTAGGCCTAATTAAAAAAAATTAAAAATTAAAGTTTATTTTTTATTTTATTTAAATAATTTTAAAAAAATCTTCAACTAAGTAATGATTTTTTCACAGAACAACAGAAAATCCGCATAACACATGGCAGCTCAATGCACCAATTACGCTCATCCAACAACGCGGCGGGACTTAAGCGTTTTCCTAGTAATAATACTACGTCGGGAAGTAAGGAAGATGTAAATTATTCACCACCACGACGCGATGAAACATCCCGTCAATGTTATAATTTCTCTTCAATAATAATGAAAATAATAATAATGAATATATGGTTTTTAAGCATAAGCCCGCTTTAAGGACATAGTTATTGATTGATAGCAGTTGTCGAAAAAGTTTGCCCCGACTGGGGTTCGAACCCAGAACCTCCGGCTTAACGTGCCATAGCTCTACCAATTAAGCTACCGGGACCACAGAACAAACCTTTAGGAACGGGATGTGATTGAATTTATCCATGCAATCTTTCAGATTTGACAGCTACATTGCCGTCTTCTGTTGGATTTATGTCATGTAAGTCAACAGTCACAACAAATAGCAGTTTCCTAAAGGTTTGTTCTGTGGTCCCGGTAGCTTAATTGGTAGAGCTATGGCACGTTAAGCCGGAGGTTCTGGTTCGAACCCCAGTCGGGGCAAACTTTTTCGACAACTGCTATCAATCAATAATAATAATAATAATAATAATAATAATTATTGATTCATAGCAGTTGTCGAAAAAGTTTGCCCCGACTGGGGTTCGAACCCAGAACCTCCGGCTTAACGTGCCATAGCTCTACCAATTAAGCTACCGGGACCAAACTTTTTCGACAACTGCTATGAATCAATAACTATGTCCTTAAAGCGGGCTTATGCTTAAAAACCATATATTAATAATAATAATAATAATAATAATATTTCAAATTTAAGGCTTTCGCGGCCCGGTAAATCAAAGCAATTAAAGCAGATTCGACGCGGCGAAATGTCCCGACCAATAAATTGTGTTAATTAATAATAATAATAATAATAATAATAATAACAATAATAATAATAATAACTAGGAATCTTCGCAAACGCTTTTTCAGGCGCGTTGTTGGATGAGCGTATGTTTTTTAAACAAAAAAAAGCGTAAAATTGCGATTTTCATGAGAAATTATTTTTCGATTGCGCTCAAATTTCACACAAATATAAATTCGTAAAATTAAGGTTCTGTGAAAATATCATAACAATCGGATAAAGCATAGGCCTACCCAAAATTCGATTTGTACATAAATTAATTAATATCGAACCCTATTTCCAACTAAGTCGGGTAGGGGGTGGGAGGTTCCCACCACATTCTTGGCTCCCCGGGGTTATCAAAGCCGGCTAGCCATGCCTGACGCTTCTCCCACATCATCTTTTTCTTCCTCTGCGTCATCAACTTCACTTTCTTCCTCTCCTCTGTCTTCTTCCTCAGGGACCTCCACCAGTTTTTTCCATATTTTTTGTTCTTCCCAACATCTTACCTGGTTAATCCTTTCCCAAGCATCATTTCTCCTTTTCAAATCCATTGCTATAACTTCTTCCCATCTCAGTCTGGGCCTCCCTCTTTTTCTCTGTTTGTTTCCTTCGTCTTGTTCATACTGTATCTTCGGGATCCTGTCCTTCTGCATCCTCTTCATGTGTCCAAACCACCTCAGCCTTTCTTTCCCTAGCTTAAAGTTTAAACTCTCTACTCCTAGTTCTTTCCTTATCTTCGTGCTCCTCATCTTATCAATCTTCGTAACTCCCATTACACTCCTTAAAAATTTCATTTCCGCAGCTTGAATTTGTCTTTCTTCTTTACCTCCAACTGGCCATGTCACTGCACCATATGTGAGTACCGGTACAAAATATGCTTTGTATATTAAAAGTTTGCATCGCCTTGGCACTTCTTTTTTCCAAAGCAGTTTCCTCACTAACTGGAAGAAACTCTCTGCGATACCAGTACGCCTTGCAATCTCCGCGTCTATTTTTCCATCGTCGAAGATTATGCTTCCCAGGTATTTAAACATATGTGTCTCTACTAGTTCTTCTCCTCTAAGTAAAATTTATTTATTTATTTATTATTTATTATTTATTTAACGTCTATCAATTCAGTTATATAAAAACTGATTTACAAAGGAGTACAATCTTTTTTCTATTCCCAGACCTCTTTACTTTTCCCCATAACCATCACTTCACTCTTGTCAATGCTTAAGCCTATCTCTAGTCCAAATTCTTCCGTACGTTCATTCCATTTCTCCACTTTCTTCTGTACCTCTTCCCATGACTTCCCCCATATGAGTATATCGTCAGCATATATTAAGGTTCTGGACGACTCCGGCCCACCTCTCTCCACTTTCCTCAATATCTCGTCGAGTACTATATTGAAGAGCATCGGTGACAGAACACTCCCTTGTCTGAGACCTGTCTTGACTTCAAACCAATCCGTTCTGCCATCCTTAGTTTCCACGCAACTCACATTCTTCACATACATACTCTGTACTCTTTCCACCAATCTTATATCAATCTTCTTTTTTCGGAGGCATTCCCAAACTCTCTCTCTGGGCATTCTGTCATAGGCCTTTGTAAGATCCAGAAAAACCATCCATACCTCCTCCCCCTTTTCCCTTTCTCTTTCCATGAGCTGTCTTATTGAGAAAATCAAGTCCGCAGTTGACCGTCCACTTCTGAAACCATGTAGCTCCTCCCTCAAGCCTTTTTCCACCTTTTCTTTCATTCTCTTTTCTAGCACTTTTTCACATATGTATTCAAATAAAACATCGGTAGGCTACAAATATGTGCATTTAATTAATTAAAACTTTAAATTAAAATTGTATTTATGGGCTTACCCTTACCATATCATTTAGCCTACAATCTTTTTTTCGAGCAAGCTACCTTTCTTACAAAACAAAACACATCTGCCTGCAATCAGTTCTTTGATTTGCAGTGTTCTCGTGATTCACTAATGACAGTTATTTTGCTTGGTTTTATTTTTGGCCTTTACTGTGCCACCTTAAGCCAGTCATGATAGATCTAGCCAAAAGAACTGGTTTTAGGAAATAAAAATGAGGATTTGATTGAATCAATATAATTCTCTTTTCTAGTTGCAAGCTGGCCTTAACTGTCAAAAATGAGCTCGAAAGAAAAAGAATTTGTTACTCTTCGGCCAACTGAATCTCAAGATGGGAAAAGAAATGAGCAAGTATCTTCGGACAGGTTCGGTAATAATCATGAGCGCATAGTGTGTAACTCTGGTGGCAATCACGATGACAATTTTCAAACGGATCTTTGTCAGCCGTCGACATCGGGTCTCCACCTAAACACTGTTCAGCATAGATTCTACTGTCGCGACAATGACAGTTCTTCAGAGGGTGAAGACGTTGAAACTTCCACAGATCAAAAGTGTCCTGCTAAATATGATGACGGAGTCAGGAACAAATCGTCCAAGTGCCAATCGGACTCGAAAAAGTCAAACTCTGAAAACATGCCAACTTTGGACCTATTTGTTCGCCATTTCGGTCCCACTGTTGTTGGAGATTCTTCGGAGAATGAAACTTCAGAATCGGAAGGTGACAACGATAAGGGAACTGGCAACCGTGCGGGCCATGAAGCAATTGACACTGACTGGAATGGCAAGATTCACAACACTCTTGCAGTCAATAACAAACAAATGCAAGGTTTTATAGCATTGGAGATGGAGCTTCACAATCAGCTGGCAAAGATTGCCAAAAGACTAGATGCAGTCTCAATGGACAAAATGCCGAGAGGGATGTCTGGATACAAAACGTTAAATTGGATGTATAATAAATGCTTTTTTAAAGATCCTGAAGATAATTCTACACCCCCTCCAAATGCAGATATTTTAAAAATGAAAGCAAATGGTGAATTGATTATTTGCAATCAACAACCATTTACAAGATGGGTTAAAACTGACAAAATTAAACTGAAAGCAGCTGTGGTTAAAGTCTTGCATAAGAAAACAGTACAGAGTTTAATTGAAGGAGAAAAAGAAACTAATTTTGTTGCTGAGGACGCAACAGATATTGACTGGGAGGCAATAGCTGATAGTCTTAAGAACAGACACTCGGCTGGCGAGTGTCGCGGGATGTGGGTTAACCACATACTGCCAACTGTCAAGTGTAAACGTCCCTACACAAAACGAGAGGGTGTGCGACTTGAACAGATCGCCAAACGCCGTGGAAGACAGGATTGGGACGCGATAGCGTCAGACTTGGATACTGGACGGAGTGGCCTTCAGTGTTTCATTCTCTACACGAGTGAAGTAGAACGTCGAATACGCTACTTGTGGACCAGAGAGGAAGACGAGAACTTGATTCGGTTGGTAAACCAGCACACTGACGGGGACAGGATTGATTGGCCTAGTGTTGCATTTAGTCTACCAGAAAGAGACATACTACAAATAATAAACCACTGGAAATACACTGCAAACCCACACATTAAAAAAGGAAGATTCAGCAAGGAGGAGGACATCAAGTTGTTTAGAGGTATAAGACTCTTTGGAACCAATTTTTCTAAAATCATTAAACATTTCCTTCCAGAACGGACAAATCCACAGTTGCGCCGTCACTACTTGTTAGTTAGTTCAAACATGGGTTCAGGAAAATGGTCACAACAAGAGGACAAGGCTCTGCTATATCTGGCCAACAAGTATAAGGAGAGGAATTGGTCCATTGTATCTCAGCATTTTATTGCTCCTATGAGAAGTTCACGGCAAGTTAGAGCACGCTACCAAATACTCAAGCGGTGGACTGCCGACAACACCGTACCGAAGCATCGTCAATCGCGTCAACTACAGATCTGGTTGAAAAGACAAGATAAACTCGAGGGTCTGACTGAATATTCAAATACGCCGATAAAAATTCGACGGCGTCGGAAACCCAAGCCACGAGTGCCTAAAACATTAGTTGATCTATATTTAGAGGAGTTTCTTCGGGTTAACTTCGTCGAAAGACGTACGGAGAGGCTTCCAGGAAGCTTGGAGAGAGCATTCATCCTGCCTGACGAGGAAGTAAAAGCAAGAGCCCATGTCACAAAACAATTGTTGGATATATTACGTACTAATGTAGACTTATCCTTATCCGAGGAGGCTATGATGGATGATGTTTCTATATCCAACCACGACAAAATGGTTTTTGCCCATATTAACAAACTTCAGTCATCTGAGGTAGTCGTGGTTAACCAGCGGCAAGGATTCTCAAGTTTGGCACAGGCTGCACCGGAAAACGATCCTAGTAGTATTAGCATCCAGGGTATTAAGTTCGAAATCGTGAGTGAAGAAACTGTAGTAATAGAAGGAGAAGAAGCACTCAATTGGAATACGGCGCGTGAAGAGTCGACGTCACTTGAAGGGAAGGTCACACAGTCACAGTGTACTTCTTTGGTGACGGAGGGTCAAGAACCCTCAACAAGTGGCTTGGATCATTCACCCGAGCATTTCCTCGCTCAACCCAGCACTTCGTCTCATGTTCCTAATGAGTGTTCTTCCGCCAGTACAGATATCGACCCAGTTCCTCCAGTAAGCCTTGTCAGTAATCCACACTCTGAATTTCTACTTCCTGATAAAGGAACTTTAGTTGGCTTATCAACTATATTGATGGATCCTTTCCTAAATCGATCACGCCCGAATCCACTGTTCGGAAAAGAAACACAACCTGACGAAGAAACGAAAACCGCTGTAAACTTGTGGATGGAGCGTATGAAGACTGTGTTCCTTTACCCAATTCTGTTGCCTCCTGAAGTAGCTCAAGAAGAAGCTAGGAAGATAGAGGCAGAGAACAACAAATGGAAGGAGGAAGAGGAACAAAGAAAAAAACAATTGTTAGGAGATAAGGTAAAGAAGAAGATTGGACGACCGCCGAAGAGGAGACGGAAGAAGATAGACACTGAGGAAGCTCCTCCACCCAAGAGAAAATACAGAAAAACGGGCAAATATTCTTCGCTAAATAATGTTGCCCCTCGCAGCAACTTACGAAGCAAGGCAGGCTCTCAGGACCGCAGCTTTGAAGACGTAGACGATATTCCCCTTCAAATTAGACTAAATTTTACTGGTTAATTTGTGGTTGCCTACAACCAATTCCCATAAATTGCATGAAATATGTATAAATTTAAATTACTGGTACCTACGTGAAAATGTAGAATTTGTTGAAGTCAAACCTGTTGGTTTTGTTTAGTAGGGCCTATGTGAGTAAGCCTGTAGGCCTACATTTTTGTTAGTTTCATGTGACAAAATATTTTCTAAATGAGTCTTGTGAATATTATTAATCCATAATTAGGTGGACAATGCAGATGTATGAAAAGGGAGAAAGATGTGTGTTAAAGGGGTATTAACCAGCTAAACTTAAAAATTATATTAATAGAAATTAACAGAAAAATTATTGGATCCACCATGACCCGGGGGAAAAAATGGAAACTTGGTATTTTTTTAGCTAGGTCTCATTGGCAAAAATCTCTTCATTGTAAAACTATACTTCTAGCCCACTAGCAATTTTTCAGCAGTACAGCGGAGTAAACAACAGTTCACTGGCGCACAGAGTCTCGATATACGCACTACTAGTGTACTACAAAATGCATGTAGGTAGGCCTATTCAGTATTAACCACGTGTTAAATATAAATGTATACCTACCACATGAAATATATTCACAGTAGGCCCTATTATTCATAAGCATTGTGTATTTCTATATTTCAGAACTTTTGCCAATAAAGCAACAATTTTGTTTTGATTTTAATTTACTAAGTGATGAACATGTGATAATATTGTGTAAAGTGAAGTGTATAGTACAGCTTAGATGTCAAGTTTCTTATTGGAAATTTAAAGGTTTTTGGTGTTGTATCTATTTTATGATGATGTATAGGTAGGTAGTACAATGTGGGCTAGTTTAATAAGAGCAGTACTACAAAATTGTTAAATTGAGGAGTTGATGAGGCAAAAAGAGGATGAAAATGTTGTAACATTCAATGTAGGGTTTCTAACTGCTAATTGAAATTATAATTGGAAACTAGTACATTCTTAAAATGTTTGCACTGTCTATTATGCATTACTGGGCCTGTATTAAATAAAATACAGTACTAAGAGCAACATACCTACATACATACCTAATCTATAGAGAGCTTGATAAATCTGAAAAATACATGTTATATTTTATGCATACTAGGCCTAGTTGTTTACCTAATGCATATTAAGTAAAATACCCCTGAAGATGAGCTTGAAAAATACAACCTACATATGTACCTTTTTAAATGTATAACTGAATGTGCAATTACCTGGCATAACTTCAAACCAGGGGTACCATCTGACATTTAGCACTCAATATGCAAGTTTTTTTAAAGACATCTGAAATTGATTTTGTCAAGTTTTTGTTTTGCCAATGTCTTCTATAGAGTTGATTTTCCTTGTGTTCAACAGCTGGTAAAACACTTAAAACCAGTTATTTATGATTTGATTGATTTGTACTATTTCAAAAATGATTGTTAACAAAGGTATCTGTTCTGAGCATTCAAAGAAGACATACACCCACCCCTATTAGAGCAGCATACATCACAGAAGTAAAATAATTACTGGTATTGCAACATTTTTGGATGAGCGAAGCGAAGACTTCAATTTCACCGACCCCCCAAAAAATTTAGCTCGGGTGTTTGTTTTTTTTCCCCCGTCTGTTCGCTCTCTACCGGGCAAACGGCATATGCGATCTTGAAGAAAATTTGACACGACCTTCGTTTTCTCTGAGATTTGCCACGTTTTTGGGTACAATCGAAGAAATATTTCTCATGAATATCGTACTTTTACGATTTTTTTAAAATTTTTAATGCGATATTTTGGTGACATTTGGACCGATTCTGACCAAACGGGTGGGGCTACAACGTTCATATTTCACATGCACATTAAGGTAATGGTGATGTATTGACGTTTGAAAGAAAAATTTGAAAGATAGCCAGAATCTATAGAATAAAGGTTTTAATTTGATTTTTTTGAGGTGTTAAATATTAAAACCTTTATTTCTATAGATTCTGGCTAACTTTTTTCAACTTTTTCTTTCAAAAGTCAATACATCACCCTTACCTTAATGTCCATGTGAAATATGAACGTTGTAGCCCCACCCGTTTGGTCAGAATCCGCCCAAATAGCACGAAAATATAGATTTTAGATCTTTCTCACAGCCTTGTATGAAAACTTCACAGGAGATTTTATACCTTACTCACAGCCTTGTTACAAACAATCAAAGATCCAACAGACCTAATGATTGCTTTGTATGGGCCGTGTTAATATGTTTTTATTATTTTAAACTAGGAAAACGCTAAAGTCCCGCCGCGTTGATGGATGAGCTTTTTAAAGTTTTTAGTTTGCGTGGGATATCTTTACTTTTGCAAGTGCTTTGTTTTGCTACCTATGCATTGTAAGTGATTGTTGTCAAATTTCTTTTGTTACCTGTCAATTGGTATTATTTACCGAAAAAAAACTGATATTAAAAGCTTTATTTCTATGGATTCTGGCTAACTTTTTTTAACTTTTTCTTTCAAAAGGTACTACATCACCATAACATGAATGTTTATGTATAATATGAACGTTGTAGGCCCACCCATTTGGTCATAATTGGCCCAAATGGCACGAAAATATCGCACAAAAAATAAAAAAACTTATATTAAAAGCTTTATTTCTATAGATTCTGGCTAACTTTTTCACATTTTTCTTTCAGAAAGCAATACATCGCCATTACCTTAATGTCCATGTGAAATATGAACGTTGTAGCCCCACCCGTTTGGTCAGAATCGGCCTAAATGTCACGAAAATATCGCACTAAAAATCGAAAAAAATCGTAAAAGTACAATATTCGTGAGAAATATTTCTTCGATTGTACCCAAAAACGTAGCAAGTCTAAGTTCATAGATTTCGAAGGTCTTCTCAAATTTTCATCAAGATCGCATGCCGTTTTCCCGGTAGAGAGCGAACAAACAGACAGAAAAAAACAAAACAAAAAAAAACACCCGAGCTAAATTATTTTTGGGGTCGGTGAATTGAAGTCTTCGCTACGCTCATCCAATTAATATTAACATTTTATAATTACAAAGCTCATCCATCAACGCGACTAAAAAAAGCGTTTGCGAAGCTTCCTATTCTATGAAATTGGCATGAGTAAAATTTGAATTTTGTTCTCTGCTATTTTACCAATCTATAGAGAACCAATTTTTTCTGGCTTCTTGAAATTCATCGACCATACAGTCCACTTATTGGTGTTGCCCGAAAATGCAATTGTTTGCTCAGGTTCATCGTTACTGATTGACTAAAAAAACAATTTTTGGCTGTCCGCATCAGTAGTTGCTTTGTCGACATCACTTTGAACTTTTTGAACTATCACTGTCAAGTGTCAAGCAAATTAAAAGTTTGTTATTATGCCACTGGTAATTACTGTACAGTACTTCATTTACATTATTAGTATGGACAGTGTAAATGAGAAAGATTGACTCATTCAAGGGTTTAAAGTCTCAGAATCTGTAAGTAATCCTGATTTTCTTAGAATATTACATGAGGAAGTATGTAGACTTTTGTATATTATATAGGCTATGTATTGTACCATTGTCTGGTAAGTGGTAATAGCCTGCCCTACTCTACATCGAACTACTGACCATAGTGTTTTGAAAAGTTTAAAGTAAATTTTCTATCAGTGTTGACTGAATTGTACATCTGTCTTCCTAATGTAGAAACTTTCAAGAACGGGACCCAGGAAAGAGATTAAAATTAATATTGATGTATGTGTGTTTTACAGTCTATACTAGGAAAACGCTTAAGTCCCGCCGCGTTGTTGGATGAGCGTAATTGGTGCATTGAGTTGCCATGTGTTATGCGGATTTTCTGTTGTTTTGTGAAAAAATCATAACGAAGTTGAAGATTTTTTAAAATTATTTTAAATTAAATAAAAAATAAACTTTAATTTTTAATTTTTTTAATTAATCGTAATTTTAAAAAAGAAAAAAATCGTAAAATTTCGATTTTCATAAAAAAATAATTATTCGATTGTGCTCAAATTTCACACGAATATATTAATTCATAAAATTAAGGTTCTGTGAAAAACTCATTACAATCGGATAAAGCATGTAGGTAGGTGTTGTAAGTCAAAGAATTGTTTAAAAAAAGAAAAAACCTGTAAAATTTCGATTTTCATGAGAAATAACTTTCTGATTGCACTCAAATTTTACACGAATACCTAAATTCATAAAATTAAGGTTCTGTGAAAAAATCATTAAAATCGGATAAAGCATGTAGGTGTTATAACTCGAAGATATTTTTAAAAAAATCGAAAAATCGTAAAATTGCGATTTTCATGAGAAATAATTTTTTGATTGCGCTCAAAAACGTGGCAGTTCTTCGTTCAGAGATTTCGAAGGCCTCCAGAAAATTTCGGTTTAGCCGGAATCGTGTTAACAGACACACAAAAATACAGAAAAAAAACTTTACGGATTTTTTTCTCCATTGTAGTGAAATGGAATCTTCGCTACGCTCGATCCAAAAATGTGTTTTAGTCATTTCCATGTTATTCATCATTCATCAATAATGTGGCTACAGTACTTATATTTTCCTCCTTGCAAATGTAAATGCAATAAAATACAAGTGGTAAATTATATTATATGCCATGAATTTGTGATCGAGTAATAGTGTTTTGCCAGAAACCGTGAAAATATTATTACCAAAGCACTTTCGAATTAGATAAAACTGGTGGGAAATTTTATCCAAAACAATAACACACATTCATACGTATTTCACTTTTACAAAAATTGTTTTATATCATTAGTCATTACGTTTTCTAATTCCTTGGACCCATAGGCCTACTTATTAGTCTCTTGCTTAAACAAGTAGGAATTAATTTAACTTGTAAACCAAACCATAAACTAAGGTAGGATAAAACATGTAAGTAAATCAAGACTGAATAATACGGACTATATTGTAAATGCCTACGTATTGCAAATAAACACATGTTTATGATATCTAGGCCTACCGACTGTTAATTATTTTCTCCAGGTGTTTATTTATTGTAGCGTAATGTATTGCCATTGTATTTACCAGGGCTTGGCCTATCACATGGTGAACAGATTGAAATAGTGTTTGGAGTAACTTACGTATTTACTCGATTATAGGACACCATGAGTAATGCCCACACCCCTATTTTGAACACTCAAATTTTGAAAAGCATTTTATAAATACCTACTATTGACAAATAACTTCACATAATTGCCACACCCCACTTTTTGAACTTGATAATTTTTAGGGATGTCACAGGGTAACAAAATGTGGATTTGGTTCCAAACAATGCGTGAACTGGGTAACCCAAATCCCCAACAAGGTTACACGGGCAGCTGGAGTCTGACGCAAAGCCACATTAGGTGAAGATTTTTTTGGATCTGCATTATGTTTGATCGTCTTAAACGCGTTTTGAGTGTTCGATTTAGTGACCATTGCCGCCAGCCGCGAGCAGTTGTTCAATGTAGTTTCTCAGAAAACAGTCGTGGTCATTTTTATCGAACAAATGACTACCTGAGAAAGATTTGAATCCTTAAAATGGATTCGGTTACCCTATGACATCCTTAATAAATTTTGGTGTACCTGAGGCCTATACTCGCTTAAATACAGTAGGCCTACATAATATGTATTTGGAAGAAAGTGTAGGATTGACATTTTTTATACTGCCAGTTAACCCTGACAATTCCACTTGCATCGCAATTTGTGCGTGAATATTGGCTGCTCATGAGTTAGCTAAAATAAATAATCGAAGGCAATTTGCAAGTAAAACGATTGAAGTTTGCACAATACCAACTCAATACACATCCAAATATCCTTGCCTATTCATTCCCTATCTCTTAGAAGTTAAAATATATAACATAAGTTTTTATGTCTAGATTAGCAACAAGAGGAAGTGATGGAGAGTCATTTTAGAAGGTCCATGTAAATGGTTTTAATTTTCCTACATTTTATTTTTTAAATGTAAAAATTGGTGTTTTCTATTTTTATTAAATTTCACATTTATTGCTTGACAAAATAGTGATAAAATTAATGTTATTACTTAATATGCATAGGGAATTCCAATGTGCACACAATTTACCATTGTTTTATTGCAAGGATACCACAGGAAGGATTGTTTATGCAGTTTCATTGCAAAAAAACAATCATTTATGTGAATCGTTTTCATTTCAGCTTGTCTTTAAGTAAGAAACACTTACCGTATTTACTCGCTTATAGGCCGCCCTCGAGTAAAGGCCGCACCCTTAATTTGACCACTCAGATTTGAATGATTTGGATATAAATACTATTGATAAATGGCTTCACATAATGGCCGCACCCCACTTTTTGAACTTGACAATTTCAAATAAACCCGAGGCCTATACTCGCATAAATACAGTAAGTTACCAGGTAGTTAAGGAAAAGTTTGTGAATAGTGGAGAACTGGAGATAATGTTGGTTTTGTGAAAGGAAGTGGCAAAATAGTATGGTTTTATTTTGCAGAATAACTTAATTTGGTGTTAGTATATGGTTTTATTACCATTTAGCGGCATTGTTTGGGTTTTTGTTACATAAAACCATTTTCCGGACCTCTAGACCACAAGGTTGATAGTTTCTATTTCGAGGAATCACCGAGGTTGGATAGCAGCGGAAAGATTTTTGATATTGTTACCCAATTTTGCACGAATGTTAATTCCAAACTTTTCTATTGATATACACACTCGGTTTCTATGTATTGGCCATAAAAAACCGTTGTGAGACTTAAATCCAGAAAGCCAAACCATAGATTTCAATTCAGGAAATAACCATTACAGTAATTATCTTACGATTAACAAAATTAATCAGCTCGTTCTTGGTGATTTAATTAAACGTTCAGATGCAGAATGGAAATTTGTGTTTAAAAATTTAGACAGATGGAAAAAATTCCAGAAATTCACAAAAATGAATGTAATTTAATTACAGAGATTTCATGCATTTTGTATTCAAAAGTGTTGAATTAATTAAGGAATACACGTACTGGATCTTATGGATTGATTCTTTGTTAACATGCATGTGGTTATGACAATGATGTTTATAATCATTCCCCCGGAAAAAGCAGAAAGCTGAGCACTTTTAACTCGCCTCCACACTAGCCTCGGCGACTCCTGCTAAAGCCTGCACTAGACGGTTCAATGGTTCGTTCAAATCTCCTTGAATTCAAGGACGAAACATAATCAAAATGTGCAAAGATAATAAAATTCAACAATACATCCTTGAGATTGATTTGGTTTTGTCCTTGTAGTCAAGCAAACTTGAACGAACCATTGAGAACAAACCATTGAACCGTCTAATGCAGGTTGAAGAAATGAGTTATAGTTTAAATAATAAATATCATTATAAATTCATTTTATTTCAAAATGGGCATATAATACATACAAAATAACTTTTTTCTATACAATGGTATCACTATCGTGAGTTGGCTTAACTTAAATTACGATACATGGTACTACAAACATATGTAGACATAAAAGGATAGAAAATACTCTCTAATATTAAGGTATACTCACTCATTGCCATTGAAGTCAATGATTGTATCAAAACTTAAATATTTATCTCGATATTAAAAATACATCCATAATATACATAACTTAATAATATTGTCACATTCACAGATGCAACACATTTATAGTATTTCAGTAACTCTACATTCACTATCATGTAGTGCTTCATAATAGACACAATGTAAGTTATTCAATTTTTTCCCCCACTTTATAATTATTAATTACCCCTATTTACCCTGCAGACACTGGGCCTTTTAAAAGTAATAACATCAAATTCATATTCTACATAATTATTTTGACTTTTTTATGATGCTATATTTTGAATCTGGTGGTCACATTGCTAAATTAACCAAGAAGGATTTTTTGTAGTACTAAAACAAAATTACTTTTGTTTACATCGCTTTCAAAGTTAGACGAACAAATAACAATAAGATAATGTTTCATAAGCATTTTTTTATCTTATCAACACTTCTGTATTGTTTACTTATAACATTCTATTGGAATCAATAAATTGATACATAGTAGGGTACATACAATTATTGACAAATTCATCATTATGATTTCCTATAGCTGCTCCATCAGAAGTTTGCAGATAATGATGTCACCGGCGGGCTAGTTCTAGCCAATTTTCTAGCTAATTTAAAATACTGATGGCGCTAGTATCTGCATTCTTTCGATGGAGCAGCTATACCGTACACAATATTGTAGAAGCTTTATAAAAAAAACAACTATTCAGTCGCATGAAGTTTCTAAGTTTTAAAGATTTTAAATTTAAGAAATAAAACCTTTAGGTACATGCACCGATAACATTTTTAGCTACAGTACATCACAACAACAAAAATAATTGGAAAATGCGGAATCTAGATAGCATTGTTCATAAAAACAAATTTCCCGTTTTAAGTAAATGTATGGAAAGTAGAATGGCTCGTCAACGGCAAGTCAGTGCGCTAGTTAGGAAGGTGCGTTGCGATGATCAAGCGACGGCCGTAGTGCGATGCTGCCCTCCACCCAGAAGTTTGGCCTCTCCAACATACTCTGCCACAGTGTAAGCTCTTTGCCGTTAGCATCCATCCAATCCACCAGCTTTCCAAAGTGCTTACCTAGAAAAAGAGACAATATTGTTGTAATTTATTGCACATAGGGAGCGTGATCACTGATCAGTGTGTGGTTTATTGGTTTCAAGGATTTAAGCGTGGGGTACACCCATACTTAGGGAAGGTTAAATAAACCTTTTTTTTTACGGAATCTTTTACGGAACGCACTCTTTTAATGTTGAGTAACTTTAGTTGTAAGTTCTTTTTTATGTGAAACTTAACTTTATAAAGTTCTATATAAAAATTATAAGCTAAATCTTTTACACTTCCCCAATGGATAGACCCCCGCCAATATTAAATCCACGTGCAGCGTGCACAGTTTTTTAGTCGTATCCTGTCATGTCGCTCAATCATAGCAGCCAGTGATTGATTGGACGAGTGAGCGGAGCGAACGGAGTCCTCTATGGCAAGTTTTCGGCACGTTGTTGTATGTATTTTCGATGCGCAGGGGCCAAACTACTTGTCCGATTTTGACGAAATTTCACACCAACGTCAAGGACCAATGGATAGAGTACTGTTAACATGGATAGAAAAATTCGCAAGAATCCAAACAACAAAAAATTAAAAATTTAAAAAAAATATTACTACTTTCTTTTTTTAAACTTATAAAGATCGCTTTGGAAAAAAATACCCATTCTTAAAAATGTTACCACTATGAATGTCAACAACTGTGAAAAAATTCAGAATCATATCTTGCCCTGCCAACTTACAGAAAATTGAATTACTGACAAAAAATGTGTTTTGCAGAGCTTTACTAAATTGGATTTGATTTGAGGAGCATAAAAGATGGATGCAGAACATATGGAGTCGAACTCGAGTTCATGTATTGACCTTTCTAACACATATTTTGGAATATTTGTAGCTTCAATACTTTGGCGTTGGCGATGTGATATGTTTTCATTGTTTTGGAGTCGCCCGCGTCCACGAGCATAGCGATATCGGGATCTCAGCAGTAGCAGCTAGACAAGTCTCGACTTGATGAGTCAGAGCTGCATGCATGCATGCATACTACAGCTTCAAATATTGTGATACTCACTCGTCCAACGACTTTGGCGTTTTCCTAGTTATAGTCATGGGCAAAAATATTAGTTTGTTAAAAGATTTTTGGGTGTATGATAGGATCCAACAGCTTATCTTCGAGAAGTGATGGTGGCTGCCGAATTTGGATGATAATTTGATGATACGGTAATTTCGTAGTAATGGTACTATTCACTATTCATTGTAATGACTTTTGACTGTATTTCTATCAGTTCTGTGACTGATTGGGTACTCTAAATACAAATTTATTTATTGAATAATGGCCACACCCTTATGTGTATGTTACGTTCTAAAATAATATTGACAAATGACCACATCTGTATATAATATTGATAAAAGGCAATAGTACATACATGTACATCTTTCTATGTACATTTGCATTTAATTAAATTTGTAGTGGAATATTGCCCACCATTGTAAAATGACCTGTGCCCAAAGCATTGCATATATTTACATAAATGCACTTGGTTACATTTGTTTGGGCTTTTAATACAATAGTACATAGATTGTACAAGTTGCATGTCAATATTCAGTGGCTTGGTAATTGCTTGCAAGTGAAATCAGCGGAAATAATCTCTGCTAACTTTGCTTACAATCCATAGGCCATAGGCCCAGCGTTAAAATTCGGGACAGTCCACTAACTAAGCGAAGTCATCCGCTGAATATCGGCACGCGGCTATAGGCCTACACTACGCGACATATATTGAACTTTGTTGGCCCTGTAGTAAGACTTTACCTATACCAAGTACTGTAACGGGAATAACTTTGCTAATAATGTGGGTTACCCTGCCCTAAGGTCTGGGCATGGAACTAATTGCCACTGCAGCCAGCGTTTTATAGCCGAGGTAGTTTAACCGGTTCCCACTGGAACACCAAAGTTAAGCAAACTCGGGCGTGGTCAGGGGTAGAGTGGCTGACCGTTCTGCCCTGAAACTCACGTATATCGCTAGTTAGACCAGATTGAGGGTTCGAGAGCTAGTGTAACGGCTTCATTCTCCTCGACGTCTGCTCGGCAGTCCGGGTTAGTGGAGGAACCTATATGACTGTCAAGGTTACACCGTCCTTTCGGATGGGACGTTAAGCCGTTGGTCCCCTTGGTAATTTCGAAAGGAGTAGGCTACGTGCCGGTATCGGGTTTCCCCTCCTCCCTTCTGTTCATACTTCATCCTCATCTATCACCACTCATCGTCTCGAATAGTCGAAGTGCATTAATATGAGACGTTAAGCAATATCCAATCAATCGATCAATTGCCACTGCATTTTGCCATTAGTTTCCCATGGAACTTCTTTATCTATTAGAAGGATGTTGTTATTATTCTTTATTTATCTAATACAGAATTTACATTCAGTATTCATTTACATTTACATTCAGTAGCGCTAGTGGCGCGGCGGTGAGTAAGACAAATTTATCGAATACTTTCCCATTTGTTTTCACCAATATTTCCCTTCAGTAGACCGTATTAATAGCAAAGGTTTTCCTATTTTATTCTATAAAAAGAGCTTATTGGCCCGGAACAATATTAAAATGTAAATTAAAAACTTATGACCGCGGCCACTACTTACTACGAAAATTCGTTTTTAATAAGTAGTGGCCTCGGGTCATAAGTTTTTAATTTACATATTACTATTACTATTAATTTCATACTTAAATATGCCGGTCTCTAGTTACTCATTGTTCGTTCATCGATGGTGGTGTTGTCGCCTACAGGGTTGGCTTGGTTGGCTTTAAATTTAATGTCCCCCACTGAAAATCAGTTCTGTGACTGTAGACTCAAAATACAAATTTATTTATTTATTACAGTTTTTGTCTATACCATCAAGGAAATTATTATCAATCCACCTGCATCATTCCAGGTCCACTATCTACTTTTTAAACGAAACTTACCCGTGCCTAGTGAGAATCTCAACCCTCCCAGGAACTCGTTGCTCGCGAGCCGATCGTGATCCCAGACCGTGAGTTCTAGGCAGCGCTCGGACAACTCTTGGAGGCTGACGTCCTCGTACACGAACGTGTAGTTCCAAGTCGGGCTGCAAGTACGTCGGGCGACAGGTGTCTTCTGTTTTGAAGAGCGACCCTTGTCGGGTAGCAGGTAGCTGGAGCAGACAAAGCAATGTAACAATTCTTTTATCCTTGTTTCTTGTTTGATTTAAGTTTATTTTTTATTTTAACAAATACAGTTAGTTATTTGGATTTAGAAATATATATAAAGTAATAAATCAGTGTCATTAAACATTGACATTATTTTATTTATAACAATCACAATATTTTGGCTCTGCAGCCATTAACAAGTGCATAAAAGTTTACAAATTTGTCTCAACTGTTGCCTTCTCTAGTGTTGTCCAGATTGTTTCAAACTTATGTGCACTTGTTAATTGCTGCAGAGAAACAGTCAAAATATTGTGTGATTTTTAATATAAAGTAGACCCAACGAAAGAATGCAGATGGCTCGAAATTGTTTTCCCAACATAACAACTTTGTCAATTCTATTCACGCTAGCACAGCGTGGATTTTCCACACGGAGGAACTCTGTGATCTAGCACAGATAATTTTTGCTTGCGTTGGTAAAAGATATTTCGATGAAGTCGACATTCTGACCCCACCCACTACCAAGCATCTGCATTCTTTCGTTGGAGCAAGTATAATGTCAATGTGGAACATTGAGTAATTATTATATTGCTGTAGAAACATAACTGTGTTTGGCAAAGAAACAATAAAAGTGTGTTTTTACTTTTTAGTTTTTAATAACAATATTTTGTTTGGTTACAATACACCGACTAGAAAAAGTCCCGGAATATCAATGTACGGTTAAAGTGTAAAGTAAATTTAACTGCCATGTAACTTGTTATCACTTTGGCATCCACCAATCAGAAGCTTTGTAGTTATTTTATTAGTAAGGTTTACTGACGGATAAATCTTAATTGGGTACGGATATTCTTAGTTTTTAAACATTCTAATAGTGAACATAGTAACAAAAATACATGGTCAAAACATATACTTATACATTTCTCAAGTCATATTTTGATGGCAAATACAGCTGATAAAAATATTAAATACATTACTAAGCCTGTAAATATTAAAACAAATTCAATATTAATAAGAATCAATGCAGGAGAGAACTAAATGTTTAACAACGAGCGGATTTACAAAAGTTTAAGGATTTTAAATATCTCGCTTATTTTAATTTGATTTTTTAAATTTGTTATCTTGCTTCTTTACACTCAACCAGCCGAATGCCAGATCTCGGTTCAATAAAAGATGAATGACGTCACTCAAAAGTCTTAAGCTCACCATTTGCAGAATGGGTCGGAGAGTCCCGAAGCTTTGACCGCCGTCAGATTCTTGGCCTCCTTGACCAACACGTGTAGCGAGCCGCGAGATCGTTTTCCTTTCTTGACGACCGTCACATCTGGCGGGACGAACTTCAAGCCGATGATGATGTCACCCTTGTAGATTGCAAGGTCGTCAAACGGCTCGGTCTGAAGCACAAAGACAAATTATAACGGGTGGGGAATATACGCGAAGTATTTGTTATTTAACCAGTTCTGTGGCTATGAAGATTTATCTCATCACATGACAGACTGTTTGTTCCCACAGCGCTCTGGACATTTTGAAACGCTCCCGACAGTGGCCTTGACAAGCTGCGTTTGAGTTTGAATATTCCCGCTGGCTTTGAAATGTTGTTCTCTGTGTTAATTTACTCAGTGGCTCACAGATAGTACCACATATGAAAAGATTTTTTCATTGGTTGACCGTAGAAACACCTCCTTTAAAGGGCGGAGTTTTGGGAGAAGTGTGTTACACGATGCTGTCAAAGTCTCGAAAGCGTGTTTACTGTTTATTGATGTTTATTGATATTGACAGTATTATTGATAGTTTGTAGTGTGAATGATTTTGGTAATATTGAAAGTAACGGTGAATTTGATAGTAATACTGATTGTGGAAGTGTCAGACAGTGAAGGCGAGTCTGGATTCTGGAAATCGGAATAATTCCAATGCGGGGGATTATTCGGATGATAACGCGATTATTGTCGTGTAACGAGCAGGCTGGTCTAATGTAGGCGGACCTAGACCTCGGTTTCCATTCATTGAATTACTTGGGATAAATCAACAGGTTTATTGAACTAGAGATGTCAATGAGCTTGCGGGCTCGCTCAGCTGTCGCTCCTTGACCGTGAAATAAAGTAGTTGCTACGGGGGTGGCTAGCGTAAAAGAACTCATCACTGAACTGATTAAGAGGACTTGTCAATCTGTGGCTATGTTTGTCCTTTAGTTCAATTTAATTTTTTATTTATTTCTTTGTTGTAGGCTAGTGGTGTGTTTTTATTTACTACAATTCAGAAATTAAAAAAGTCCGCCCCAACCGGGAATCGAACCACGGATCTCCCACATTCCAGGTGGACGTCTTAACCACTAGACCATCAGGACGGGTACATTTTAATCTCTGAATTGTAGTTGCATTATACATCTGAATGGATGGAACAGTACTGCAACGAATATTTTCTGAATTGTAGTAAATAAAAACAATTACACCCACGGGAGTGTTTCCCGATCAACCAAATCGAGAAATAGTGGTGTGTTGGTAAATAAATATAGACCTTTGACAAAGAAACTACTTCCTCTTTCCAACAGTATCTTTTTTTATAAGGCTACACCAAACAGAATCACGCCAGTTAAGACTTCAGGAACCGAATCCATATTTTACTAACCGATATCATCCCTAATATATATACTAGGAAAACGCTTAAGTCCCGCCGCGTTGTTGGATGAGCGTAATTGGTGCATTGAGCTGCATTGTGTTACGCGGATTTTCTGTTCTGTGAAAAAATCATTTTAGTCGAAGATTTTTTTAAATTAAATTAAATAAAATTAAAAATTAACTTAATTTGTTTAATAAATCGCAATTTTTACGTAATTTTAAAAAAAGAAAAAAATCGTAAAATTGCAATTTTCATAAGAAATAATTATTCGATTGCGCTCAAATTTAACACGAGTATATTAATTCATAAAATTAAGGTTCTATGAAAAAATCATTACAATAGGATAAAGCATGTAGGTGTTAAAAGTCAAAGAATTGTTTTAAAAAAGAAAAAACCCGTAAAAATTTGATTTTCATGAGAAATAGTTTTTTGATGACGCTCAAATTTCACACGAATATCTTAATTCATGCAATCAAGGTTCTGTTAAAAAATCATTACAATCGGATAAAGCATGTAGGTGTTGTAAGTCGAAGAAATTTTTTAAAAATCGAAAAAAAATCGTAAAATTGCGATTTTAATAAGAAAAATTTTCCGATTGCGCTCAAAAACGTGGCAGTTCTAAGTTCAGAGATTTCGAAGGCCTCCATAAAATTTCATCGCAATTGGAGTATCGGTTTAGCCGGAATCGTGTTAACAAACACACAAAAATACAAACAGAAAAGAAAGAAGAAAAAAAACATTCCGGATTTTTTTCTCCAGTGTAGTGAAATGGAATCTTCGCTTCGCTCATCCAATGACATATGTATATATATATTATGTATTTTTATGAGAGTGAGAGAGTACCAACGGCAACAGCTGCTTACCTGAAGTGAGGCCACAATAGGAAACATAAAACACAAAGACAAACACAAAAAACAAACGTATCAAAACGTTTTCGGTCTACGAGACCTTCCTCAGTGATCTCTCGTGGACCGTAAACGTTGTAAATATGTTTTTCTTTGTGTTTTATGTTTTCTATTGTGGCCTCACTTCAGGTAATCTGTTGGTACTCTTATCATCTCTTGAATCACTCTCAATATCCAGCCTTTTGGCATTATTTACAGTTACATTTTGATAATGAATTAATGATAAGAATTGGAGAGAGAGGTTTGGACATGTCAAAAGGATGGAAAGAGCGAAATTACTGAGGATGATGATGGAATTGGAAATTCCAGGTAGGAGACCAAGGTGCAGACCACGACAACAATGGCAGAATAGTGTGAGAAAAGATGTGGAACAGCGAGGAGGAGACTGGAATGTCTTCAACGCCGACCCAACACAGAGTTGGACGTGGCAACAGATAATGATGATGACTTTACCAAACATAAGATAAATGTAATAACCTCTACCAGCCACTATCGCGTTCAACCTGCCCATCCGTAGATATTTCTGTCTGCAGAATAATGTTAAGACTCACTCTTTCGTTGAGGGGGTAGAACCTGGGCGAGGGGTCGTCGAAGACTTTGTTCTCCAGCGACATCATTACTTCCCCGAGGAAGTCGTTGCGGCCGAACATGTCGGAATGCCAGACCGTCAGCCAGAGCGTGCGCGACTCTAGGCCGTCCAACGACACGGCAAACTGTAAAACAAGAATACGATAGAAACACATTGTTTGACCAGTGAGAAAAAACGACTTTGAACTGTTGATCACCATAATAAAAATGTTTGATATTCCCTTTTATATTTTCATCTTGGCTAATTGATACTAAAAAATATGGTGTGTCATGTTCTCTATTCAAACCCCGCTCTGTAGCCCAGAGCTTAGCTTGTATGAACTGTGTCCACATTTAGTGGCGGTGTACACGTCTGCTACGGGGCACTTCCTGCACAGTGACTTCCTGTGCTAAGCCAAGGGAATCGTTTGGTAACCATGTGGTTTTCTAATAAACATAATATTTACTATTTAGCAGTAACATGAGCTAATTCTTCTTCTTCTGTGATAACCCGGACACCACAAAATGGCGACGAGAAATGTTTTTTTCGAGCCTGCTACTGAAAAACATGGAGGTAGGAACTGTTTTTGCCCCACAAGGGTCTAGCCCAGGCCTAGGGTAGGTAGCCTAAGCGTCTGCTCTACGACGCTAACAGTCTGCTACCTAGGCCTAAGCCTAAGTTTCTGCTCTACGACGCTAACAAGTCTGCTACCTGGGCCCTAGCCTAAGCGTCTGCTCTACGACGCTAACAAGTCTGCTAGGGCCTAGCCTGTGCGTCTGCTCTGACGCTGTATCGAAGGCCTACTACCTAGGCCTAGCCTTTTCTCTTCAATTCTGCTAGGCCTAGCTACCTAGGCCTAGTCTAGGGCATGCCTGATCCAGAGCAAGGGCCAGTGCTGGTTGGCATAATTGGCTCTGTACCACAGTTGGTTTCGGAAACCGCGGAAGAGTGGGAGATATTTTCCGAACAACTTGGTTTTTTCTTCGAGGCAAATGGCATCGTGGGAAGTAAGCGGAAGGCGATTCTATTCTGTAACACTGGATCTCTCGTTTATAGGCAGATTAGGAAGCTGTGTAAGCCTAAGTCCACAAGCAGAGATCACCTACGACGAGGCTGTGGGGTTACTAAATACGCATTTCAACCCAAAGCAAAATGTGTGGTTGTGTCGAAAGGTTTTCGAAACGCGCAACCAGTTTGCCGAACGAACCATTCAAAGATTATGTAGCAAACCTGCGCTTGCTGGCGCAGAGCTGCAACTCAAGGAAGAACTCCTCCAGCGGATCATTCTAGGGATGAAAAATACTAGGCTGCAGGAGAAATCTTTTTCGGATACTACAGGTTCAGTCACCTTCGCTACCGTTTATGCCCAGGCCGTCGCATCGGAGGCGGCGAAAGGGGATGTCGCAGCTCTGCAGCAATCTACGCAGTCGGCATCTTCGCAGTCGGTTCTCAAGTCGTCTGCACGCTACATCGGCAGCGGTCGTACGGAGTCTACTCATACACCTCAGGTACGTGGTGCATGTCATGCATGCGGCGACATGCACAGTTACGACACCTGCTCGTTCCGTTCCTACACTTGCCACTTCTGCAAGGGTGTAGGGCATATCGCTCGAGTATGCCGGAAGAAAAAAGCTGCTAATGGTGGAAAGAAAGGTAATGCAACTCCATCTGCGCATGGAGCTCCTCCAAAAGCTAGTTCTTATCACAAAGGGAATGGGGGAAAACAGCAGCGCAAGTCTACGCGCACCATGCAGGTGGCGGAGAGCCAAGATCAACAAGAGGATCTGCCGTACAACTCGGCAGGGCTTTTTCTATGCCACACCCCATCACCTAGAGCCCCACCAGCCCTCATGGTTGAAGTGCTAGTTGGGGATGTCTTGCTCCCCATGGAAGTAGATACTGGGGCAGGGCACACTATAATAGGGTATGACATATACCAGCGTCATTTCGCTACCGAAATCTCACGACTCCTGAATTGCTTTTGAAAACGTGGTCGCAAGAGGACCTCAAGGTTAAAGGGATGTTTACAGCCTGTATTCAACTAAACGGGTCCCCAGGCCAAGCTACCCATTGCGGTTAGGGAACAGCCCGGTCCAGCGCTATTGGGACGGACATGGTTTTCCGCTTTGGGGATTAGCGTCAATGGAGTACACGTTGTTTCAGCTTCTGTTGCAGGCCTTCCTGAAAACTTGAAAACTTACAGTCGGGTGTTTGCTCCAGGCTTGGGAGGATACTCCGGTCCGCCCGAAACGAATACACCTGAAACCCGAAGCAACGCCAGTGTTCCGCAAGGCAAGAGCTGTACCTTTTGCTCTTCAGGATCGAGTGAGTAAGGAACTCGACAGCATCATGGTCGCAGCTGGCATACTGGAACGATTCGCGAGAGCAAGTTTGCGGCTACGGCTGGACAAGTGTGTCTTCAATGTTAAGTCTCTGGAGTATGTAGGATACTTCATATCTGGCGAAGGAATTAAACCTACTGATTCTAAGGTGCGAGAGCTGTTAGCCACCCCTTCTCCAGCAAACAAGGATGAGCTAAAAACCTTCCTTGGCTTCATCAACTACTATGATAGGTTTCTTCGAAAACAAGTCGACAAGATTCATCCCCTCTATAAACTCCTGCACAACGACTCTAAATGGAAGTGGGATCATGAGCATGAGGATTGCATGAAATATTTTGCAAGATGTCATGACTTCCGGGAAGGTGCTGGCGCACTACGACCCACTCTTCCTCTGATCCTAGCCTGCGATGCATCCCCAGTAGGAGTTGGGGCAGTTCTGTCACTCCTGAACGATGGAGAGAAGCCTATCTCGTATGCATCTAGAACTCTCCAGGCAAGTGAGAGGGAACTACTCCAGCTAGATCGGGAAGGGCTAGCCATCATCTTCGGCGTAACAAAATTCCACAAGTATTTGTATGGTCGTCATTTTACCCTACTAACTGATAACAAACCTTTGTGTGGGATTTTCAGAGAAAACAGACCGATACCGGACCAGGTGTCACCCAGGATGTTACGCTGGTGCTTGCTTCTCAGTCAGTATGACTACACACTGACACATCGCGCGGGGAATCTGAACGCAAATGCTGATTTTCTCAGTCGTTTCCCATCACAGCAAATCGCAGCCGAGGAGTACCCAGATCCGGCCGGGATTCTACTCTTCGACGAAGCTCCTCCTAACTCTCCGTTGACTGCAGAGAGTATTCAACGCGCTACAAAGGAGGATCCTGCACTGAGCCTAGTGCATAATGCATTGCTTCACGGACGCACCTACAACGCGGATCCAGAAGTCCAGCGGTATCTGGATGCTGGGCGCAACCGACTATCGGTTACGTAATGGCTGCATCCTGTTTGGTGATCGGTGTTGTTGTTCCAGCAAGTCTACGACCGGATGTACTGCAACTCCTTCACCGGGTACATCAGGGAATTGTGAAGACCAAGTCGCTGGCGAGAAGCTACGTCTGGTGGCCTTCCATGAATGGGGACATAGAGAATTTGGTGAATTCTTGCCCAGCCTGCGCTGAAGCTAGGCCAGACCCCCCCAAGGCTCCTGTCATTCCCTGGTCCCCACCGGTACGTGTTTGGTCACGTTTGCACGTGGATTTTGCTGGCCCCTTCTGCGAGCACACATTCCTGATCTTAGTCGACGCTTCGTCGAAATGGGTCGAGGTCGCCGAGACAAACGGGTCAATGTCTGCCGCGACTACAATCAACCAGCTGCGGGTATGGTTCTCTACTCATGGGATCCCCGACGAGCTGGTGAGTGATAATGGACCATGCTTCCGCTCTGAACAATTTGGGCACTTCTGCACATCTAACGGAGTGAAGCAGGTTTTCTCAGCGCCGTACCATCCAGCCTCTAATGGGCAGGCGGAACGGACCGTGCAGACGGTTAAATCTCTCTTGCGGAAGATAAAGCCTGCACAGTGGAAGCATGAACTGTGCAACATTCTGCTCATGCTTCGAGCTACCCCCAGCACCGTGACGGGTAAGGCGCCTTCCGAACTGCTGATGGGTCGGAGGATCAGAACTCTACTGGACAAGTTACATCCAGATTCGGTTGCAGTTCCTTGTCGGCCTACGACCGAGATGGTGACCGGAAGGGCTTTCGAAGTGGGAGATGCGGTGTACTACCGTAGCTATCGCGTATCAGGAGAACGCTGGCTACCCGAGTTTTGAGTCAGTGGCGGGTCCTCGAAACTACAGGGTAACCACCAGCAGTGGATCGACGGAAGTCCGCCCACATCGAGCACTTCAGCGGCGTTACCCAACTATCGTAAAGAGGCTACAGCAGCTGCAGTAGAGGTAATACCACCGGCACCAGCACCTCATGTTGAAGCGCAGCCGGAGTCCTGAGCCCGAGGTTGCAGAGCCCGTTGCAGAGCCCGGCGCAGTGGATCAAGAGACACCACCGGCCAATCGTGAGGTTGTACAGAATCCCTTACGAGTTTTCCGCTAGACTCGCAGCCTCCAGCTTACCTGAACGATTATGTTAAGCCCTTAATGCTACTAGGTATAGGTAGTTATTAGTTTCCATTTATATTGTGGTGAATTATCTTAGTATTCTGTGTAATTGTGTGAATTATCTTACAATTCTGTAGTTTATCTTATTTAACTTCGTATTCATTTTATGAATTAGCTTGGATTGACATTGGATTTATTTAAACTTCAATTTAGTATATTCTCATCAAGAGGGTGAAGAGTGTCATGTTCTCTATTCAAAATCCCGCTCTGGTAGCCCAGAGCTTAGCTTGTATAACTGTGTCCACATTTAGGTGGGGTGTACACGTCTGCTACGGGGCACTTCCTGCACAGTGACTTCCTGTGCTAAGCCAAGGGAATCGTTTGGTAACCATGTGGTTTTTCTAATAAACAATAAAATTTACTAGTTTAGCAGTAACATGAGCTAATTCTTCTTCTTCTGTGATAACCCGGACACCACATGGAGTATGTAATATATATGGCATATTGATTAATATGAGGTTTTTGATTAGAGATTAGAGATGAAATTAGAGAATGATTAGAGATTAATAGGTAGATAATTGATTTCAAAGATTTGGTTCAGTTACTGGTATAGTGGTCCCAACGAAAGAATGCAGGTGGCTCGAAATTGTTTTCCCAACATAACAACTTTGCCAATTCTATTCACGCTAGCTCATCGTGGATCTTGCACACGGAGGAACTCTGTGATCTAGCTCAGATAATTTTTGCTTACGTTGGGAAAAGATATTTCTCTTTCATACACAAAGGCGACATTCCATTTACCGCCATTCATTCTACCCCCCCCCCCCCCCACTACCAAGTATCTACATCCTTTCGTTGGAGCAAGTATAGGATTACTACTGTATAATATTTAATACAATCTAGAAATTAAAAAATCCATCCCGATCGGGGTACGGGATTTTTTAATTTCTGGATTGTATTAAATATTAACAATTTCACCTACGGGAGTGTTTCCCGACTATCCAAATCGAGAAATACTACTGTATAATAAATAATATTAAGCTTGTTCAAAAAGTTATAATACTATATTTATGCAAATATGAACCACTCATTGAAAACGTGGGGTGCAGCCGTTGTGCGAAGCCATCTGTCTATACTCTATAGTATTTATTAGTTTATAACACTCTTAAAATGTTATAGGTCAAATTCAGGATGTGGCCATTACTTGATGGCGGCCGATATTGAGTAAATAGTAAATGCTAATTGGTATAAATAAATAAATATAATATATAATAAATACAATAAAGATTTGAGTTATTCTTGTTCCTTCTGCTCTTTTGTTTCTTCAATTGGGGACTTAAAAGTAAAAAAGGAACATTAAAAATCACTAGCTATTGTCAGTAAATATTTCATGCAGTCCGCAGACCAAAATAACATCTGGCAGTGGCAATTTATCAGAATTACTCCCCCAAATATGAAATATGAATAAAATAAATTAATAACCTTAAGTGTTTCATCAAATACGGGGTTAAGAGTGTGCTTCTTGACTTTGGTCTTGCGTTTGCCGCTCTTTGATTTATCCGGCAGTAGATACACCTTCACGTAGCTGAAACAAAACAAGATTGATTGTCGTCAGCAGTGAGACAGGGAAAGTGCGTAGATAATGTACAATGTCCATGTGTACCGGCTGTACTACATGTTGATCAAACTTTATAACACACATATTACATATTAAATTAAGTTTCAAGTACTTATTAGGATATAATTGTTGGTATTGAAGTGGCAGTGGGTGAAAATTAATGCACAATTCTCAACATTTCAATATCTATTGATTTCTCCTTCAGTAAGTGTGCTAGTGCTACTCCTGTAGTGTCGCCTTGGTGAGTGCAAGGTGCAAAGTACAAGTATGTATGTCAGAGTGAGAGAAACATCGAGTTTGATCCATCATCTATATTCTGTGACATTCAAATTATGTGATTTGCCCACATGTATTAAGATGAATTATGTTTCATGAAAACTTTGTGAACTTATTAATAAACTATTGCTCTATGTACTTTAAGTAGGTAGGCATAGGTCAAACATGGAATTAGTATGTATTTCCTATGGACTTCAATTCGTGATTAACCGATATTGAATGTAAGACAAATTACTTTAAATCTGATCACAGGTATGAACTGAATTGTAGTAAATAATAACAATTACACCTACGGGAGTGTTTCCCGACTAACCAAATCGAGAAATAAACCCTCGCTCATACCTGCGTAGTAAAGGTAATGACATTATAATTAATGTTTGGTGGTCAGTTCAAGGGCAACAGTTTTTCGTTGCAGTACTGTTCCATCCATTCAGATGTATAATGCAACTACAAGTAAGAGATTAAAATGTACCCGTCCTGATGGTCTAGTGGTTAAGACGCCTGTTTGGAATGCGGGAGATCCGTGATTCGATTCCCGGTTGGGGCGGACTTTTTTAATTTCTGAATTGTAGTAAATAATAACAATTACACCTACGGGAAGGTTTCCCGACTAACCAAATCGAGAAAAAAAAGATGGTTTATTGATTGACCAATCTAACCATAACTTAGGCAATATGGAGGTTCTTTGCTTATGATTGCTTACTGATCATGTACCCCAAATGTAATACTACAATTTCACTGCCCCCCCCCCCCTCCAAACTTAGCTCGGGTGTTTGTTTTTTTTTGTCTGTTTGTATTTTTGTCTGTTTGTTCGCACTCTACCGGGCAAACGACATATGCGATCTTGATGAAAATTTGAGGGGACCTTCAAAATCTCTGAAATTAACAATCCAACAATCGATCAAATATTTCTTATGATTATCGTACTTTTACGATTTAAAAAATATATACAGTAAGATCTCTCTTATCCGAGTTGGATGAGACCGGGGGCACCTCGGATTTGCGAAAAACTCGGATGGCGCGGATCAATTGTTTATTTGCTCTCGTAGCATAGCCTGATGTGGTAAAATGATATATGACACATGTAATGGATAAAGGAACATAAAATACACACGATACACTTCATACAGGGTATACTAAATGATTTAATAGCTTGTAAATCAAGCTCACAAACACACGTACACAATTAGGCCTACATGTCGTAATAAAAACGTATGTCTAGGCCTAAACTCGACGCAGTAGGCCTAGGCCTACAATGCAAACATAGGCCTAGGCCTAGCTCTCTTTCTCATGTGGGAAAACCTCTCACTACTATGCCCGCGCTGAAGCTCACGACGCAAGATAAGTCTGGGAAAGAAATAAGATAAGCCCAGGAATAACAATTCAATGCGTCGTGATTACGAATTTCGTGAATCGGTTGAAACATGATTGCATCTAGTTCCACAACGACCATCTTTGAACAGCTGTGTGTGAGATGGCTGGATCGTATGCGCACGCGCAGGCGCGCGACGCACACTGACCTCTATATGCTCAGTGGGTGGCACTGACGCTTACCGGCGATGCGCCCGACGCACACTGACCACTGAACTCTATACGCTCAGTAGGTACACTGATGCACACTGCTCGAAAGTCGAGATATATCGCCGATCTATCTTCTTTGCACTCACTCGTAAGGCATGCCTACAAATGTATGCGAGTACATTTAAAAAAGTGCGGCGCGGCGTCTGTAATTATTTTTATGTTTTATTTACGTATTTAAAACTTTTTTTTTTTTTTTTTTTGGGCGGCTCGGTTAACACGGAACATCGGATAAGAGGAGATTGGATAAGAGAGATCTTACTGTATATATAAGATATGTTAGTAATATTTGGGCCGCGACCGGGCAAACGGCTACTCCGATCTTGATGAAACTTTATGGGAACGTTTAAAATCACTGAAATGATATAGGCCTATGATACGATTTTTTTAGAGACATTTTAGAGACATTTGAAAAAATATTTCTCAAATCGTACTTTTAGGATAATTTCCCCGATTTTTAATAATATATTTTTGTGATATTTGGACTGATAATCAACCATAAAAGCTCATCCATCAACGTGACTGGGAAAAGCGTTAGCAAAGCGGCCTAGTTAAATAATACATAAATGAAATTGATTCAACTTCTCGCAAAAAATATAATCTCTCTGAACACTTTTGAATGTTCTTATCTTTGGAAAGAGATGCAATTTGGTACGCGATGAAATGAATAAATAAAACGAGAGCTAGTACGACCAACAAACTTACGGGTCCGATCTGTTCCTCTTGACGTCGACCGGCGCCAGATCGCGACACTGCTTCACGGTTATCTCGAGAGCGTTCGCCTTGTAGTTGTACGTGAGGGAGAACTCCACTTCCCCCCGTACGGTGACAGTTCCGTACCTCCCCTCTCCCGCCCCGGAGTACACGCTAGCCAGGGAGTCACTGCGGGCCTGTAAACAACACACAATACTTAGAATTAAACTAAAAACATATTAAAAAAGCAGAGATTATTTGAACTTTATACTGGTTCTTTATGATGTTTAATTGAGCGAGCGTCTCCACTTGACTCTTATGGCTCGAATGGTTGTTTTTTTTTTTGTTTTTTTTTTCTGTTACTGCTTCGGTACAGGTCGCACCGTTTCTCTGATCGACCTGAAATTTTGCACACATGTACATATAGGCGCTCCACGCTAAGAAAGGAGTTGCGCGCGTTTTTAACGGGTGAATTGTAGCCATTCAGCAGGCTCCAATTTAAAATAACGATCGCTGATTGGCCCGTCGAAAGCGCGCGCATCTCCTTTCTTAGCGTGGAGCGCCTATACCACCTATGCGGGTGCTGTATAGTTTTTGAACGAAATCCGATCGTTAGTTGAAAAATAAAATAAAATAAACGAAAAATAAATAAAAATGTTCCGACGTTATGAAATTTCAGGGTCATAAGTACAACATTCTCTCCTGTTTACAACGCTAAAAGACCAAGTACTGCGGCTAGCAAAACAAAAACCACAACGAATTACTTTGATATTGAAACTAAAAAACATAATAAAAAAGCAGAGTATTATTTGAATATCATACGGTTAATGTTTAAAAATGATTGTGCAATCCTTTCGGGATTTTATCCATTCTATTATTTCAGCTACCGGTAAGTTATTATGTATGTTTGTGTCGATGGCAGTGTTGGTTTTCGGTCTGTCGACCGCGAGGGACTTAGGGTTTTATATTTTAATTGTTGCCATTAGAAGGGTGTTGAAAATATCCCAAATATTGCACTAATTTTATTTATTAAGTATCATAAAGGACAAGTAAAAGTCTTAAATTTTATTTCAATAGGTATGCATAAATATGTTTCAAGGGGGCAGTGGCGTAGAAACCGGGAGGAAGGGGGGCAATGCCCCCCCCCCCTCAAGTCTGGCCCAGAGGGGGGGGGGGGGCAAAACTAGTGTGAGGTAAATATTAATCCCAGAATTACTGTAGTAAACATAACATACACATACAATTCGACAGTCACCTTGGTAAAACAAAAATGTTTGCCTGTATGCTTCGTCATTACATACAAAATTTAGGCAGAAATTTACTAAGATGGGCAACTTCACATTCCTTTTTTTAGGTTTTTAGATCGCAGATAGTTGCTGTAAAACATCGTTTACAGAGTCCGAGTGCAGTTTTAAGTTAAAACATGACGATATAACTGTAGTATAGTGAGAGACCCCAACTTACAACCCCCAGACCCCAACTAACGCCCACAAAATCTTCTAATAAATTTGCCACCCCCAACTTTCAAAACGTTCCTACGCGCCTGCAGGGGGGTAAGGTACAGAAGAATGATAGAATAGATAGTTCAATAGATAGATAGAATGATAGTTAAGTTTGGGTAATATAATATGTAATATATTTATAATATACGTCTTCTCATGTATTTGCTGTCTGTGCAAAAACACTAACCGCTGCAGTATTTGTGTGTGCTCATGTATTTGTGTATGTTGCACTGATACAAATACATTTTAGAATGACGTATATTATAAAATTATTACATGTTATATTACCCAAACTTAACTCGAACTTTAACTTGAAATTACTTCCTTCTTTAGAGTACCTAACATAATTACACACGCATGTCAAAATCAATTCCAACGCCAAAATGGGTTAGCCTGTTTAATGTGGCATTTTAATTAAACGAGGGAGCGAAGCGACTTAGTGTCTCCATTTAATTCAAACGGCGCTTATTCTGTAAATCTGTGTGTGTGTCTTATCTGTACGTCGAAAATCAGCCGAATCGCTGAACAGATTGTGCTGAAATTTTAAACAGACATCCGGTACGAGTTTACTGAGAACTGTTAACAAAATCATCTAGATCCATTGCGATTTAAATCTACAATAAATAAAAATGTGATTTTTTAAAATATCGATAGCATTTGTTTAGATTTTTCATATGTACTCAACACATGGCTCACTCACTCGTTTAACAACGACTTTGGCGTTTCCTTAGTACCTACTTTACAACTCAAAACTCAAGCTAGTACATAGTAACAATTTTCCATTGTTCCCGATTAGTGGGCCAAGGGCCACCTGCACTATGCAGTATGCACCATTTCTTCTCTTGTACACAGATTAATAAATTAACTCTTAATTATTCATTAGTAAAAATTAAATAATAATAAGATAAACAATACTTATGGATAACATAATCCATTATTTCACCCCCTATATAAAATTCCCACTCACCAGCAGTACGTGTGGAAACGACATTATTGGTCGCCCTCAGACATAACACTAGGATGTTCAGAGTATAAACACATGGTTGCTGCTGAAGGCTGATAGTGATACGTATTGACCGTGTAGTATTACATTAGTGACAAACAACAATATCCATTACCAACATTCCAATACATCACATACACATTGTCAACCTTCTGCATAGTAATACTTTGTGATAAGACTTGTAATTTTAAGTGTTACGTGGATAGTTAATTTTTGCAACAATAAATAATAATACATCAGGTCTTTGCAATTAAATTTATGTTTAGAACAACCCTTTTGCATCAGATATAAACACTCAACTTTGTGTAGTTGCTAATAATGTATAGATACCAGGATTATTTGTACAATTTGTTGGAAATCAGTCGAAAAATGCGGACTTGTGTTGGAATCGAAATCCTTGAAAAATAAAATCACCACTTCAATTTATAAAAAAGTGTCATGATAGGATCATTAATATTTTATTTTTACATTACTCATTGATTTGTTTTTCCATGAAAAAATTGTAAAAAATTGTATTAAGAGTTATTTTACAGTTTTATAACTGATTTTCAGTGGGGGACATTAGATCAAAGCGACCAAGCCAACCCTGTAGGCACCGACGCAATCGACGAGTGAGCAATAACCAACCAAAGATCGATATTTTTAATAGGAAATATAGCAATCAGTGGTATGGACAGTGCGAACACCCGTGGATCAACGTCAGAATCAACAAGGCCGATTCAGAACAACTCTGAATTTATTATGTGCTTCGTTGCAAGGACGGCTCCAAAGTCACCGTTTACAAACTCCTAAGACAAGAACTGATGGACTGAAGTCCAAATCAGAAGTTAAAAAAGTTCTGACTTGGCGGGAATCGAACCCTGAACCTTCTGCATTGGAAGCAGATACGCTAACTACAAGACCAACGAGCCACACAAACTAATAATGTCTCTATTAATGCACTAAGGCCATTTGATGAGTGGTGATAGATCATGATGAAGGACGATTTAAAAAAAAAACATGCCTTATGCGGGATTCGAACCCACGTCCTCGTAGAGCCATATGCTTTGGACCAGCTAAACAGCTCCTATGTAAAAGTAACCTCTATTAACATTTTATTCATCACAGTTGTGAAAATTATTGTGAATTTTGCCGAGGTCGTTTAGCCGGTTCTCTCTCGATCATCGAAGTTAAGCAACCTTCGGGCATGGTCAGGGGGAGAGTGCGTGAACGCTCTGCCCTGAGACACACATACCGCTGGTTAGAGCAGACGGAAAGTTCGAGAGCTAGTGTAACGGCTTCGTTCCCCTCGACGTCTGCTCGGCATTCCGGGTTAGTGGAGGAATCTATATGACTGTACTTTTCGAAAGCCATAGGCTACGTGCCAGTGGCGTGCAGAGTTTTGATAGGGACCGGCGCGAGCGCGATCATACTGGTGGGTACACCCACCCCCGTGAATGTATTTTCGCTGGCCACACGGGTCTGGGGCGAAGCCCCAGCCGCGGAGCGAAAAATTTTTGGGTCCTTTTTTCCTTAAGATAGCTTGTAGTGCGATTGAGGGCACGGAGGGCACTAAATTACTAATTGCAAATTTGCAATATTTTATAGGAAACTTTCAAGGATTGCTATATATGCTATATTTTTTATTTATTTTCAATTTTAATACGAAATTTACCAATTATCATTTTCAATTTGTGGATATGTTTAAAATATACTGAGAAAATCATTATGTGGATATACAATTTCGAAATATGGTCTGTTTGATCATAAGGTAATTAGAACACAGAATGTAATTGAACGCAATTCTTGGTCGCGTACACTTACGATCGGCCGAGCCTCTCCAAACGATAAGTGAGCGATATTTTATAAACATAACTACCAAGATATTGCTATACAACTATCAGAGTTGGGTAAGTTCCTTAAAAAATGGAACTAGTTGCAGTTACAAGTTACTCATAAGAAAAAGGAACTCTTTCCAGTTCCAAGTTCCTCTAAAATAAAAGGAACTAGGGCGTTCCTAAGTTCCTTTCCAAATGGAACTAAGTTCCTAAAAAGTTCCTTTTTTATAAATAACCATTTTTCTTTAGATCTTCTCGAGAGGGTCAATGTAGGTATCCAAATTTCTACTTAAAACCAAATATTTGCAAAGAATGCATAAACTCTGTTTGAAATTTGGAGGAATTAAATATATGGATGAGTATGTAGGCTTTCACGACTTGTGAATAAATTTTGAATGATCTTTGGGTTGATGATGCACTGCTCCACGTTTCGCAACCAACAAGGGTGGTGAACACGACACAACGCAACAACCCAAAAGATCATTCAAAACTCAAGGGTGAAATTTAGCTGGCAATGCGACTAATAATGGTGAGAAACCCATGGGGGATGGGGGTTGACCACTGAGTGTAGGAATAGGGATGGGGGTATGACAAGAATTTAGAACAATAGAGTCGAATTTTAGATTTCCTGGAAATGGAGTATTTTACAATCCCTTCATTTTGTAAGTAAACTATGATTTGACTCTTTCATTCCTTAAATTTGTACAGTCAAGTTATAAAAAAGGAACTTATGAAAATAAGTTACAGTTCCTGGAAAATTGGAACTAGTTCCTCCCTTAGTTCCTGTCTGGAAAAAGGAACTAGTTCCTCCCTTAGTTCCTTAAAAAGGAACTATTTCCTAGGAACTGGAACTGTTTAGTTCCGTTCCTACCCAACACTGACAACTATACACCATTACATCCAGCTTGCAAACCAAGTGAAGTTATAACTAATAACAATTTATCTGTATTACCTGAACATGTTATATTTTTAGAGGTGAGTGGGGTGGGTCACCCAAAGCCAGGGTGTGGGTACACCCCTTGGCTTTGGCACCGGCGCGGCTCGCGCCGCGGAACCATAGTCTGCACGCCTCTGCTACGTGCTGGTACCGGGTTTCCCCTCCTCCCTTCTATTCATACTTCATCCTCATCTATCACCACTCATCGTCTCAAATAGCCTTAGTGCATTAATATGAGACGTTCAGCAATATCAAATCAATCAATCAAGAGACTTGACGTCAACTCACCCCTAACGACGACAGACTAGTCCTGTGTTGGTGAATAGCAACGAGCCGGTCGATATCTTCCTCCGGAGCGACCCACTCTGGAGATCCCGGAATAGAGGTACCACCCGGAGTGACCGGCATCTCTTCACTGATGCTTCCGTCATCTGGAAACAAACAAGAGTAATGTTTAGTTCGATTTCAGGTGTTAGATACGTTCATTGCATTCCCAAGCTTGGCTTATAGCCAATGATTGAAAGAAAAACAAACAACGTTCATTGCATTCCCAAGCTTGACTTATAGCCAATGATTGAAAGAAAAACAAACAACACAAAATGATGATAACATAAAACGAAATAATAACAATAATAATTTATTATTAGCTGGATTCGGCTATAAATCATACAGAACATGCAATAACTAAAATGCATTATATGCATATTATGCACTATAGATAATTACGTTCAATCGGATTTAATTAACACAATTATTAAATATTTTTATCTTGCGGCTTCCTTTAATTGGTCAGTTTGGTAACGTTATTCAAGAGCTGGTCAACAACAATACATTCAGTGTGCAGCTGTGCACTTAGTGCACGACGATGCAATTTGTTTCAACAATGTCTACATACTTACAACGTCATTAACTGAATTTAAAGACACATTTGATTTTAATACCTTGCTTTTGGACTAAATTACATCATTTCAATACTACCAATGTGAAATTTCATAACTTCATTTAGCCTGAACGCAAGAAATCAACATTTTGACTCAATAATAAAATGTTTCAACAAATTTTTCTAGAATTGTCAGTTATTTGCGATTTTTATACAAGTGAATCTCCCTATGCACTGCACTTTCACCTTTCTTCTTTGGTACTCCTAAATAATTTTTGACTGAAATAATGTGGTATGAAATGTTTTTTACAAAAGTTAGTGGCAGTGCCGGGTTGAATAGTGAATACAATACACAAGATATTTGGTGGAGGTGCCATGCAATTAAGAATGTTTTTACCATGCAGTTAGAAGAGAAGATTTTTTTATGTATCCAAAATCCATTTTCATTCATAGCTATAAAAATACTGAATCAAATAAATCTAAGACATGTTACCTAACAACTCGTTATGTATTTTATCTTTTTGTAGCCCTACGTAACTATTGTTTTTTATCTTTTACTTATGCCTATCTGTGTTTTCTACTTTCTGTAGGCTTTCCAATAGTGAGTGCCGTCTGCTGTGGTTCGTACGTTTGGGGCGCACTAGGACTTGCATTCGAATCCCACGTATAGCATGTTTTGTTTTTTTTAAATTGTCCTTCACCCTCATCTTTCACCACTCATCGTCTCTATAAGCAATATAATAGACTTAAGCATAAAAAATCATTATCATCCAATTAGGGAGACATCCTGGTTTATTTATCACGTAAATCTATTTTTTTATTTTATATTAAATAATTGGAATTGTTTGTTGCCAAGATATTTAACATAGAGTCAAATAGATTGTTTGTCAAATTATTTTGATTTCCTTCTTATTAATATTTCGTTTCTTTAACAAAAATACCTGTTTCTGGTAATATAATCTAGAGCTTGTCTGATCCTCCAAAATGTGTGTACAAAACTAGATTATATTAATTAGAATGTATCATTAAACCGTTCTACCAGCAATTCAAAATACATCACAGGGGCATCTTTAGCAAAAAAAAAGCGATTGTGCATTTATTTTTGTGTATTTAATTGTACTTGCGTGAGTGGGTCTGGCTATTGAATGTTTCTCAAAAGAAGCAATAGTAGAAGCTTTTTAAGCTGTGCTTTAAAGCAGTGATTATATTATACCTATGGCAGAACGTATAGCTATGTATGTGAACGAATAAAGAACTGTGACGGTGCAAACTATATTATTCAGAATGCCAACCTGATAGAAAAGAACTGATAATTCCTTACCAACTTTGATCCTCGCGCCGTCCTCGCTTCGTATACTAATCAACGTAATTTCTTTGAAAGGAACCTTTTCAAACTTGAACGAAACCTCATCAGCGACGTCGAGGTCTAGTTTTACTTTACCGGAGGATACTTTTGTTTTACATGTCGCGAAGGTATCGGTCTCAGGACGTTTTGTCTTATCGAGGAAAGTTGATTCGTCTTTCGCTTGGAGTGCCGTGGAACCGAGTTCCTTGACAAACCCTACTCGACTTCTGTCTTGTGTATCTACACTAACTGCACGAGACTTCCCTCCAGTGCTACTCTGTGCATCTACACTTGCTGCTCCAGACTGCCCCACATTACTACATGATGCATCTACACTAACTGCACCAGACTTTCCCTCCAGTGCCACTCTGTGCATCTACACTAACTGCACCAGAATTCCCTTCAGATCTACTCTGACAGTCGCACTTCCTCCATGCTGCCCTTCAGTACTACTCTGTGTATCTACACTATCTGCACCAGACTTTCCCTCCAGTGCCACTTTGTGCATCTACACTTGCTGCACCAGACTTCCCTCCAGTACTACTCTGTGCATCTACACTAACTGCACCAGACTTCCCTCCAGTGCTACTCTGTGCATCTACACTAACTGCACCAAACTTCCCTCCAGTGCCACTTTGAGCAGCTCCTCCAACTTCTGCAGATCTTTTGCAATTAACTAAGTTGGTTTCAAGTTCAGACACTTGACTAACATTTTGCCTGTCTCTTTCTATCTTTGCTACCAAATCAAGAACCTTGCTATGGTGAGGCTTACTTTCATCCGTTTCTATATCTTTCCCACATTCAGCTGAAACCCTTATCCCTTCATGTTTAGTTCTACTTCCAAGTCCAACACGGGATTCTGAGTTACCTTTCTTGCTGGTTTTAACAAACTCAAAGTGGCTATCGCCACGACTTTCAGACTTGGACGTAGCAAGTGTTTTGTACTCGAGACCAACCGAACCTTGTTGTTTGGAGCTACTTTCATCTCTAGCTTGAAATGTTGCCGTGTCGTGACGCTCACAAGACTGAGGATCAGCCCGTTTACTTTCAGAACGGGCAGTATTGTTGTTCTCACCTACAACTCGGCTAACTCCTTGGACGAGGTCCTTGTCCCCATCCTTTCCAGGACCTAAATAACGTTCCTTAACTCTCGCCAAGGGATTCTCAAACTCTACGTGATGACCGCCCTGCACCGTTTTCAATTCCGCATCATCGACTTCATTTGAGGGTGGTATTCCGGCCAAAATATTCTCAAATTCCACGCAAGTATCACCTTGAACTTTTCCCTTTTCGCACAACTCATTTCCAGCCACTAAATTATCAAATTCAACACAAGTATCACCTTGAACTTTTCCCTTTTCGCGCAACTCAATCCCGGCCAATATATTTTCAAATTCTACACTAGCATCATCCATACTTTGCCCTTTCTCCAAATTCTCAGATTCCCTCTTAATTTCCTCCAGAGCTTCCTCTTTACCCACCAAACCTAAAATTTCGCAATCTGAACTCGATGGGATCTTTTTAATCGGCGACCAAGTTCGCGTTGAAATCCCGAATTCCCTGTCAAATTCCCCGTTACAATCACCACCCTCTTGTATCTTACCTAATTCGTTCCCTGCATAATGTTTGGGGTCTACTTCTCCATAATCAACATGTTGAACCTTCAACTTCGGTATCTGAAACGCTGCTTGCGGGGCTTTGCCATCCCCGGCTGGCGACTTCACACCGACCCCTACACCACACACGTACACAATCTGTCTATCGCACGGCTTTTCAATCTGTTTGCTTTTCACTCCCTCGTCATCTTCCGGACAGCAACAACAACAACTACTACTACACCACCTAAAAATACCCGATGATCGCTTTCGACTATCCGAATCCGAAAAAGTGGAATATCCATCGGATTTCGACATTTCCGTAAATTTTCGACTAACAACAAATTCAAACTTCGATTTCGGTTCGAAAAATATCGACCTACTTCGATCTATGCGTAATTTGATTCAACGCGATCTAAAAACACAAATACTCTAGATTTAGTCACGATTTGACCTTGGGATGAACCTGGACTAGACCTACACCCGAACAAAAAGAAGTCTACACTTTCTACGCCCTGCAGAACCGAAGTAGACAACGGTTTCGTCTGTACGCGCGTTTTGTCACTGTGAGCTCCAATGAATTAGTGCGCCGAATGGTTGTTCACTATCACTACCGGAAACACAAGTATGAAATACCGCTTCCGGCAATCAGATAACCAAGGAAACTATTAACAGATTAACTAACACTTGTGGTGGTGGTCACATGCTAATTGATAACCGTTAACAAGGCTGAAAATAGAACGGGGTTTATCTGATTGTAAGATTCTGGAGTGAGTACGCATACATAATATTAATATTCCAATTTCAATGTATGTAGGCCTACATTTCATATACACATTTTGTTATTTTAAAATACAAAGATCAGATGCTAAAACTATGTCATTATATTTAGAAAATCGCAAATTTATTTGAGTAATTATTAAGACAAAAGTAGTCTTTTAGAATTAAAATTTGTGTTAAATCTGTTTGGAACGGTCATAGCTTGAAATATTTTAGTCATTAACACAACTCTCATCCGTTAGTGGATCCGTATACTCCTATCTGCTTCCTCAACTCTCGCACACTTTTCGCTGTACACAGGCACGTCCTGGCTTGGGTGCGGATGCTCACCCTCTGTGATTCATGATTGATATGTTTCATCTAGTAAAATGGGGCATCAATATATAATATTAAAACAGTCTCCTTTAATTAGGTAACCATTTAAACGTCGTAAACAATGTTACCAATCAATTTAAAATCCAATGCATTTCATTGACACATATTGCGAAGTTGTAAATGGTTTAGTGCATGAAAAATCTTCCTAACACGAGAATTTAAAATTACTGCTACTAATACAGCCTATTCCTCAATCCTTTCCATTCATTCCTTATCCTATAGAAATGGAGGTGTAATAAACATCAGCATGTATGCACCGTGTATGCAGTTTGACACATATAGCTGCAAGATTGCAGACAAGTAAAAAAAAAAGGTAATTTGTGCAACTTTAAAAATTCCTTAATGTAGACCCTGCACTATGTACATCAGATCAGATTCAAGGTTGAACTGTCGGGGATGAATCACAAGGTAGGCACAGAGTTTCCCCGGAAAGGCAGCCCCTCCCTTGTGTGAGTGTCGCGTGTTGTACGTCATCTCTAGTTCCCGGACACACCCATCCCACCCACCCTTGTCCCATTACACTAATAGACTTAGGCACCCCGCACCCTACCTTCCCTTAGAGGAAGGGGGCCGATTTCAAGCTAGACAATCGTATGCATAGTCTTTAATAATTACATGTACACAACTTAACGTAAATGAATAAATATACTACCCTATAAAAGAATTAATTATTTTTGTTTATTGGACAATGGACATAACAGAGAACTTTATCAATATGATATTGTGATATTTTAACTTTTATTCAAAGGTCTTTTTCAAAGTGCAATCTAAATTTATAATCTACTTCTTGCAATTTTCTCATCTTCACTAATTATTGTGATCTAGTGCCACTGTATATTTAATTTATGTCATGTTTTTATTTTACTTTCATCAATTGTGTTGGCAGATAATAATATGATCCATGGTCATTTTGTTTATAATTAGTCCCTGTTATAGCGTATTGTGATTGGTGCATGAGTTATCATTTTCTTTGTTCAATCCTGTCTTGAAGAAGACTTTTTAATAAATAGTAAATACTCATAATAATTAATTTTAGTATTAAATTCTCAAATTACTGAATGCATTATTTAGATTTTGTAATTTTAGATAAACTACGTTTAAAGCATTTTATAGAGATATGAATGTTGCCTATTTACAGATATTAAATCTAATTAGTTCTGGAAGACAATGGCTTAAGATGCATGTGGTGTAAGCGGTTGAAGAAACAAAAACCTAAAATTACGGATTCCTATGGACATGATGATACTGACTAATCACCAATTATATAAAATTACGTCGGAAAGAAACGAATGTTAGTAATATGTGGTGATAGCGAGATTATGTTTTAATCTAAAAATTATGAATGCGATTTTTCATGGAACTCACGGTGCTGAGCAAAATTAAACGTGCATTCTAACAGATTCATGTCTCATAAAATTATCGCAACGGGTTCGTTAGCCGTCTGAAAAACACAATACCAGAAATAAAGAAAAAACTTCCGGTGTGTATTTGCTCCAGTGTCAGGAATGGAACTTCGCTTCGCTCGCTACGCTCGCTACGCTCAATCCAAGATTTATTTGGATTGTTGTAGTTATTTTTTCTTTGTTCAACCTTCAGTTTGAAAAAGACTTTTGAATAAAAGTCGAAATACGTCCCTCATCATGACAGATTTTGAGTAGTGATTCTCAATCAGTCTGGAAATGCAGGCTTATTTAGAGTTGTTGAACTTTTCGATATTATCTTAACTTTAATAGGTACTTAATGATGATGATGAATGTTGCTTACGTCTCAATTATTAAATTATTACTGTTGGAGACGACAAGTGGTAAGATGAATGTGGTGCACGGACATGCAATTACAAAAACCCATGCCTTCGGGATTCCCCCCCCCCCCCCCCCGCTAGTGGCACACTGAGGACCTGACTGAACCCCAACCATATAACCCACCGCGGAAGGAACGATGTTTCTCTACGCTTAATTTATTGGAAAGAAGGCAGATTCATGTTTCATTCTTACATAATTATGTAAGTGTCGATCATACATGACTCACGGTGGCGGAGAATATTAAAATATTTCACACCTGTCTCATTAGAATACAAGGGTGAGTCAGATTCCCGTCAAATGACATTACTGGTGCTAGATACTTGGCACAGTTGTCAAGGAAGAAGAAACGAGATTCTTGCTCTAGGCGTATATAACAGACAGATAGCGTCAGGGATTGAGTCCTCTTAAACAGCCCTATATGACATTCCTTTCGCAACTGTCCTTACTCCAAGATACCTGATGATATCTGACAAGGGACTAGTAATTGTCCCAGTGAAAGTGAAGTCTCCCACTAGAAATGACAAAATAGGAACAAAAGACGATGAAACACTTGATTTAGGGGGAGGGGGGGGGGAGGTTAAAGCCTGAAAAGGAAATTTTTAACAAAAATCTGACAATAGCATAAGCAAAACGTGATACGGTACGCACACTTACGTTAATGCACTTGTTTTTATAGTGAAAAGGATCAATAGCGATTTTTATTTTCAACTCATGAATCAATACTAACAATTTCTGCGCATCTCCATCAACTAAACTGGCATAAACATCGGACTAGTCACAGTCCTGATTGCCGACGGCTATCTAGTCGGCGAGTGAGGTAATTACAGTGATGGTGGGAACTCGGCTTTTTGTAACTATACAACACCTTTGATTGACCTTTGCTAGGTGAGAAAGTCCATCATAAAGAAGTAAAAAGTACAACGGAAAGTAAAGTAAAAGCAGGGAAACGAAAGAGAAAGAACGAAAGAGGTCGTTATTGCAACATAGTCCTTGTGTTTTGGGGGGCGGGGGGGGGGGGGGGGAAGTATGTATCCTGGTACAATGGAAGTCTGGAATGCATATACCCCCGCCACCCCCCCCCCACACACAAAAAAATAACATTGCAAATAATGTCAGTATTTTACTCGGTTTTAGCGCGATTTCGTCGATAATTTATCAAATTGTGAAGATTATCAGTTTACAAAATCTTAACACCCTCGCCACCTTCTGACCACATGCGTTATTGTATTTTTTTAAATGTCGCTGTCGAGTGACGATCGACTACTGTTGCACGAGTTAGTAAACAAACCCCCTGGTTACAGAAAAATATGGTCACCAAAAATGCTCTTGTGTGTACGCGAACCATGTAAATTCCTACAGTTGTTGTTGTATTCAAAATGTTATATGATACAAGTGAAGCATGCAGGTGTAGGTCATGCGGTGGAAATGAGATTGCCGAGTGGCATTTAATATTAATTATTGTAGAAACTAGAAAGTGACGGAGCGACGCAGCGATGCGAGCGCTCCAGAGAAGACGCGTCACTATCAGAAATAGACTCCACATCTCCGGCTCCAACATCTTGTTTACGAGGGGTCAGTACTGGCTGACTTCCGTCCATGGCAAGGATATACTTTAGTTTGATGGGGACTGGGGATCTCGTTCGTTGATGTAGCAGGTTTTTTCCCCATTTTTCCTGTTATCTTTTACATTAGCTTTTTGTAAGTTTTTAGTTGGCGTGGGATCTATTTCTTATCAAGTGCCTTTTGAAACGCATTGTTGGTGATTGTTGTCAAGTTTCTATTGTTACTTGTAAATTGTTATTATAAACCTAAAAAAAAACTCATATTAAAACCTTATTTTATGGATTCTGGTCAACTTTTTCTTTCAAAGAGCAATACATCTGCATTACCTTAATGTCCATGTGAATATGAACGCTGTAGCCCCACCCGTTGGTCAGAATCGGCCCAAATGTCACGAAAATATCGCACTAAAATCAAAAAAAAAAAATCGTAAAAGTCCGATATTCATGAGAAATATTTCTTCGATTGTTCCCAAAAACGTGGCAAGTCTAAGTTCAGAGATTTCGAAGGTCCCCTCAAATTTTCATCAAGATCGCATATGCCGTTTGCTCGGTAGAGAGCGAACAAACAGACAAAAAACAAACAAAAAAAACACCCGAGCTAAATTTTTTGGGGGTCAGTGAAATTGAAGTCTTCGCTTCGCTCATCCAATTAATTTTGGAGTATCTCTATACATTTAAGTCATTCTGCGTAACATTAATTTAAAGTAGAAAGTTATGGGGCGTGTTCCCAGGTATTTCTTGTTTAATTTATTTTTGTGTAATGTTTACAACTGTAAAATAAAGTTTTAGTTTGTTTTTTGTTTTAAAAAGGTGGGATTGACCTCAAAGGGGCTAATAAAAAAAAATTACCACTTAATCTAGAGCATAATACTAAACTAAAATTACGGTTTACAAAATTATTATCTTGCACCTGCGATTTTACAAGAATTTGAACCTTTTTGATCCTGAAATTTGCGAATATTTGAGTTTTGGTGAATTATGTAAATCGGTTCCAACTTGCTTCTTTTTTGTTTAACATAAAAGAGCATCGTATCACTCTAAAATGAGCATTTAGAAAATTGCGTCTTGAAACTGTGTACAAATATGCACCCAAAAAACGCACAAAATATGCGTTCCGAAATTAGCATATTCTGACCAAACCACGAAATTTCGAAAACAAAACATTGTTAAGTATAGAAAAGGTAAAAGAGTAGTGGCCAATATTTTCTAACACCTAAATCCTCCAAGGTCACGGGGCATAAAGGTCGTCGAAGTGATATTTCTTACGGCAAATTGCAAGGTGAATAAAGTAATTCTATTTTATCCTGAATCCACTAATGCACGAGCTGGCTTATTTCGAGTCTAGTTATTAGCTGCTCTACTTGCCTACTTGCGATAGTATTAATAATCTTTATCTGAAGCAGAGCCACCCTTGCAGAACAGTTGAACGACCGGCCATAATGAAGGCGGTGTGCCCCCTCAACCAATTCGAACTCATACAGTGTTGCCATTCTAGAAAACTGAATTATATGTCTACAGATTGATTGCTAGCAACTAAATAACTAAATTTTCCTTTAATATTTCCTTATTATTTCAGTATTTTGTAGCCGCATTATTACTGCAGGACACAATATGTCCCACAGTGCAATTAACCATACCGTAACATTAAAAACAATACATACAGATCAACAATACAATATAATATAAAATATATGCATTGTATATTAAAACAATGAAGTAAATTACTAAAAAAATATAGATATAAATTAGTAAAAAAGAGAAGAAAAAAAAGAAGAAGTTAAAAGTATCGCGCGTCGTTACGAAGATCGGTTGTGTTTGCTGTCTATACTTATTTATTTTATTTATTTCTTTACAAGTCTTCATACAATTAACTCATGTACACATGTTATAAACATGCGAATATAAGAAGTTGTGAATTAATTTTAAAAATACATAAAATACAATGAACCACTCTACCATTTTGCTACATTAACAGATTACATACCAACTCTAATTAAAGTTTAAAACAAACGTCACAATAAAACAATATTAACCCACCATCTTTCTATACAAACCATTTTATTTAAAAATAAGCCACAGAGTAAAAACAGTTTTCCAATAAATATTGCTTTAAATTTCCTAACATACGTGGTTTGTGAAAACGATAAACTTGGTTATTGGACTAATTTCAGTTTTACAGTGGTTTTATCGTCGACCGCCAACAACTCATAATTATGTGGTGTTTATACGATGCTGAACACGGATTTCCTGCATTGATAAATGAGGCGGAAAGCTTATCTATTAAGGACAAGCAAAGCTGTATACATATATTATTATTCTATACGAGTGCATTAATATATAATCATAACATTATTGTCAAACAAATCTTTTCAGCGTTTTGAGCATAAAATAACTTTTAGAAATGTGTGTGTGTAGAGCTCTTCATTTTTGCTTCCATGACAACTGTCCAAAGTTTCCAACATCTGTGGTGTGGGTCAGCCGAGCGAGGATGCAGGAATCTGCCTAAAGCACATGTCCTGTGTGCTCTTAAAGGGGTATTCACCCGCTAAACTCAACACAATATGTCATTATGCTCACTAGTTATGAATTTACAAAGTTACAGAAAAAAATATGAGAAATAGCATGGGGACGATCTTTATGCCCCATGAGTCCATGACCTTGGAGAATTTACGTCGAAAAATTAGACAGAATTTTCTAAAGGGGCATTTTAGATTTGTATGATGCTCTAGCTAGAATCTTGTATGAAACCATTAGCAGGTTGGAGCCGATTAACGAAATTCACCAAAACTACCATTTTCGCAAATTTTAGGATGAAAAAGCTTTAAAAATTTGTGTAAAATCACAGTTAGGAAATGTAATTTTTTAGTCATTTAAGTGTAGTATTTAGTACAAAACGTTTTTGTGGAAAATGTAATAATAAAGGAGATCGTTCTTCCCCAAAACTGCCATACAGCGCAGGTCCGAAGCGTAAGGCTTTACGAGGACGTGGGTTCGAGTCCCGCATAAGTTTTTTTAATCGTCCTTTATCGTCATTATTACCACTCATCGTCTCGAATAGCCTAAGTGCATTAATATAAGACGTTAAGCAACAGAATACCATCAACAACTACAACAACCTACCTCGATGCTTTCACCTTGGCCACAGCTGCACTGGTGGAATCGCTCTGTTTTACATGGAAGCCACGCTAGCCGGCGTATCATTAGCCTATTCATTACTCTCGCCATGTGGAACAGGCCAAGTACAGACGCATCAACATTTATACGATACGATGTGTGATTATTGAACTTGGTTATAATTATTGCGGAGGAAATTTGCAGGGAGTTCGCCTAACACAGTTTTGTTTTTCCCGACGTTGCTTCCTGCAGGGTAAGGTTGAGAATGGTACTACCCTAGTAAAGATTTTAATTGACTTATACTAATACAAAAAAACTAAAATTTGGAAGCTTAACAATTGATATTTCAAATGATATCGTATCATCTAGAAATGTTATCAATATTGTCAACATTTCACATCAATAAACAATTTGCCAAAAAAAATTTACCAAATGATTCAATAACTTGACATCAACTTATCTCAATTGGTATCATTTCCAGATCAAATTATAAAAAAATATTTTGGTGTTAAGTTAGTATTCAATTGTTAGTCCATTCAAACTCTTACTATAGTGTATAGGACGCAATGTTTAGAAGAATTGAAGGTCGGTTCGATTCGGTTTATCATTCCCATTTTAATTTATTTGACACGAAATTCTTGCTTTTTACAGCAAAATTTCAATTCAGTTGATTTTAAATAAATAAAACGCATATCATAGAATTGTACATATCACAAATAAGCTGTGAATAAAAAAACCTCATACATACAAATTCGAACCTTTAGTTGAGGTGGGTAAATAAAGATGATGCAAAGTAAAAATTAAAGCACTAAAATTATAATTGAAAATGTTAAATACAAGCATAATTAATTTCTTTGTAATTTGTAATTTATCATTGGAAAATTTGTCAAATAGTGCTCCATTTGTTTTTCGAAAAATATTGAAATTCGAGTTTGCAATTTAATGCTGAATATTCGTGGAAATTACACTGTATTTGTGATTATTAACACAACACGTTTGTACGTGCGGTGCATACGATAACAGACACATCCACAGGCGCCACAAGTGCTGCCATCTATGAGACGCGTCGTGAAACACAACTGCTGTCAAACCATGGGCTAGACATTGACCTGTTTACGACAGAATTAAGCTTAATGAAAGTATTTTTAAGAACGCAATTATTTAGCGTTACGTTGCTGAAACTAGAAGAAAATGTCCCCAGGGTAAAATGCAGTTAATTACTGGTTTTTAAAACAGATGGACGTTTCGAATGTATGAGAGTTGTAAAACAAAGAAGTGTGGTTTCGTGATATATATTGCAGTGGATTTTTAAACGGAATAAATAATCAATTTTGGTCTTTCATACTGATAAAATTATAAAATTCAAGTAAATACATTGTCTTTAGCAATGATACTACAATTATTCTTGTGTATTGATAAACAGCAAAAAATTAAAACGATTGCTGTAAAAGGTATATTACTTGTAATAGTGACGAAGTGAGCCTTACAGTGGTGTAAAGTGTATTTTTCACGATTTAAATAGTCAATATAAATACTCCCGTAGGTAGAAGTGATTATATTAATATATAGAGATTACAGTATTTTGAATTATTTTGTTAATCTTCAGCTCTTTGACTATTACTTTGTAAACATTTTGTAGCATCTTTTGTTTACCCACTTTCAAAAAAGGTGTCCGATTATGAGTTTTTCTTTTCATTTTAATTCGAGTTTAATCCAAGTGAGTTATATTTTTGATTTCTATAATGTGTGACATTTAGCCGCGTCGATAGTAATTACAATATTTGACAATAATTATTAGGGAAAGAAGAGGCTACAGAAGAAAAAATATAAAAATAAAATAATTTACCGTCAGTTATTTTGGTGGGGGTGCCGGGTTATCAAGACGAAGCTTGCCATTTACAATGTTTCTCGCTTGTTCTTGCATTCAATGTTTGTAATTAAAGCTGAGAAAATGAATTTTTAAACTTTGTGAGGCTACCCCCCCCCCCCTGTTCCACTCTTAAAAATATTCTGTATCATCCTTGTTGAAGGTCAATTCCCCCAAAAGTTCACGTCCATAGGATGTCGTTCTTGTTTCTATCGTGAGACGTGACGCAAAAGCTTTGCTCCTTAATAATAATAAACGGTGCTAATTGTGGCCATTTCTTTAATTTTTATTGGATGAGCGTAGCGAGCGAAGCGAAGACTTCAATTTCACCGACCCCCCAAAAAATTTAGCTCGGGTGTTTTTTTGTTTGTTTGTTTGTTTTTTTTTGTTTGAATTTCTGTCTGTTTGTTCGCTCTCTACCGGGCAAACGGCATATGCGATCTTGATGAAAATTTGACAGGACCTTCGAAATCTCTGAACTTAGACTTGCTACGTTTTTGGGTACAATCGAAGAAATATTTCTCATGAATATCGTACTTTTACGATTTTTTTCGATTTTTTGTGCGATATTTTCGTGCCATTTGGGCCAATTCTGACCAAACGGGTAGGGCTACAACGTTCATATTATACATGGACAATAAGGTTATGGTGATGTAGTACATTTTGAAAGAAAAAGTTGAAAAAGTTAGCCAGAATCAACAGAAATAAAGCTTTTAATATAAGTTTTTTGATTTTTTGTGCAAGATTTTCGTGCCATTTGGGCCAATTCTGACCAAACGGGTAGGGCTACAACGTTCATATTATACATGGACATTAAGGTTATGGTAATGTACCTTTTGAAAGAAAAAGTTGAAAAAGTTGGCCAGAATCCATAGAAATATAGTTTTTAATATAAGTTTTTTACGATAAATAATACCAATTGACAAGAAACAATAGAAGCTTGACAACAATCACCTACAATGCGTAGGCAACAAAACAAAGCACTTGTAAAAGTAAAGATATCCCACGCAAACTAAAAACTTCAAAAAGCTCATCCATCAACGCGGCGGGACTTTAGCGTTTTCCTAGTGTAAAATTAAATACGTTCGCATCACAATATGTGTCACTCAGTCAAGGGGATATGGGGAGGACAGACCCGTGCTGGTTAGATCCAGCCACAGGCAGGGGGTCAGGGGTGATTCTCATGTTGTTGTCATCCCCGACGATGACTACCAGAGCTCGCCTCTAGCTCCATCCTGATGCACGAGTGGTGTGGAGAGAGAGAGAGAGAGAGAGAGAGAGAGAGAGAGAGAGAGAGAGAGAGGAAGAGAGAGAGAGAGAGAGAGAGAGAGAAGAGAGAGAGAGAGAGAGAGAGAGTTTAGTAATGAAATCGGTAGCCGCCATCAACGCCGAGTAACGTACACGAAATGTAATAATTAGCTCTAAAGCCAAGGTCGACACAGAACGGTTTGAACAAGGACATACCTTGACTTCCATCACTGACGAGCATGTGACGTCAACACCCTAACCGAGCCAGTCCGTATCGTGATTTGGTAGGGTTAGATGTGATGGAAATCGTTTTTAAACCGATTTTAGCCGTTTGTTTTCATTTTGTCATAATGCACCAAAGAAATTATGTCGTTTTTATCAAAACAAATTGTGTAAATCTTTTAAAGTGAGTCCAAAATATTGACAAAGTACATATTAAATTCATGTGGAATACAATTTTGAACTGTTGTGGTGCGCTCTTGCTAGATTTGTTTCAAATTAACTTTAAACCGATATATCAGCAATTTATTTTTTTACACTTTCTCATAAATATGTACACCACAAATTATGGTACTGGCTGGACCACTGTAGTCATCCAATGTAATTTGGCCAGCCGTCAAACTTTTTTAACCCAATAATTAAAAAATACCAAATTAATAGTAATTGACCTGACGTAGCCCCAATGAATACAGTGCAGAATAGAACCAGCGATCTTCAGCTTTGGGAGCCTGCAGTAACCTAACCTACAAGCCCACCGGTCGGAACAAACCCAATTATCAAGCTTATTATTACGGCAGCATTGAATTGTTATTATCGCGTTATATCTCGTTATGAAATGACAAGCGTATGAATTAGCAAGTAGAACGAAAACCCATCGTCATGACCGTGGCCTGTTTTAGGGATATGCATTAACTTGGGCCTTAGGGATATGCGGGTGGGTAAATGAAGGTCAATAGTCGCTCAGATCAATGTATAGATCAAATTAGTTTAGTGTGTAAGCATGTCTTTCGAGTTCAAGCTTTTAGCCGAAGTACGAGCCCCCCCCAAATCAAGTATAATAATAATAATAATGCATTTTAAAATTGTAATATTTTCATCTCATCATCAATATTTGCACTCGAACCTTATTCGAACCTTATTAATATACAATTAGTGACAAAAGTAATTCAGTAAACTTTTATGTGGGTACTCATTATTTAATTTATTGCATTGACTTATTTAGTGTAGAAAACCGTAGACTCAAAATATGTTCAGTATCTTTTCTGAAATAAGTATAACTACCTAATATGTCGAAAAACGTTAAAAACGTATTCACCCAACAATGTAAATTGTGTATAATTATAATTTATCGAGCACATAGGTGTATTATTTTCAGGGCAATTGAGCAGTTAATTTAGGGTCTAATTAGGTTCTAGCACCAAACAGACAGTAACTTGAACAATTTTAAATCCAGTGATATTTATAGGCCTAGATGACTTGTGAAATCGTAACAAAAAGTGATAAAAGTTACTGAGTGGAAAACAGCATTGTTACTTGCTATAGGCCTAACAAAATGAAGCTGTTCTTCGATGTCCCTTCCACCCCTCCACGCGAGTAACAGACCGTTGCAAGTCTCCCCTCCAATGAAATACGGGAAATGGAGAGCGTGACAGACAGACAGACGGACAGACAGACGGACAGGGCCAAGGTTCTAATTACATCAGACCATGCAAGCTAGTCGAGGTTCCTACACCTTACACCACATAGCACTGCTTAATTAATTAATCCCTGCACTATAATGTTAATTCAGAATGACTCATGCCTCCTGTTGGGTGCATTGTTTACCATTCTGAGTTGTAATGAATTAAACATGGTATTATTAGACCCCCACCATCACATGCACATACCCTGCCATGTAGAAGTAAAATCCACCCCTAAACAGGAAGTTATCTAGTTGGAGCAGCATTAGATTGTTGTGGTGGTAGGAAGATCGATAAAAAAAATACAAAAAGCTTTAGTTCTTATGGTAGAAAATACAAGTCATTGTTTATTATTTTATTGGTCGTCTCCTTTTCAAGTAATTGAAATACGGTGGTGTAAAGATCGACAGTAGTCAAACATGCAGTGTAGTGCCCAAACAAAATATGGTAAACATAATGATATAAACAAATTACACAATCCCCAAACTATTTGTGTAAAAGATTAAAGCATAATCATATACAACATTTAAGTACCTAATTTAGTCTATACACAATGTTCTGATAATCTAAGTATCAATATGCATTTACGTATGGGTTCGTTTGACAGATTGATATTATCTTGCAGTCAATTTTGTAAACTGTATCCTCCATTCTTCCACACAAAGTAAACAATTTAGATTTAATTGGCAATTTGGTTGTATTGCAACCTAGTATTATATTCGTAAATTAAGCAAATAACGTAGTCCAATATAGTTATTAACCTGAAATGAGTTCTTTCGGGATAAACGTATTTTGTTTTCTTTAAGCATCAGAAATGTATAATTTTTGAAATGGCTAGTACCTATAAATAATAAATATTTCTCATCAAAAAAATCACTTTTACGTTTGTGTTTTATCAGTCTCAGCTCTCACGATTTAATTGATAATCAAATTAATCAATGCACACTGAATCTTTGTGTTGTTGGTTGGTATATCCATAGAGATTAACAGAACTCGGCACCACTTTAAAAAATCTATGTATATGTACCAATTAAAACACGAAACTAAATAGCAAAGAAACTATGCATCCATAGAGCAAATATGCTCATCCATCAACGTGACTGTAACAACCATTCCCAAAGCAGCCTAAAGTTATCCATACTTGTAATTCTTAGCAAACAAAAAGGTAAACTTCACTCCAATAAAATAATATGTTACAATCGACACGAGTAAAAAAAGTAGGTTCGAGTTCAGTTGGACAAAATATAATTGCATTAATTGATGTTTTAACTTTTAACTTCGAATTATATCCACTTATTAAAAACAAAATAGTTCAAGCTTTTCGGAAGATAATGAAGAAATACTTATTGATATTTTAGTTTGACACCCTTCATCTGTGTATCTTCATACAACTTATGGAGTATAAAATATAAACAAAGCCTTATTCATAAGTATCATTAATTAAGATCCATTTTTAATGTTACTATTTCAAACTTTTTTCTTAACTATAATTCATTGTTAATTGTGTCTGCACTTATGTAATTAGATTTATTTAGTTTTTCTCCTTTGTAAATCAGTTTTTTAAATGAATAGGTTATAGTTAGACATTAACTAAACAAAAAATAAATTTAAATAAACTAGTTCTACTGCGTAAGGTTTAGTCGGAAGAATTGGATTTTAGGCAATCGTTATGACAAGCTTACACCTTACGCCTTACGACTTAAATATAGGACTAGTTGAGAACACACCAATTGAAACACGTACTCGGCAACACAAAAATATAAAACTCATTCAGTGGAATTGTCCACTGTAATGGACACCAACTTTCAAAATTTATATCCGGGTGAAAGATAGTTTTTTTTTCAATTTGACCCCAATTTTTTATTTTTTTCCGTGCATTAAAAATAAATACTTTTTCCCCATCCCGATTGGACCAAAAAAGCCTTTTTTAGAGAAAACTGAAAATACACATCTGCAAAAACAGCTAAAAACGAGAAAATTTAGGTTTGTCCCGTAAATTTGATATATCTCTAGTATTGCAGGTATTTGAGGTACACAAAATCCAAAACATGCAAAAAAAAATACAGAATAACATCTAGTTTTAGAAATTCACTGAAAATTAACATCTTTACCTAAAATGAACTTTAATTCAAAAACCAAAATTTCCCAAAATTCCTTAAAAAACACGAAAAAAATATTTGAAAAACGTTAAAAATGTTAGAAAAAAATTAGCATTTTGAATTTATTGCTTAAAATAACTTAGTGTTAACCAATTTAATTCTCCACTGAATGGGTTAATGACACCGCAGACAAAGCACTTTCAAGGTGTATGTGAAATTGCAGTTTAATATTTTCTCATTTGACAGCTTCATTTCTCTTTAGTCGGCAGACAAGACTAAGAGAGCACTCATCAAAACTCGACGACTTGACGGCGCAAGTTTTATTAAAATTAATTACGAGAGGATTGAAACAATGGAGACTAGTCCACGTTACGTGCGGACGTCTCCGACAAACAGATTAACATCGGCTCGGGTATGAAAGAATTAGATTAACACTATACGTAACGAGAAACGAGGAGAAAGTCGCGTTTGGTACAGGGGGAATTTCTCTTCACGGTGCGGAGCAAACGGTGCGTTTTGAACTGCTCCAAAGTGCTCCAAAGAACAAGGATGCATATGACAAATCGAAAGAATTTCAGGATGAGCTAAACACTGGTATTGGTAGTGAATTTTGGTAAAATGTATGGATGTTATTAAATAAATAGGCTACATACAATACCGTGTTTTTCAATTTTCTCAAATATGCAACCAAGTAAAAAAATAGCGAATAAAAAAAAGAACATTAACAAACATCAATAAAATAAAATAAATAAACAATAATAATGTGGATTCATATAGAATCTTATTTTTTATTTCCATACCCTCAGATGTGGGGGGGGTTTCTTGCACTTATGGATAATTTTGCTTTAATTGGGAACACTCGTTTTAATTTAATTGTAGTCACTTAAAAGATAACAATACTCAATTGGTTCGAAAACCTTATTTTGTAAAATTCGCATTTTGAAGCATTTCCGAAATATGTATTCACCGATTTAGTATAAAAATAAAAAAACAGATTAAATCCACTCCACGTATTCTCAACATGTGACGTGTTATATTATATTACCACTAAGCAAAGTAATAAAAACTGGAAACTATAAACAAACTAGAGAGAGATCCAACAATTAAGATTAAACGCTTTGCTCGTACACGTAATATTAACTAAGTTTTAAGTAGGTACAGCAGAAGTTTCTACACATATCCTCGAACACGCAAAGCCCAAACTTCGCCGAACATGAAACCGCGATCTCCAAACTTAAAGGTTAACTCTCCAACTAACAGGTAATTATTATTATTATCAGCAGTGTTAGCCAACTTTATGACCCGACGAAAACGCCTGGCTCTGCTGCTGTAACGCGAAACGTTCAAGAATTAAGACCCTTTCATCCCCGAATTAATTTTGTCTTAATTAGGTAGTTGTAATAATTCAATTAAAAATCCATGTTTTTACCTTAGAATTTTGGTATTTTTATATTTTTTATCTTGATTTTTAAGCATTTTTTGGGATTTTTGGGGCATTTTTGGATTTTGAATAAAATCTTTATTTTTGGTTAAATTAAAATTTTAAGTACATTTCTAAAACTAGATTTTTTCTGAATTTTTTTGCATATTTTAGATTTTGTGTATCTCAAATAACACCAGTACTGGAGATTTATTATTTTTTCGGGAAAAACCAACATTTTTCTGTTTTAAGCCTTTTTAGCACCTGTTCGTCCCATTGAATTGAGGGGAAAAAACTATATATTTTTTATTTACCAAAAAATGGGGTTAAACTCAAAAACCAAAATTTACCAGCAAACAAATTTTGAACTTGCCGTTGCCATATTGGTACACTGGGAACGAAAGGGTTAAGGGGCACTTCTCAGTCAGAAATGAGCACAAAACATTGCTCACAGACAAAAATATGATTGCCAGAGACAGGCCTACATAACGAGCGCAGTGGTGTGACATATTACCTTGATTGACAATCATGTTAAATAATATATTTTATTTTATTTTATGATTTTTATTTTTTGGGTAAAAAATACAATAGATAAATTAATAAACAACAATGTAGAAAAAATAGAACACGTCAATCTCAATAAGTATTGTTTTATTATGTCAAATCATCTATTTAATTATTTTTATCTTTTATCTAGCTTCTAGATAACTTTTGGAGAATTATATTTATCTTATCTAAATAATAAAATAGATTTATCTACGTCACAACACTAAACGAGTCATCTTAGGATAGTGTGTACCAAATATTTACAAAAGTGTTTAGGAGTAAATATGGTTTCCCATATTTATAACCCCGATTAATGTTGTTTTAGGCCTCCTTGTGCCTGCTCTACACCCGTGCCTTACAGACTGACAGCCGTGGCAACCTGTAAGTCATTAATTGTATTTTATCTTTTTGTAATTAGTTAGTAATCCTTCACCTCGTGTACATAAGTAAGTGGTTTAGTTGTGTCTATTATACCCAGCACTCGAATCACTTCTAGTCGAGGATGTATACAACTCTTTTTTATTATGTGGTTTTAAGAAGAACTTAGGACACTTTGTGACTGGGGCCTCATGGTATTTTTCTAACTTTCTATGGAGTTGTGCACCTTAATTTTCAATGAATTGCCCAATTTCAGAAACAAATAATAAAATAAATGAACAAAGAAAATAAGGCATGAAAATTGGAAAGAGATACACAACATATTATTTGACGTTGTTTAATTTTTAATTGATTTGCGAATATATTTTTTACCTTTCAAAGGGTTGTCATAATCAAATGTTCAAATCTGGAATTTAGCAAATCCATTTATTTAAGTGGGATTCGAATCAGCTCCATCTGACGGCTCATACCTGAACCTCATTGCAATTTTTTATATGATGGTTATGAGTTTTGTTGCTTTACGTATTTTTTTAAGGCTATGCGAGCCGATGAGAGGTGATATGGCGATGAAAGACGATTACATCTATGCATGCAGATTCGAACCCACGTCCTGGTAGAGCCATACGCTCCGGACCAGCGCCCTAATCGTATGTGCCACCGCGGACGTCGTCGTTATTTATATAATACTACTCTATGAAGCAAATATCAGTACAGTTACTGTGAACAGGAATATGCAAATAATGTTCCAAGTTACGTATTTTCCTATTTTCCCATGTATTTTGTGAACCAACTTGTTCAAATAGAGATACTGTTGTAATTGTAGTACGCAACAATTGTCTTGCTGTATTTAAATTAAGATTAAGTTCCCATAATGTGAATTAACCGCAAATAGATGTTTCCAATAGTTCTGTATGAAGCTAGCATGGGTCATGGTACAAGGATAGTGGATTTCAACGTGCGTTGCCGGAAGCTTGCCATTAAAAATATAAAAATGATCCCACGTCGTGTATGAATGTTCAAACTTTATTACCCCTACGGTCACCAAAACATTATTTATCATCCGCCAATAAAAACCGCACGTCAATCTGTGCAATATTCACAGATATCAGCTCACCCTTCAAACATAATGTTACCAAATACCACGTGAGAACGCTACAATATCAGGTCCCACTCAGTAAAAACCTGCTACAAAAGCAAAACGAGTGTACATACTTCCTGGCCAATACGCACACGTCAACCTAATTGGATGAGCGAAGCGAAGACTTCAATTTCACTGACCCCCAAAAAATTTAGCTCTGGTGTTTTTTTTTGTTTGTTTGTTTGTTTGTTTTTTTTTTGTCTGTTTGTTAACTCTCTCCCAGGCAAACGGCATATCCGATCTTGATGAAATATTGACAGGACCTTCGAAATCTCTGAACTTAGAGGTGTATTGTTTTTGGGTACAATCGAGAAATATTTCTCAGAATATCGTACTTTTACGATTTTTCGATTTTTTGTGCATATTCGTGCATTGGCCAATTCGACCAACGGGTGGGGCTACAAGTTCATGTATTCATGGACATTGAGTTATGATGATGTAGTACATTTTAAAGAAAAAGTTGAAAAGTTAGCCAGAATCTATAGAAATAAGCTTTAATATAAGTTTTTGATTTTTGTGCGATATTTTCGTGCTTTTGGTCCAATCTGACCAAACGGGTGGGGCTTACAACGTTCATATTATACATGGACATTAAGGTTATGGTGATGTATTACCTTTTAAAGAAAAAGTTGAAAAGTTAGCCAGAATTCATAGAAAAAAGCTTTTATATAGTTTTTACGGTAAATAATAAAAATTGACAATAAACAATAGAAACTTGACAACAATCACTACAATGCGTAGCAACAAAACAAAGCACTTGCAAAAGTAAAGAATATCCCATGCAAACTAAAAACTTAAAAAAACTCATCCATCAACGCGGCGGACTTAGCGTTTTCCTAGTTATACCAATTACATAATTCACATTAAAAACTCGTATGTTTACGGATGATGGTCATTCGATTCGAATCTGACCAGTGTTATAATAATATGAAGGTCGATTTAATTAAATGTCAGTGGTTGGGTTTGTGTCTTACACTCATTAGCACAGCAGGCGGTGCATAGCGAGATCGCACCTTGATACTCAACACACCAGAAAATAAATCACAATAACAATCGTTATAAATTACAAGTAATAAATTAGAATCCATCGGGTAGTCTTTAAATTATCTCGAATAGACTCGAATACGATTCAAAGGAATTATTTACTGATTTGAGAACACGCAGCGTAAATTTTTAGTGGCAAACGCTTTTTCAGGCGCGTTGTTGGATGAGCGTAATTGTTTAAAAACGAAAAAAGCATAAAATTGCAATTTTCATAAGAAATAATTATTCGATTCGACACAAATATATAAAATCATAAAATTAAGGTTCCGTGAAAAAAACATTACAATCGGATAAATGCTTTATGTAGGTGTAGGTGTTGTAAGTCGGAGAAAGTTTAAAATTTAAAAAAAATCGTAAAAAATTGCAATTATCATGAGAAATAATTATTTGATTACGCTGAAATTTCACATGAATATATTTATTCATAAAATTAAGGTTCTGTGAAAAAATCATTACAATCGGATAAGGCATGTAGGTGTTATAAGTCGAAGAAATGTTTTAAAATAGAAAAAAATCGTCAACTTGCGATTTTTATAAGAAATAATGTTTCGATTGCGCTCAAAAACGTGGCAATTCTAAGTTATTTCAAAGACCTCCACAAAATTTCATTGCAATTGGAGTATCGGTCTAGCCGAAATCGTGTTAACAAACAGCCAAAAATACAAAAAAAAATCTCCAGTGTAGTGAAATGGAATCTTCGCTTCGCTCGCTACGCTCATCCAATAATAAGGTGGCAGTAGTGGACTTTTTTGCGGTAAAAAAGGATAAAAAATTATTTTATTTTATTTTATTTATTTGTGGGCACATTACAACAGGACACACAAGTGCAATTCACCAAACATTACATACAGGGTAACAAAACAAAATAATACAAAACGTAAAAATACAATGTAAAATTAGTCACATAAAGATGACTCTAACAATGATAAATGTACGAGAGTGGTGTTGTTTGTATGTATGTTTGAGTGTATGATTGTGTGAGTGTAAATATAAATTGTGGGTGCATGAAGAATAAACTGAAGATATTAGAGAAGTAATTATCGGTTATTTCTCGGTTAATTATAAAATCTGAAAAGAATATGTCTATTAATAATTAGGAAGCGAAACTCCCATAATCACTTTGTCATATCCCACGATAATAAAAACCCAACACGACCTCTAATTGAAGTGAGTTTTTTTTTGTTGACATTCCCCTTCAACAAGGATGATACAGAATGTTTTTGGTGACCCTGGGCATTGATTTAAGTCCTGGGTGCAAGGGGCAGTTTATAGCCCCCCTCCAAAAAGTTTGAAAATTCATGACCCGGCACCTCCACCAAAACAAATTAATTAAATTACTTATTTACAGAATCCAGATGTCTGAAAAGTTTGCAGAATGAAAGGCTTACAAAATAAAAGAGCAGAAAATGTTTTTGATTTTTTTGGAACGGACATAACCTCAGCATTCACATTTCCGTACTTAGTCATAAGTCAAAAATTGAATTTTGAGCAGTGATTTTTTTTCAATATTGTTTCGACACTCTTTTATCTACAAACTGGAAAAAAACTAACTCTAAAAGTAACTCTTGAAGCAGAATGTTTTTACCAAAACCAAAACCAAAAAACAATACAATTTACAATCAATTTGTAGATTAAGAGTCGGAAACAAAAAAGGAGCGCTGCTTTAAAAACTATTATAATATATGAAATAAATGAAATCCAATTTTGTACTTATGAGTTAAGATATTTTAATTGATGATTCAGAGGTTATGTCTCGCACTAAAAAGCATCAACAAAAATATCTGCTGGGTTTTGCGACTTTTCAGACATTCTTTTGAAACCAATTGATCACCTTTACAGCCCGGTTGGAGTGAGTCGCCAGCACAAACAGCATCTCTAATAGAACTATGCATCTGTATCGATCAGATGAAGCGATGCGAGCAAGCAAGTGCATCAGCGCATCAACCTACTTCTCTACTAGCTCTATAGCAGATCCGGCAGGGGTCGCTATGCTATTCAACTCAAACTTCGCTTTCACGCCTTCCGGTTCTGTTGTGACGTATCTAGATAAAATCGGTTATCTATTATATTATCTAGATAAGTTTTTGGTTGTTATCTTTTTCAATTATCTAGTTAAAATAAAGTTTTTCTTATCTGAGCTTTTTAAGCTTTTAGATAATTTTTTTAGATAAAATAGTTAGGTAACAATACAATACTTTAGAAAAATATTATAATTACACTTTTTAAAATTAAAATAACGTCTACTAATTAACTACTTTATAATGATGTTCTTAGAATCAGCATTTTTGAAAACAGCGTCAAAAGTTGGTAAATAAATTACCTTTTTCTGTGATAATTTTTTAAGCAAAATTATCTAGATAATTAATTTTATCTATTATCTTTTATCTTATCTAGATAACGATTTGAAGGATTATCTTTATCTTTGTCAAGTTAAAAAATATCTAGTCACAATACTGGTCCTGTCAAGGTCGAACGAACCGATTCTCTTCGTGAGAAAGCGAGAATACCCGAAGACTATTAAAATTCCCTCGTTTAATTGAGATTCACAAACACGTTCAAATTAGTAGTTGTAAATTAATAATCGAGGCCGAAATGGCTGATCTCGCCTCTTTACTTCTTTAGTGTTGACGTTAATGTTATTTTTATGTCCATACGCGTGTATTTATTTATTTATTTATTAGCTCATTATATATTTGATTATTTTCATACTGGGTTGTTTTAGAGCAAAGAATACAGCTAAGGTATTATAGTGGCCACATCATATTTTATTATTGTAAATGTCGTGGACAACTTTAAGGTTGTTATTTGTACGTTGTGGCGTGAAATGTCAGTTCGTAGACACAGTAGGGTCTACAAATTTGGCAGTTGGCACATAACTATTCGCTCGGCCATGAACTATCCTACGTATATGAAACTTTGCAAAGTTGTCAATAAAGCATGCATGGAGAGCCCTACAGTCAAGAAAAACATCACGAATATGGACAAATTTGGCAAAGTCGTGAAAATCAATTTATTTTAAATATTATTTTAAAACAAATTTTAGAAAAGCGTTACTTTAGAGCCCTTTGTTTCTGCTGCCGTGACAGCTTTTTGTTGTTGCCATCATCCTTCAACAAGGATGATACAGAATATATTTAATGATCCTGGGGTCAGCAGGGGGACGGGGCTATTGCCTCACTCAAAACGGTGATACATTCGAATGCGGCCTACCACCAAAACCGCACTAGTGAGAATTTTTTGACAATCCGTTGATCAAGCTGATTTAAATACGCACATATATACCGAAAAAAAAAATGAAACATTAAAAAAATAAGATGAACTTTTGACGTTTCATGGACTTCACTTTTTTTATGAATAAAAATATGCTTTTTCGAGATTTAAGTTTTTAAAGTTTTTAAAACACCATTTTTGTTCTGTAAGTTCTCGCCTGATGGCCTTGGACCACCGACTAAGCTTATCAGGTCGGCGGTGGGGCTTCTAATAACAGTTGTGACGTCATCAACCACAGGTCACGTGACCTGCAATAACGAGATTAACACATAAAACCGTTTAACCCGCGGACTCTTGGGTGCGATACGTGGCACGTGACGATATGTCGCCGGAGACCGGCCCTGAACATCCGTCTACCATACAGACGATATAGACATTATTTATAGAATATGTAATGTTATTATCTTTAATCTAATGGTAATTAATTATCTCGTTTTGAGAAGAAAACTAAAAATTATTTTAAATACCGTATACAATCCAGAAATTACAAAATCCAAACCGACCAGGATTTGAACCCTGGTCTCACACATTCCTGGTCGATAAAGAATCGATGACGATGACTCTGATGATTTTTATTGCTCTATTAATGCAATATTGCTATTCGAGACGATGAGTGGTGATCTAGTTTAGGGAAAAGGACAACTATAAACTATAAAGAACCCGTCTCTTATGCAGGATTCGAACCCACGTTCTCCTAGAATCAAACACTCAAGGACTGCGCCCAAATCGTATGAGCCACCGCGAACTGCTGATGAAGAATCAAGAAAAGAAAGAAAATTCGTAAAGCAGTTTGATTATTTCGATAGAAAACCAAGAAAACGTGTTTCGTTAATTTTGTTTAAACTTTACACTTTTAAGTTCTTTCAGTCATGATTGCCGGTAGTAGGAATCGAACCCGTGACCTCCCGAATCAGATTAGCACGTATTACCTAACATCCCGATGCAAGAACACATCGTCTTTATAGATATCTTCCAAACAACAGTGCTGCAATATCAAATATGAGATACCGCAGATAAAAGCTCAAAGAACTCAACAGTCAGCTTGAGATAACCGCAATTTCAACATTGAAGAATTGCTGAGGTAGAAATCACGTCCGAACATTACACAATAAATCGACTGACGATGAACCAATAATTATGGATCTAAAACGAGTAATCGTGGCCGCTTTCCTAATTAATCGTAACTGCTCTATCGAAGAGAACGGACAAACGAATATGATTTTCTTTCTTTATATATATAATACTAGGAAGCTTCACAAACGCTTTTTCAGGCGCGTTGTTGGATGAGCGTAATAGTTAAAAACGAAAAAATGCATAAAATTGCGATTTTCATAAGAAATAATTCTTCGATTACGCTAAAATATATTAATTCGAATTAATTAATTATAGACGAATATATTAATTCATAAAATTAAGGTTCTTTGAAAAAATTATTACTATCAGATAAAGCATGTAGGTGTTATAAGTCGAAGAAATTTAAAAAAAATTAACAAATCGTAAAATTGCGATTTTCATGAGAAATAATTTTTCGATTGCGCTCAAAAACGTGGCAGTTCTAAGTCAAGATTTCGAAGGCCTCGACAAAATTGCATCGCAATTGGAGTATCGGTTTAGCCGGAATCGTGTTAACAAACAGACAAAAATACAAAAAAAGGGGAAAAAACATTCCCGATTTTTTTCTCCGGTGTAGTGAAAAGGAATCTTCGCTTCGCTCGCTACGCTCATCCAATAATATAAATAATAATCAATCTGATTTTCACAGGAGGGTATGAATAGGCCTGCAATGATGGTGGTGTTTAAGACCACTTTTCCTTACTTATCTTGAGAGGCACGTATCGGGGGGAAAAACTAAATAGTGAATATATCACCGTTGTTATTCACCACTTATGGCAAAACAAACCCAAAAGGCAGCCTCGATTTTTCAAAACAATCACCTACCTCTGAATGTGTAGGGCCTACAGCTAACTTTTTATATCAGAAGATCCTAGTCCAAAAATCCTCAAAATATCAATGGGAAAAGGGTCGATAAAGCATGTAGGTCTTATAAAGTCGAAGAATGTTCTAAAAATGAAAAAAAAATCGTAAAATTGCGATTTGTATGAGATATATTTTTCGATTGCGCTCAAAACGTGGCAGTTCTAAGTTCAAGATTTGAAGGCCTCGCACAAATTGCATCGCAATGGAGTATCGGTTTAGCCGAATCTCGTGTTAACAAACAGACAAAATTACAAAAAAGAAGAAAAAAACATTCCGGATTTTTTCCGGTGTAGTGAAAAGAAATCTTCGCTACGCTCATCCATAAAATAAATAATAATAATCAATCATGATTTTCACAGGAGGGTATGAATAGGCCTGCAATGATGGTGGTGTTTAAGACCACTTTTCCTTACTTATCTTGAGAGGCACGTATCGGGGGGAAAAACTAAATAGTGAATAATTAATTATCACCGTTGTTATTCACCACTTATGGCAAAACAAACCCAAAAGGCAGCCTCGATTTTTCAAAACAATCACCTACCTCTAAATTTGTAGGGCCTACAGCTAACTTTTTATATCAGAAGATCATAGTCCAAAAATCCTCAAAATATCAATGGGAAAAGGGTTACAAAATAATAAATTTCCTTGGTCGCTTTGATTTACTGTCCCCCACTGAAAATCAGTTATATAACTGAATGGGTAGACTCTAAATACTATTTATTTATTTAAAAATATAAATTATTAATTATATTCATTGTCAATTATCCTGCTTTAGGGATATTAAAAACAAAATTTGACTTTTATTTTCACTATAAAAAGCTGCCTCTGCGTCCCTTGCTATACTTACAAACCTATAGTTATCTACTTATATTTATTGCTTCGTGGGACCCGTTGTTTGATAACAGTAAACGTGGACAAAGCTATAAACATGTGCATGTTATTTACGTCCCCAATAAATAAATGTCGTATAGTTTGGAACGCAAGTAAACACGCGTTTACAGTGTACTAAGGAACAACTTAAGACTTACATTATACACACACTTATTTCATTGTCAAGCTGGTGGTATCGAAATTAGAAAATATAGCTCGACGAAACACAAATGTTTGTCCAACTATTTTATACATTGAATATAACAAGAAAAACAATTGTTTGCAAGAGAGTTCACAAAATAGGGACTGAAGTAAAGCGTTATTATATAAGGTGCCGAGTACATAAATATTTCAACTTTCTGAGTCGGCTAGAGGTGCCGAGTACATTAATATTTCAACTTTCTGAGTCTGCGAAATGTCAACAAAAAACGCTAGTCAGTAGAGTACATGTTCAGTTTTTTAATCGTGAGACGAGACACACTTACATATGGGCAGACTCAGACAGAAAAGTGATACATATGCTGTAGTTGAATGCTACCTGTAGCTAGATCCGAATACTTCGAAACTAGTGAATTCATATCTTAATTTAATTAATCGGGGAACACTCCTGTTGATATTAATTATAGAAATCAGTACAAAACTTACAAAATCCACCTCAGCTTAGGGGTAAAGAATCCGAGCGGCAATCGGGAGACCGGGGCTCGATACCGCGGTGATATGGACTTTTTTTAACTTCTGGTTTACTTTTCATACAAATGAATTCTTATTCATCACTAAAAGTGTGAAACTTCTTTGCAAATCCGTGTTCTCAATGAGAAACATAAAGTCCTGCCTGTTGTATTACCCTACACCATGTTCTGCTCTGTCTGTTGGACTAACAGAGAGAAACTGCCACTAATTTATGTCAAATTTAAAGAGTAATAAACTAATAAAAACCACCAACTTAAAATTCACGCATGGTAACATTAGCTTCGAGCATGAGCGTGTGTATAGTGGAACAGCTCTCGGCTGCCAGAATCTATTTTATTGTAAACTAGGCCGCTTCTTGTATAGTCGCGTTGGTGGATGAGGTTATGAACTATCGCCTACAATCTTATATTAGAATAAAGAATAAGAAAAAAAGTAAATGTGTGTGATTGCTGTAATATATGTTAACTAAGTTCGGATATTTTGAAGGACCCCTGAAAGTTTCAACACATCGGAATAGCCGTTTGTTTGGCAGAAAGCTGTAGAACAATGTGGATTTGAAATATTTGTTGGATTTTACCAAAATTCATAACATATAACCAAGTTCAAAGATATCGAATGTTTCTTGAAAATGTCATCAAGTTCCGAGTAGACGTTTGCCCGACAGAGAGCAAAAGTTCAGCCAAAAATAAGTGGTGTTTTTCAAATCAGTCAAATTGTAGTCTTAGTTACGCTCATCCAATTATGTCTTCGCGTACTATGTTTATGTCAGAGTCAGTCGAATCGAACCCAGGACCTTTGTCAGCGCAGATGCTCTGTTTAGCTGACTATATAGTGTCCTCCTTTGTAAATCAGTTTTTTTTTAACTGTTTAGGATTAATTAATTAAATAAATAAATAAATAAATAAATAAATAAATAAATAAATAAATAAATAAATAAATAAAAATAAATAAATAAACCAATTGAGCAAACAATTAGAATGGAATAGCTCTGTTGGTAAGAGCATCTGGCCGGACAGAAGAGGTCCCGGTTTCAATCCCCGGTGGAGGCACCTTTTTAATTTCATACTAAAAATATTAAATATTACTAAATTATTTATTATTACTTAATACTAAATAAATAATAAATAAAAATTTGTGAAATTGGAATAGGTACTTTAGACAGAAATTAAAAAATGCCTACACTGGGGATCGAACCCGAGACCTTGGCTTTCCGGGCCATGCTCTTACCAACTGAGCTATGCAGCCGCCAATTTAATTCTGTCTAATTCTTTGTCTGTTTATACTGTTAATAACGTGTGTAGAGCAGATTGCACTGCCTATTAGACTACATACGAAATTAACTGGAGAAATACAAACCATCTCTGTAACCCTAGAGTTGGGATATTTGATGTTTAACCTTGGTTTTATAGTAGGCGACTATGACGCTGATATGTAGGTACTTTAGACAGAAATTAAAAAAGTGACTACATCGGGGATCGAACCCGGGACCTTGGCTTTCTGGGCCATGCTCTTACTATATATATAAATATATATTTAAATCGCGAGTGCGGTGTCCCTTGTGTATCCCCACCACACCTCTCACGCCCGTCCTTCGTGTATGTCTACTATTCATCTCACGCGTGGCCGCGAACCATCCAATCTAGAACGCGGATTCTACACAAAACTAGTTCACTTTTTACCGTCCGAGTCGCAGACTAAGTGACAACTATCGATAAGAATCGAACACGTCGTCTCAATCGATTGTTGCGTTGTAAATTAAGGACGAACAGATCCGGAATCGAGAAATGAAAGTTGCCTGCTGCATTCGTTGAACGTTGTGGATTCGCGAGATTCTTTGGGAGGGGTAAACATGAACATGATTATTATTGAAGTGCATGGACAACGCTCTTTCTATCTACGCCATTTGGGGCAGTTCGGGAAGGTAATACAAAGGTCCATGTTGTGAGCTTTAGACAACTTTCTGTGCAGTGTTTAGTCAATTTAAAAATTCTCTGGATTAGATTTTGACCTTTTAATTTTCATCAAAAAAATCTGAAATTTTTAGTTTTTGTTTACTAAAGATGAGTGCATGGCGCGATCAGAGCACATTAATTTTCAACACTACAAATAGTTGTCCCCTACGCATGCTTCGTCATGTGATTTGAAAAAATCTGATTGCTTTAATTATGCGTTTTTTTTTAATCAATGTTGGCAAATAAATTAGTAAGATAAATTATAAAATTGCACAAGAAAATTATTTCCATGTTTATAATAATTGAATGAAGAAACATCAGTGATTTCAAACAGGTTATCTCAACAGTTCAAGTAAAGAAATTTCCGTACCCGTCTTCTCACTTACTCTCTCTGCAAAAGTTACAAAACAACTCCTCAACTACCAATGATTACAGTGGTGTCATCCAAAAATTCATGTATCGTACGGGCTCGTTCTTGGGTAAATTACATGGTGTTGTAACAAAAGGGGTCTGGGGGAGGACCCCCATTTATGCGGGTCCAGGGCGCATAGCCCCTGAAAATTTCTCGATTCTTAACGTGTGGTTCGAGTATTTTAGCTTCAGCATGTTTTTTAGCATTTTTTTAAAGTGGTGACTAATTATAATTGTTGTGATGGTAAAATGATATTATACTGTGATTCAGATAAGCTGTCACTCGCCGAGGGATCGCAGCACTGTCGTCCACGCACTATGGCCACAGGATCGGCAAAAAGTAAATAAAATAACGGTCTCTAAAACTGCTTTCGGAGAAAAACACGACTATTTTAAAGCCAAGCCTTGCCCAATATATCCTAAAAATAAAGTATTTATGAAGTGTACGAATAAAATCAAGACATTTTGATGCTCCTAAACATTGACATCACATCTGGCGAGGTTGGCATTATAAACAGCTGGAACTTTGGACACACCATTACCAACAAGGCAAAAAAACTTTCGTAATCGTGATTACTTAAAATCATTATTTCGCTAAAATACTGACTCTTGTGGGACGAACTACTTTATTCACAGCTTATAAAATGTTGATTTATGTGATAAAATATCACGATAACATGACCAAATACGGTAGGCCCTACCTTATGCCAGTTGTGTGTAAATTGTCAACGTTGGCGTCCGTGCTCTCGCTTGACCTTGACGGCCGCCAGCTTATCTATCAGCTTATCGTAGGTTGGTGTTCTTTAACTTGACATTGGATTTCCTTATCTACAAAAGATATACACTACAGTATACCCTGAACCTTTTTTAAAATATACGGAGTGGTGTATATTTATTTTTGGTTATTCGCCGTATACCCGCGTATACCCCCATGACACCTCGACACCAATGAACCTGTGTACACCGACTTTGGTCACCCCCACGAAGCGTGCGTTGTGTTTACCTAGCACATTGTTAGGCACCAGTGCATTGAACTCGGTGCTCGGGTCGGGCCTAGGCATACTCTAGGTATAGGTGTGTCCGTGTCTTATCCGACGATATCGCTGCCCTTGATCCACTAAGGACAATAATCGACTATTTTACTGAGCGACACGTGAAATTCGCAAGTACAGACAAAGACGAAAAGTCGCAGATTTTCAAAATTTCACAAAATGGTCCGGAAAACGTCAAAATTGAATCAGCGCCAAACACCAAAATTTGCTAATTATAAAATTGGAGTTCCTCAACTGAAACACTGCGAACCAACCATTAATTAATGTAAATTAAATTTTAATTAAATTCGAGAATAAAGGGGAATATGCTTACATTTTTACATTTTGGTTTGTCACTTTATCCACAAAAGCAATACTTTTCAGACCGAGTCTGCAAATTTCGCGTAAACCGCCAAAAGTAAGATTTACTCAATATAACCGAAATATAACATTTTATGACACAAAATTCTTTTTACGTTTTGTTTTTGTTTATAAAAACAAATTACATAATAATATTCAGTTTATGTCGCTGACTGCTGGATGGTATCTTTCAGATTGGTAAATTGAGGCCGTCAGATGAAGAATTTGAATTTTTAAATGTATAAACGAATAACTAATGGCACTAGAAGAAACCCTACTGCGAAACACAGGGGCAATTAAAGCTGGCTCGACCAGGTTTTTGTCACTTGTATGAACTCGTTTAATTTCTCAAAATCCAGAAGTAATAAAGAGCGAACAGTAATAGAATAACTCGTTAATGTAATGCCCGAGTTGAGAATGGTTGTTCGGCAAACAATTTAAATCAGAAACGCCAACATGCTTAGCAAATACTCTGTTGATTGTGTGTGTGTGTGTGTGTGTGTGCGCGCGCTTAGTTGTTTGCCTTGTCAATACTTGGCAGAGATAAACTCAAGCAACTCTTACCATTGAATGAACTGTGTGCTCAAAAGAAGCTTTGGTGCGTAAGTAGAGCAAATGTATGCCGATTTTTTATTCACCGTAGGCCTATTTCTTATTGGGCGGGGCTAACTTAATTTAGCCTATACCTATTAAGTGAGGGCTCTCGCCGTCTTAAATGCAGTACTTTCGTACTTTTCTGATTACATGAAGGAAGTCGTCATTTTCTTGTTCTGTTTTTACCCTCCGACAGATTACTAAATGCTGATTTCTTGTTCAACGAATTTTATTTGTTAAAAAACTTATATTTTAATTTTTCCTCCGATTTATTTTCTGTTGTCTTAGGTTTTCTACGAATGGTATTTTCTATATTGATTTTAATTAAAAATTGTCTGGACCGGCACCTCCACCATCCTCTTAAAAATAATATACTTTTTCGTTACTAGAAAAAAACTCCCGATTTTTTAATTTCGGGTCAGACCTCGACATTTCGGGTACACGCACACCATTTGTTTAGTAACTGACCGTAAATAGGTCACCAAAGAGGATTTTATGATTTGATTGAATTAGTGATTGAATTGTAAAGCATGGTTGTCCCCACTGACCAGTGCATATAGCCATTATAGGCTCGTAGAAATAAGCGATTGATGATCAAATAAAAACCCTGAACATGTTTCAGATTATTATCTTAATTTTAAAAACAATTTCTCGTCTAATGATTGCAGTGGCGTATCCAAGGGGGTGAGAGGGGGGATAACCCCCCTCCACCCCCCTTAAAAAAAAGTGTGAAAGTGCACTTTAACGTTTCAATGGATAATACAGAATAACTGTTTTTCACAATACTAAATGCAAATTACCATCTGACCAAAAGAGAATTTTAGTAGATACAAAGTTTGTTATTGTGATGCTTTAAAATGCACAGATTTTCACCAAAATTACCTTGAAGGAGAAAAGTTTTCCGGAGGACAAGCCCCCCGCCCCCCCCCCCCCCCCCCTAATTAGCCTTCGGTACATCTCTATGAATCAATTGATTGAACCCCCTTTACGAATTCCTAGACACTCCACTGAATGATTGTATTCGATCGAAATGAATGAAGTAGCTTCTGGCCTATGTTTTATGGCCGAGAAACGTTGTCGAGGCCGAGGCCATTGAGAAACACAAAGTCAAGCCAACCAGCGTAACTCCTTGTTTGTCTAGGATAGAAGAAAGAAACCGGAAGTAGATTCACAGACGAGAGAACAACGCTAGCCAGAGACATTGGAGAACTACCTTGCAAAGTCTTTGCGGCCCGGGTTCTACTAGTCCGGTCGGGGCCTGTGGTCAAGTAGCGCCATCTACGCACTGTTACACCATATCATATACTAGGAAAACGCTGAAGTCCCGCCGCGTTGATGGATGAGCGTAATTTTTTTTAAACGAAAAAAGCGTAAAATTGCGAATTTTTTAAAAAGATAATTTTTTGATTACGCTCAAATTTCACACGAATATATTAATTCATAAAATTAAAGTTTTGTGAAAAATCAGTACAATCGGATAAAGCATGTAGGTTTTATTCGTCGAAGAAATGTTTTAAAAATCGAAAAAAATCGTAAAATTGCGATTTTCATAAGAAATAATTTTTTGATTGCGCTCAAATTTAACACGAATATATTAATTCATAAAATAAAGGTTCTGTGAAAAAATCATTACAATCGGATAAAGCATGTAGATGTTATAAGTCGAAGAATTTTTTTAAAAATCGAAAAAAATCGTAAAATTGCGATTTTCATGAGAAATAATTTTTCGATCGATTTTTCCTTGCGTGCAGTTCTTCGTTCAGCAATTTCATAGACCTCCATAAAATTTCATCGCAATTGGATGGAGTATTGGTTTAGCCGGAATCGTGTTCACAGACACACAAAAATACAAAAAAAAAAAAACATTCCGGATTTTTTTCTCCAGTGTAGTGAAATGGAATCTTCGCTACGCTCATCCAATAATGAGTGTTACTTGGTGTTACCGTCATATTATGCTACTTTTTGTAAGCGATATTTGTTCTTTCGATTATGATCGATTAATCGAAACAACAAAAATACGTGAAAACGTTAATTTTTTCCCCCTAGCTTTGCCACGTAAGTTAAAAATCAAAGTAACACTACAACGAAACGTGCCATTTTTGTTTAAACGTAAATTTTATATGTTTATCTAACTTATTATGAAAGGGAGATGTCGGAAAAGGGAATCGATTGATCGAATGGAATAGGGGAATCCCCCACCTACTTTTTCGCTATCCCTCATGGAATATTTTTCTGTATGGTGTGGTTTCTTAGTAAGTATAATCTAAACCAAATAGATAAGTTTTTATAAAGTCATTTTAAGCATCCTATTGAAGAAAAAACAATATATTTAATATATTTAAAGAATTGAAACTTAGTAACCTGGCAGAAGGTGGGTGTATGCCCTGACGATGACGACTAAACATAACCATATTTGGCACTGGCCATTCAATACAAAATAATATGTTAGTTGTTTAGGCCTACACGTACCACAAAAAACAAAAAAACAATAGAGTTCATAGTAACAATATTAAAAACCTTTGGTAGAGTAATAATTTCGATTAGCCAAGTTGCATAAATATGAGACGTTAAGCAATATCCAATCAATCAATAAGTTAATTTCTCGATTTGTTTCGTCGGGAAACACTCCCGTAGGTGTAATTGTTATTATTTACTACAATTCAGAAATTAAAAAGTCCGTCCCAACCGGGAATCGAACCACGGATCTCCCACATTCCATGGTGAGCGTTTTAACCACTAGACCATCATTAATTTCTGAATTGTAGTAAATAATAACAATCAATAAGTTGTTTTAAAAATATAAAATGTAATTAATAAAACGTTTTTATGTTTTTAATATATAACTGTCGTCGTTCGTTGTATTTAGCTAGTTTAGTTAGCCTTCAGTGTTTGTTCAGCACTTGTTATGTCTAGCTCACTAGAACTTGACGGTACGGGAGGGGAGGGGGGGGGGTCTTATAACAATGCCCTCGTGTGAGACTGAGAGTAACCGGTGTACCATGTACACTGCACAGAGTAATTCCATACGACACATATTATCACCTGGTCACTTGGGACCGCGACGTTGCCACGTCTTGCCTGCGACTGCGACACACCCGGCAACACTGCCAGGTTTTACGGTGTTGCGAACAAGAGGAAAACTTTGAGTCATACTGAGGAAACTGAGTAATATTTCCGAGAATATATTTTTCTGTGCACTTTCGTGGAACATTCTAAGAAAATTATGATTTTGAACTAATGGCATGTTGAAATATTTGCAACGTTGAAAAACTATATTACGTAAAGAAGTCGCAACTACTGGCATCGATGAAATGATTTGCTTTGCGGTGTAATGAGCGAATTTGTAATAGTAATTTCAAGGAAATTTGCAAAAATATGTGGGTTTACTTTTGCTTTCAAATAGAAGGGTCCGAGTTCGATCCCGGTTGTGTAGCTTTTAAGTCATTTTTCAAATCACATTTTACGAATTTGAAAAACATATGATTGGCGTAAAAGAATATGGACGTAAAAAGTACATTGTAGTAAAAAGTAAGATCTGTGTCAGTATGCCAAAGACATTAACACGTTCTCATATTTTCACTTTATTTTCAGTGTTTTTAACGAAGTGCATATACCAACACATGTTCCCGTGTAACAAAAGTGGTTAATTGGTGTCCAACAATATCATTTTAGTATAATCCCAACGCCCTTGATGACAGACTTTGCAAACAGGGCCACCGCATTTACATTTTATTTATGTATTTATTTATTCATGTTCAAAATTGCCTAAAGCAAGTCGGGAGTCATAAAATGTTGCTGAATAGAAAAACTAATAACTAGGCCGCTTCGCGAACGCTTTTTTGAGTCGAGTTGATGGATGAGCTTTTTTGTAAGTTTTTAGTATGGCCCGAAGACTTGCTTTTTGTATGCATTGTAGGTGATGTTGTCAAGTTTCTATAGTTACTTGTTAATTATTATAGGCCTACACCTCAAAAAACTTATATTAAAACCTTTATTTCTATGGATTCTGGATAACTTTTTCATTCAAAAGGTACTACATCACCATTATCTTAATGTTCATGTAAAATGTTCACCAAACGGGTGGGGCTACAACGTTGTAGCCCCACCCGTTTGGTCAGAATCGGCCCATAAAATATTACGACAATATCGCATTGAAAATCGGGGTAAAATCACGATATTCATGAGAAATATTTATTCGATTGTACCCAAAAACGTGGCAGGTCTAAGTTCAGAGATTTCGAAGGTCCCCTCCAATTTTCATCAATATCGCATATGCCGTTTATCCGGTAGAGCGCGAACAAACAGACCAAAAAAACGAGGTAATTTTTTTTTTTTTGGGGGGGGGGGGCAGTGAAATTGAAGTCTATCGCTTCGCTCATTCAATTACGAAGTATTAGCCATAACAAAATTTACTGCAGAAATCAAGAAGTGTCAACAGCTTCAACAGTCAACAGTCAAATTTGAGTAGGTTGTTTGGAAGGACATGCCGTGTCAATAAGAATACATTTTCATAATATTAATTATTTTTTACATAACCGGCAGTAAATGTGCTATAGATACAATTGGTAGTGCTTTGCCAAGCTTATGTAGGAGACGTGTATTTGAAATGTGGGAATGTTATCAGTTAGATACATGCGCATACCCTTTCTGAACTATTTTATAATTTTATATTGTTTGAGGGTGGATTAGAAAGTGATCCAAAATGTTTCAAACAAACTATTTTTAAACGGATATTTAGCATTGTAAAGAAAGTATGCACTAACCACACTATAGTTCATCCACTGCTGAAAGCAAATTAATGTTAACATAAGTATTAGTCTTGTTAAAAGATTCGTTAAGGTTCGGTCACGCCTTCTTGTACTTCATCAAGCGACGGGATACTGCTCTGATGAAGTGGTCGAAGGAGCCCTCGAAATATCGCAAACCATTTTTTTAAAAACCTAATTGGACAAGGCGTCATTAAAAAACTACGAGTGTCTTCAGCGCAGTAAAAAAACATCGCGTTTCGTCGTATGTTTTATTACAAGAGTGTTTAGGTCTACCCAAGAGTTAGACCTTTCCCGCGGTTTTATGGCTTGCAGAGGTTATGTCACGACATGTTATATTGCAGGCTGTGCCACAAGAAGTGGCCGCAGACATTTGCCCTTTGAGAGGTGCTGGGTGGAAGAAGGGTGATGGGATGGTAGGAGAACACGACTCAGATTTGACAAAATAAAAATAAAATATATAAATTTAAGGGGTGTACGCAATTGAAATGGAAAAACGGTCGGAATCGGCGGGAATTGTAGTACGAATGTGAACGGTTTCACACCAATTGAAGGGCGTCGGCACATGGTGGCAAAAGGAAGAAAGACACACTTGCCCCCCCCCCTGGATTTTCAACTAAGTCATTGTTCGAATTGTTCTTGGTGGTTTCTAGTTTCTACTATACAAAAACTACATTATTTTGGTATTGCTTCCTTTACTTTTTTAAACACACTAAACTCAGTCTTAATTAAGTAGTTTGGTAGGTACATTTTCGCTATATTGTTGAGCGTCTACGTCCCCCAAACGCTCTATGCTACAAAAATGTTATGTATGTTTCGACGACGTGAGAAACCAGGGCGCTTCAACCGATAAGGTCATATTGCGCCGCCTGTGATATTGAAAGTTGATGAGATGCGTTAATGGGGTGTTTAAGAATTTTTAAGTGTATATATTATAAGAAAATAAAATTATGGTGATGATAGTTATAACAAAACAATAGTTATTTATTTAAATGGAAATAAAGAAATTAAAGAAATGCGTATGAAGTGAATTAAATTTTGTTACATAAATTACTTTGAATTAATTAATGAATTTTTAAAAGTATATATTATGTATGTTTAAAAAAAACTCCATGCCTCCACCTGCAAAAATCTTACCGATCCCTGCACCAATCTACTTTTTGCAACCTTGATAATTATATCTTGTACCCCTCTCAACACAGTAAGAATTATTGTAAGGATGTAAGGATACCGTAAAAACCAAAACAATGTTATCTTTAAATAGCGGATTCAAATCTTATTGACAGAAGCTGAATAACGCAGTGGTGTTAAACTAGAGAACGTGTGTAGTATATTATTATCTAGATCGTCATCAGTAAGCTAAGCCATTCTTCGGCCATGGGAACTAGCGGTTTTTGTTGTAGGTTTTATGAGAAAGTGGAGTAACGGAAGAATTGGGATGGCTTCCAAACTGAATCGCGCTTCATTCGTCAGAGTGAAGAGTAAAAAGACTTGAAAGATATGACATTAATTTGCCAAGCAAACGATCGATCGAGAAACGAATACTACTTATTTATTGTCCTTATTTATTATTTACTTATTGGTTGTCCTCCTTTGTAAATCAGTTTTTATAACTGAATAGGATAGACGTTAAATAAATAAATAAATAAATAAATAAATAAATAAATAAATAAATAAATAAATAAATATGAGTCTGTTAAAGTCGATTCTTTCATGTTAAATCATAAATTTGCGTAGTTTTTCCTAACACTCTTTGGGGCCAAGCTAAGTGCGGCCCAAGGTCGAGGGGAGGAGGGGGGGCCTCCCCCAAACGCAACATATTGTAAATACGTTTTTTGTCGATTTTAACGAACGGTCACTGAACCGATTCCAAAATAAAATTTATATTAATTTAAAATCGTAATAAAACCGAAATGCTATGGGCAAATAATTTTTTTTCTGGGGATATATAAAAATTAATTTTCTTTTCTTTTCTCTAATTTATATTTTATTCATTTCGTTTTCATTTCATTTCACATTTTAAATATACTATTAGAATATACTATCAAAAGGTGTTGTCTCATCATACATTGTTGTAATGATGTAATCTAATTATTTCGAAATTAGTTTTGCGGTACGTATATCACACCACTGCACTATCGTGACTACTCATAATAGACTGCACTCTGCCACAAACTAGACGACGCCCCCTATTCCCCGCCCGATATAAAGTGAAAGTGATGTGTTCCCTAAGTTAATTCAAATCACCAACCACAACAAAGAAATATGGATGTTGGATCGACGCCCCCTTCCCTTCCAGAGTTGCTGTGAGCACACATACCGGTTCAACGGAGGGCTTAGTTCTTCAGGTTGGGAGGGAGAGCGTAGCAGGAAATAATATACCTTTGTATTCGGTGGAATTTATACGAGAAAAAAATCTTGACTTTAGATTTTCTATCCTTGAGGAGAAATTCGAACCCGCTGAGCCAAGGGAGCAAAGGTTCGAGACCCATATTAGATGGATGATGGCCTATGATGAGGATTTAAACAAAATTTGTCGACACACTTTTGCGCGAATCTGTGCACATATAGAATTATGTGATTGATTACACTTTTATCTCAATGAATTCTATAGAAAAATAATCTCACTTAAAAAAGACTCATCCTATCGTATCCCCTTTCTTATGCGATCACGATACAGACTTTTGTTGTACATTTTTAAGCGAAGTTAGGTTGTTCGTTAAGTCAGAATTTTACTTTATTTGGACAACCCATCACTTGTCTTAGTTTGTGACTTTGATCTGACCTACAACAAGCACTAATAATTTTTCTAATCGGCCCATGATTCGCGGTGTCCACTCCAACCACTGATTGCATAGTTACTTATTACCTAAATGCGGTTGGTATCCTAGTCGTCCGACCTCTCCCCAGGCCCCTTATCTAATCCCACGACGATAATAACTGATGGTAGACCTAAACGACGATATTATTGAACCCCTTCCCTCTCGTATGTGGTTGTGATCTAACAGTTGACGCGCCCTAAACAAATAAACTTAAATCTAAACCAAACACATTTATTAAAAGCAAACAATTGAGAAAAACATCATTTTCCTTAGCTCTATTGATAACGCAAGTCATATTTTTCAACGGTTACGCAATGTTTGATATAAATCAGTAATTAGTTCCCGACTATGGAACAATATGTTTCTGGTAGGCCTCCACATGGAAATGCCAGAAGCGTGCCTAAGAGGTGGAGGACTGTGAGTCACACCCGTCTGTCTGTCTGACGTAACACGATCCGAGGCCCATTGTTCCCCCGGTATTTACATACGACCGCGGCCGGCCGACATCCCATCCTTCCTGCCAAGCCAGACTCGGACTCGGCTCGGAGAGTGTATTGATTTTGAAAGCAATTAACCAACTCCGGAGCCATTAGGAGAGTGATTTGTTGGAATCGCAAGATGAACACGCCAGAAGGCTCTCGAAACTCATTGCAACGGGTCGAACATGATTGGGTCGATCGATTCAAAGGTGTTTTGACCCCCCCCCCCCTTCCCCCAGTAGTGTAGCTTAGAATAATTAGGGGGGGTTGGGGCCACCGAGGGCCTTCGCACCAGAGAAAGGCACAACTTTTATTACTATACAAAAGTAATTTCGTAATGTTTTGACTCAAAAACGGTAACTCGAGGGATTTACAATTTGATTATGAAGGGTACACTTCTTGGTAACATTTTTGGGGTAAAATTTTAATTCGATAACCCAACTATCATTGCCATGTGTAAATGTATGCATGGATGTACATAAAACACACAATAGTTATGAAAAAAACTTCAATGAATAGCACAAAAAATTTAACGAAACATTCTGGCATTGGACTCTAAAAACGATCAAGCTTTCACAGAAACTATTGATTGCGATCTGAAAACTGCAAAAAAAAATCAAATTTGAAGACCTATACTCATCTATGAACGGGAAGTTGTCTGTTTTTTTTTATTTACTTATTTTTCGAAGTAATGACAAGAAATGCATGGAAAGATTGCTCGTTTCAAAGGTGACTGTTGAACAAAATATGTACAAGTGTCTGTTGTCCAGCAAAGCGCGCAAATTTATTTTAAAATAACATGAAGAGCAAAATTAGCGATGCCAAAACTATTTTTTTAATTTATGTCGACGAAATGGTCACAGATTTGCTCAAACTCTTGCGTGAACTAAATGGGTACGCTGAACATAAAAGTAGGAACATGTAACGTCATATTGTATTGCTAAGTCTTACAGACAGACAACGTTGTTCTTAACCATAGTTAAATAGCAATATCGAAAAGTGAAAAGCTCATTTCATGCGTGTAATTTCTTCACTAAAGAGAAAATATTAGAATGATGAGAAATCTAGGTTCGTCGACCGATGTCACCAAGGTCGAATGCTGATGGTCTAACCATGGAGTTATAAACGAGTAATCTTGAGATATTTCTGTTTTTAATGTTATAAAATGTGACAGTTTGCGAATTTAAACATTATATCGTAGGTAACATATTTTGGCATGTGATATTTCCGCTCAAGTGTTCAACAGTAGAGAACTAAATTATATAGTCCTACTCAATGGTTTATCGAACGTTTTTGTACAGGTGGGAGAAACATCCAAAAATAAACAAATAGAAGTCGTTTCTCGATTTGGTTGATCGGGAAACACTCCCGTGGTGTGTAATTGTTTTTATTTACTACAATTCAGAAATTAAAAAAAAGTCCGCCCCAACCGGAATCGAACCACGGATCTCCCACATTATAAAGTTATAAACCCACGGGAGGTTTCCCGATCAACCAAATCGAGAAATAAACCCTCGCTCATACCTGCTTAAGGTAATGACATTATAATTAATGTTGGTGGTCAGTTCAAAGGCAGCAGATATTCGTTGAAGTACTGTTCCATCCATTCAGATGTATAATGCAGCTACAATTCAGAGATTGACATGTACCCGTCCTGGTGGTCTAGTGGTTACGGCGTCCTCCTGGTATGTGGTAGATCCGTGGTTCGATTCCCGGTTGGGGCGGACTTTTTTTAATTTCTGAATTGTATTAAATAAACAAATAGAAGTCGTGTTTGGTTTTCATCATGAGACGTGACACACGCACAGATGGATGGACTGAAAATTATGGTTTCTCCCAAATACTGTTTGAAAGAATCTACGTATTGATGAGCATTTGTGGGGGAGTATTGAACAACAAAGATAATAAATAATATTAATAAAATACATTTGGGAATTTGAGATCTAACTTTAGACGGCAGCCATATCCAATCATGAGTAGGTCAGCTTTTCTACATAACTTATAAAATATGTCTACATCGATCGGCCTTGTCCCTAGAAAATACAAATATACCCTCCAGACCAACTGACCACACTAAAAATAATGTTAATCCATATAAGTAATTTGCATTTGCCTTCGTGACTACTTTCATTCTGGAGGGGGGGGGGGGGGGAGGGGGGACGATCCCGTGAAGAAAGTTAACAAATCACATGTTTCAACGCAAAACAAGAATAGCAAACACTCGTACGATATTTTAATTAATTTCACCTAGATTTCGTATTCAGCTTGATCATGCGCAATGCCGTCAGCGGCAGAGTGTGTAATAGGCGATACACCTGCAAGACTAAACGATGTACGTTCACTACTTAGGATGGTTTACATTAATTATTATAACCGGAGGATGATTGACGTACCCTACATATTTAAATTAATGAATGTTCTAACCATAACTGATTATTAATTACTGCACTTTAGAAATAAGTCGATGATCAATTAATTGAGGATTTAATAAGTTCACGAAAAATAACGAAGCATGCGTAATTAGGCTACACAAGAGTGACCAGAGTCGTTTAAACATAAGAGTCGAATGGACGTTTTTATTTAGTTACAGGTAGGCCTGCAACAGTTTTGTTTAGTTTATTACTGTTGTATAAGACAATTTTTCCAAAGAACTTTTACAGGGTATTTAGGCCTACCCATCTTTCTCCACAATGCTCTCAGGTAATCGAATTCCATTTTGATATTGTTATGTTTATAAATGAAAATTCTCCTACATCTGTAAGGTATAACACCAACACGAAGTGTAGGGTTTCGGATTGTAAGTGAAGTTGATGTTGTTTTCGAATAAAATGTCGTAACAAAACAATTGTCCTCGAATGGGGGTCGTACTCAAAAGTCAAAATGTTTGGCCCCACCAAAACATCGGTGGACAGAGCTGGATGTTTCAGAGACAATGTTTTAACAATTGCTATAAAACTATAATATGTTAATGAGTAAATATATAAATACAACACACAAAAACTAACCACGGTCATACAAATGAAAACACTTCCCAAAAAAGTGTACATTTTCGAGAGCACTCTTCCTCAGACGCGAGAGAGAGAGAGAGAGAGAGAGAGAGAGAGAGAGGAGAGAGAGGAGAGCTCTCGAAAAAGTACGCACTTTTTTGGTAAGTATTTTTATTGAATGACCGTGGTTAGTGTTTGTGTGGTGTTTTTATTTTTCAATATATCTCCTGGAGTATTGTTTTTTGTCAATATATAATATGTGGAAGTACAAACATTGTGATATGAATTGTTTTGTACAGTGAAGGGCAGATTCGCGTTCGGTGGTTTCTTCTGCAAAAGATTGATTACTCCCTGATTTGCTGTTCCTGATTTTTTGCAAACCTCATATTCGTTTGAGTGGGACCGTCTAATAAATCATTTTTTTCTTTTCGTTTTTCTTTTTTAACGATTTTTTTTTTTTTTCTTTCTTTTTCTTTTTTCTTTTATTTTCCTTTCCTTTTTTTCTTTTCCTTTTCTTTTCTTTTTTCTTTTCTTTTCTTTTCATTCCCCACCCTTTTTATATTTGATTCATTCATTAATTGCATTTAATATCCTTTTTATTTGTTACCAAATTTGTTGAGTTTTAATGCATTGTTGTAATATTACTATTTCAAATATTTACTTAAATGTAGTTCATTGTTGTGTCTGCATCTATGTAATTAGATTTATTTAGTTGTCCTCCTTTGTAAATCAGTTTTTATAACTGAATAGAATAGACGTTAAATAAAAAAATACAAATACAAATAAAAAACAGGTCGATAAACAGAGAGTATGATGGAATAGGACTCACCAGCTAGAGAGGGGTTGGTCGGTTGGATGCGTCGTCGCTGAGGATCGCGGCGGGGTTGGAGCCCTGGCGCCGAGACGGCTCTCTTGGGCGCCGTGGGCCGGGTGTTGAACCCGGGCGGCCTGTACCTCGCGCTCTTCACGTGGTGCGTACTGTGCGACTTGTGCATAGCCGCGCTCGCCGTCGACGTCGGCAACCTCGGTAGGGAGTTCGTCCCGGCCGCGCACGACGTTTGGAGACTCCGCGGTAGCGTCACCGACCGTAGATCGTCGTCTTCGTCGTCGTCATCGTCATCGCCGTCGTTGGACGCACCCGAGTTGTTGGCGTCGGGTACGCTCAGACGACGGCGACCCCATATCTTCTCCTCGACGCCTATACTCCCGCAGCTACGGACTCTATCTAGCTGCTCCCGGCTACAGCTCTTGCTCGACGCGAGATCCCCCGCGGAGCGACGCTTCGCCGCCGATAGCTTCGTCCTTGAGTCCGCGGCGAGGAGCGCACTCTCGAAACTACCCCTCCAACTGAACCGCTCGTCCTGATCGGACACCCCAGAAGAGGACGACCTCAAGCCCGGCCTCGCAAGCAAGAGATCGTGGGATTGACTCCGTGGAAGTTGTAAATCATCGTCTTCCTCTTCGGTCGTCGTCGTTGACGCCGAAGACGGCCGACGTGGACGCGCCTTCGGGCTGGAAACCTCATGCATCAACGCAACTAACCGACTTCCAATGTGGTGCATCACTTTAGCCAAAAGCGGGGGTGAACTATGCGGGGAGCTAGTCGTATCCGAGCTCTCGTTTCCCACCGCCATCTTACTAAACGACGCGACGAGACGTTGATACACCAAGGCGGTGTCTTTATTCGGCGCGGCGTCGTCGTCCTCCACGCTCGTATCGAACTTGTTAATGATCTGTTGGCAACTCTGTGAGATCTGCTCTTGAAGTTCGGTACGTTGGGCCGTGGTTTGATGATAGTAGGCGGCCGCCCCTTCCAAGTCCGAGCTGGTGTAGTCGGAAGAGTCGTAGGAGTCGCTCCACGTGTCTTCACTGCTCAGGTACTCGACAATCTCGCGTACTTGCTCGTCGCGAATCCCCGGAACTGTCTTCATCAGTCGAGTCAGTTCGTTTTCGAAATACACCAATTGGGGAGGTTTCTGTGCGGGTGTTTTAGGACGGGACGTCGGAGACGACGGGTTTTGAGCTGTTCCCGCCGCAGCGACCATTGTTTTAAAAAACGCGCGCATTTTCGACATCATTAAATTCGTCTCTTCGTCGGAGCTCCAATTATTGAATGAGTCTTTTCTGGTTAAGGACACGGCCGGAGGGTAGGGTCCTTGATGTTGGGAGGACTTGACTTCTACATGGTTCTGAAACTCGGTGTTTCCATCAGGGTTGGCGCTGGGGGAGGGGGGTTCCTTCAGGAGATCGTCACAGCTCCCGATGAAGCCGCTGTCTCTACTCTGGTGTTTCGTCCGGTTGGGACAGAGCTCTGCGGGCAGCTCGGGCTGGGGGGTCTTGTTACGATCATCAGAGTCGGACACGGACCCGGGTAGCAGCTCGTCGTGTGGCGCCTCCTCGGGACTCTCAACGGGAACCTCCGGCGTCGACGACGTCCCACTCCTCTGTTTCTTCTTCTTACGTTTCACAGTATCGAAACTCCCGTCAGTCTTCTCGAACCCCGTCGCCGTCGACGACGGGTCATCAGTCTCCGTACTTGAACTCTCCGGCTGTTGGTCTGACGTCATTTCCGCTTCCGTCACCGCAACGAGGTTATCGAGAGAGTTTGAGTTTGAGTGTTGCCTCCCCGGTGCCTCGTGCTCTCACCAGTCTTTTTCTTCTTTGTTCCGGGCTGGGTCTACCCTCACTGTCACTCCCGACACTGCCACTTCCATCCGAATCCCTTGTGTCGCCTCCCGAGAATCCCATAAACCCTGTTAGGAAGTATTTCTCCAACCTGGACGACGCCAGCTCTTCAGCCAAGGCACCACCTCCGTCCTCCAAACCTTGGAGATTGTCCTCCGCCCCTAAAGACTCCATACCCTCACTATAAATCGAGCTACACTCCGAGTACGAATCCATTTCTCTCCCCCCCGACGCTGTGTTTCCTCCCCCTAAACCGAAGAAGAAATACTTCTCCAGTTCGGACGCCGACGTCGGACGGGACTTTCCGTTTCCGGTCCGGTTCGGCCTCGCTCTCTTCACAGCTCTCTTCCACGATTGTGTGCAGGGTAAAGTCGATCGCCGAACGATGATACCCTCTTAATTCCTCCTCGCGATCTCCATACACCATCATCGGCGTCGTCAACACCGCTTCGTCCCCCGACGAAGAGTCTTCGGTCGGCGTCGTCGTCGCGAACTCTTCCTCCCTCTCGTCGATCTCCTCAACCCACGAGTCATCATCGGCCATACCCTCCTCTAGACACACGACCGCCGAGAGGGTATCCCCTCCGGTCACAACAATCACATCCTCCTCTTCCTCGATCTTGTTCTTGGTAACAAGAGGTCGTCGAACAACGGTCGGTCGACCCGAGTTCTCGAGAGTCAACGTGAAATAACCGGCGAGTCCTCCACTCATAGACTTTTCAATATCCTCGTCCTCCCAGTTGGTATGACGCACGATGACGTCATCGGCGGCGCCATTGACGAGCGTCGTCGTCTCGCTAGTGACGACGCTGACGGCGCCGGGTTTTAGAGGGTAGCTCGGTGCGTCTTGGGTGATCATCACGAGACTTGTATAACGTTCCGGTGCCGGGTTCGACTCCCGTCGCTCTACCCGCGCGCTACGTTTTATCTTCCCCGAGTAGCTACGCCCGGGTACGCTTCTTCTATACTCGAACACGTCGGCCGCATCGTCACTGGATGTCGAGGTGGAATCACGTTCTTCGCCGAATATCTCGCTACTCTCTATCTCATCGAGCACGGTAGAGACTTCGTGGACTGTGAAAAGTTCCGGGTTCGATTCCTCGTCGAGGTTATTCACTTGTTCGACACATTCAACCACGTCCGGCAACGACGTGTCAACAACAGACGGAATATCTTCAACGTTCACCTCTTTGCACTTGTCAACACTCTCCACAGCCACCTCTACCTCTACATTCTTCTTCTCTTCAACTACCACATCCTCCTCGACTTCAACCCCCTTACCCTTCTTCTTCCCCCACTTGCTAAACCTCTTCTTCTTCTTCTGTTTACGAGTGTCGCCTTGCTTCTGTTCCGAATCACCTGGTCGCGGATCGTTTACCGTTCCCTCCGCGCGTGACTCAACGCTAACGTCATCAACACCTCGACTATTATTATCACCTCTCACTGCTTCTCTCTCAACCTTATCTCCTTCACTCTCTAACAACACACTCTTTTCTTTCTTCGACTTCTTCTTTGAATCCGATTCCTTCGCGTTTTGTTTCTCCGCCGCTTTCTTCTTCCCTCCACCAAGAATATCCCCTAAAGAAACACTCACTTTCCCCTTATTCCCCTTTTTACGTTTCCCCTCCTGTACCTCCTCGACTACCTTCTGTCCTTTCTTATTCTTCTTTCCCGGCACCGAATCCCCGCGAGTTTCGCCACTTTTTTCTACACTCTCCACATTCACAGCACTTTCCTCGACGACACTAGCACCTTTCACATCTTCCCGATTACCCTCGCGCACTTCCCCGACACACACCGTCTCTTCCTTGTTCTTCTTCTTCCTCCTGCTTCTCTTCCCTTCGCCTCCTGTCACTTCAACGTGCGGAGCCGCGCGTAGGAGATCCTCCTTCTCTGGCTGGCTACTCCCAACTGTCAGACGCTCCTCGCCTGTCACACCTGGGCACACGCTTTCACCTGCCGTCGACGCCGACACCACAGAGGCGCACTCTATGACGAGGTCGTCGCACTTGTTGGTACCGTCTTCTTCCGCCGCAACAACAACAGTCGCCGATCGATTCACATCCGGTTCACTGGCAACAGGTTGTTGTTCCGCTGGACCTAATTCGGATGCTGCGGCCTCGATATCAACCCTGTTCTTGGACTCGTAGAGAATCTCTTCGCGCAAGAAATCTGCACACGTTTCTAAATCGACAACGGTCTTCATTGCAGGCTCGATATTCACATCGTCTGTATTACCCTCGTTTGTTATTGTTTCTGAAGTCACTAGTTCGATGTTGTCATCATTTTTCAAATCTTCTATATTACTCTCGTTACTTTTCGTTGATTCTAACTTGGGGTCAACATTTTCGCAATTTTGCACATCGTCGGTATTACCCTCATTACTAATTACCTCGGAGATCATTAATCCTGACCTGGGTGATTCAACAATATCCACCGAAGTCTCCAAATCGATTTCAGCTAGTTTGCATTCTTCAAGAAGTAACTGCACTTCGGCTACATTGTCTGTAATGTTATCTTCAGTAAGAACACATCTCAAATCTTCACTTTTTTCAATTTCAATTTCAGAATTGTCAATTTCATTCTCTTCCAAAATTACATCCGTAGACTCTTTTACTGATGGTATAATTTCGTCAGAAACAACTGAAATTTCATTAATTTCATTTTTAATATCTACTTCTTCGGTTATCTCTGTAGATATGTTCGTTTCGGCAGCACAGTCAGTAGTAACTTCTGCAGTCACAGAAATACTCGATGTGGCAATTTCAACAATATCACGTTCTTGCGAGTCTGTAGATAAAGACTCATCAAAAGTTTTTACACTTGTTTCTGCTTCCACAGAACCCGCTTCGTCAGGCGCTGTTTCAGAAACATTCCCTTCTTCCTTATTATCAATAAGGTCACTTCGATTTTCTTCAGTCACTTCTGAAGGTAAATCAAGTAATTCGGGAATAATTTCTACCTGGACGGAATCACTTTCATTTAAGGAATCACTTTTATCACTAGAATCCATTGGCACAATTTCAGAAGATATCACATTATTAAAGTCAGCTGTTACGTTCAGATAATCGTCGATGTTTTCAGAACGGCTAGTATCCACAACATCAACAACTTTAGCTGCAATTAGATTTTCAGTCGTTTCAATAGCTTCAATCACAGATTTTTCTTGTCCTACAAATATATCGGCACTGAATTCAGGGACGGATCCAATTTTATCACTCTTGTTAATTTCGTTTATCACTGGTTCGAATACGTTTTCCGGGATGGAAGTGATCGTTTCCTCAAGGAGAACGTTTTCGATTACAACATCGGTTTTGGATAGATTATCACTTGTAAAAATCTCTTCTTCTAAGCGACCAAGTTTATCTTTTTTCATCGATCGTAAACTTTTAATTGAATGATTTTTATTTGTTTGTTGAACGGAGTCGTTTTCGGGAACTTTCACCTCTGTATTATCGACAATTAGGGGCGTGGCTTTCTCGAGAGAGGCCTCGCTTGAATAACCTGCGTCCTCGATTGATTCAGTCACTTTGCAGATTATCTCGCCGTTGTCTTCCTCCGACGGACTGACGACGACGACGACGTCGACGTCTTGAGTATGTTTCAAGAGAACGACGCCTCCGGTATCGACGTCGTCAGTGTCGTCTTCGTCATCGTCCAAAGTCTCTGCGATATCCCCAGAGCGTTTAGACGCGAGTCGACATTCTCTATCATCGTCGTCGACGTCGTTTTCGGAATCGGTCGAAGAGGATTTGATGCTGTTCTCGTCAGAAACGTCCTCGGGTAGCTCACGAATCTTTTTCAAAACAACCCCTGTTGATCGTTTACACATTTTCACAGTTATCTCTTCTTCTTCGTCGTCGTCGGACGTGGAAGATTCGCTTTCCAAATCGTTGACGACAAACACTTCGGAAAAACGTTTTCCTTCGTTGTCTTCCTCATCAGTCGACTCTTCCGAGGACGTATCTTCACATCTCGCGACATCATCGTCATCGTCATCGTCATCGACGGTGAAGTGGTAAATCTTCTGTACGGGCTCCCCGCTGGAGGTCGACTCCTCGCTGTCAGACGATGACCCCGACGACAGCCTCTCTCTCGGTAAGAGCACCTCGGACACTCCATGGAAGTCTTCCAAGATGTCGGCGGGGTCCGAACCCGCGACCTCGAGAGGAATCACCTCCGGGTTGTTGTTGATGTCTTCGACCTCTAGTATCGGTCTCTGCATCACCAGGACCACCCCGTCTTCCGTGACGTCACGCTCGGGTGGTACATGACGTAATCGATCAGGCATCACTCGGTTGGCTTCTTCTGGTTGTTCTGTCGACGCAGACTTTTTATCGACTAGAGTCGGGTTCAGAGCTTCAGAGCTCAACGACACAGGCCTTATCGCATTATCCACTTCGTTATCACACACCTTATCTTGCGTTATCATCGACAAATTCAAGTAATTCTCCGCGAATTCTATATTTTTACTTTCCGACGCATTTTCAGATGCAATAACTTTAATTTCCTCGACTTTATCGCCCCCCAATGAGGTATCAATGACGATTTCATCGTTATCACACTCTGTTTCGACATTATCACGAACAGTTGTGACAGATTCTATCACGTGCTCGTTTTCACTACCTTGACAATCTTGTACGCCTGCGTTCTCCACTTTCGTTATCTTCTCACCTTTAACTTCGCCAACGTTCACGGCGCACGATACCATAACTACTTCGCCCACAGATTCCGCCGACTTATGTGGCAAACCCGTCTCCTCAGTCTTTGCCCCCTCGTCTGGTGTTGAATCCGACGCTTGTTTCGTCAACATCATCTCTAAACTGATAGCGGCACCACCTGGATTCACTTCATCGCCGACGTTCTTATCTTGTTTCTCGTCTTCGGCGACGATCTCGTAGAATATCTGTGTCTCCGGTGTAGGATCTTGTACTGACCGCGATTCCAAACCTGTCCCTCCCGACTCCGTTAGGCCCCTGGTCGCCTCGCCAACCTGCCAGAGACACCACGGACCCACAGCACTCGACGGTCGTAAACTTTTAATTCTGATCCTGATGCTCCCGTTGCTATCCCGTTCCGCGCTGTACACGATATCCGCAAGAGTGGCGTCCTGCGGGAGCGGCCATAACGCCGCGGGGATGGGAACCGGAATCGGCACGGGTACAGGTATCGGTACCGGTACTGGAACGGGAAGTATACCCGACTCCGAAGTCGTCACGGCGCCGCAGGTCTCACAATTTGTCACTTCACTACCTCCGCGCTGCGATACGCGCTGCTCACTGATGTGCTGGTCGAGTCTAGGCGCGGCGCAACCGTCGCCACCTGGCGGGGTACGGTCCAACGACTCGGTTCTCTCCTCCTCTGCCCCCCTGACCCCCCCGCCGAAGTAATACTGATCTGTGCAGGTTATCTCCTCGAAGCTACGCTCACACGAGCTCTCGAGATCCGGACGGACGACGCAGCGTCGCGCGCGTTGACGTAGAGCGCTGGGGCTGTGCGGCGCCTCGATGTAACTACCCCCTAGAGCTTGATCGTCGAGGATCGACCATTCCGAAGAGCTCTTACTAGAGGGTAGACTCCTACGCGCGAGGAAGCTACCCTCCCCGCTTGTGTCCATTCGTTTCACGCTCTTCGGCGACTGGGGATTGTCAGAATCCAGCTCTGAATCCCTCGTCTTCCTCGTGTAGATTAGACGGCGAGGGGGTACGGGTGAGTCCTCCGCCGTCGACTGTCCCGACTCCGCGCCCCCCGATCTACGATTATGCCAGCTCCAGTCCCTCAAAACCGGACGCACCATCGACGACGACTCGAAATAGTCCCAATCGCAATCGTCAAGGGTGAATCCAGGTGTTGAGGTCGACGACGTTGAAGAACTATCGGCGTCGGCATCGTCCGAGTGCGAGAATTCTTCCTCCTTGGAGGAGGAGTCGGAGGAGATGAACACGAGCTTGTAGTCGTCACCCTCCGTCTCTAGCAAGTAGTCGGGCAACAAGTGGTCCTCGGGGGTGACGCGGCGGCTGACCTCCGTCACTCGCAGGGACTCGGTGAGCCGGGTGCGGCGGGTACGCGGACCTTGAGGGGACAGAGGGAAGTCTTCAGACTCGTTAGCGGGGGTGTGAGTTAGTAGTCTTCCACACTGTTAGTCGTGCTCAAACCATCCGTTCCAAGTTAGATCATATATTGTACTTATATGTTAGTCACAATAACTCGAAAACATACCAAAAGCAGAAAGTTTCAAGACGTTAGTTAGTGCCAATACATAATTACACAGATTCCTTCACCATTTAAATAAAATGTAGACAGGTATAGAATATAATCAAGAATGTTAGTAGAAAATATCTTCGAAGCACAAAAACATTATAGTACCCAAAAAGCAGGAAGCTATAAAAATGCATGTTATACACAGATTCCGTCACTTTTAGTATGAAAATATAAGTATGTTAGATAATAATTGTAATTAGTAAGGACTTTACCTAAAGCTTGCTAATTTACAAAAATACTTCCACCACATACTTCGCCTGGTAAATATATACCAATTTACTAAATCAAGTAATAATTAGTTGGTAAACTAACATAGACTTAATTAAGTAACGTTTGAGAAAGCACATAACAAAGTCGTGTGATTATGTAGGACACCGCTCTTCAAATAACGAAAAAAGTGGTTGGATATTGCCGTCTTATAACTCTATAATGTTTGTATCTGAAGCTTATCTGTTTGGACATTTGCCGACAAAACCGTCATCAAAATAATTACAACAATTGAAAAGAAAGCAACGTGCATTCGCGTGCTCACGAGGTGCATTATCATTGCACGACGCCTCCAATGCTCGTGAGAGCGCGCGGGCATGACCCCCCCCACCCCCCCCCCCCCCCACAATCCGGTCAACCTTCTACAACAGGCGTCTTGTAAACACATCCATGACTCAATTCACCATCCAACACACTCAACGTACCCGAAATGTCGGTCGGGTATATTGGGAACCGACCCGAGAGTCAAAAAGGTACCGATTTTTTGGGCAACGAAAAAATATATTTTTCTTTAGGGGTTGGTGGAGGTGCCGGTCCAGACAATTTTTAGATTTTTTTACAATCAATATTTAAAAAAATGCCATTCAATGAAAACCTAGACAACAGAAAATAAATTGTGAGAAAATTATAATGTTACATTCATGAAAACCCGGAAAAAAACCTAACCCGACCCGACCATCCAAAAAACCTTACATATACCAATAAGTTGCCATCAATCAAACTCTTTATGTAAACCTTGCAAATTACGGTCCGTAATGGCGCCCCCCCGCCCCCCCCACCAGACATTTCGTCTCAAAAACAGTTCATATTTTCACCAATTAGATGCGGAGCCATTTTGCACCAAGTCCGAATTTTGCACCCCAATACTTTCAACGTACACCATTTAAAAAGGGGGGGGGCTAATTAAACGCTAACCCCCCCTTATGTGAATTCGATAAAACATGTGCATAATTTGCACCATTATGCACCATTATTCACCCATCCTGAATTTTGCACGCCCAATACTTTCGCGAATACGGCCGTTTCAAAAGGGGGGGCTAAGTAAACTGACACCCCCCCCCCCCCCCCTATGCGGATTTCGACTCAAAACCATGTGCATAATTTTGCACCCAAGTCCCGAATTTTGCACCGCAATACTTTCGGAGATACGGCTATTTAAATAAGGAGAGGCTACGTTTACGCTTACCCCCCTTATGCAAATTTCGACTCAAAACTATGTGCATAATTTTGCACCAATTGCGTAAACTTAGCCCCTCCCCTTTTCGAAATGGCCGTATCTCCGAAAGTATTGGGGTGCAAAATTCGGGACTTGGGTGCAAAATGGTGCATAATTGGTGCAAAATTGTGAACATGTTTTTGAGACGATATGTTCTGGTGGGGGGACAGGTTTATGGACCTGCAAATTGCCAGTGTTTTCTAAAGTTATTGGCATAGTATAACATAACATAGTGCTCCACATTGTTTTATTAATTTGCACTTTGTATACTATATTATATGTTTTTGTGCAACTGCGGACTCTTATTTAGAGAAATTATTGTATTGTGTTTTTTAATAATAAATAAAACAAAATTTAAACAATCTACCCACTCAGGCACATAACTGATTTTCAGTGAGGTACATTACATTTAAAGCCAACCACGCCAACCCTGTATGCGCCGACACGATCGACGAGCGAACAATATAACATGTATTTTGTTATCTAGTGTTCAATTCGTAATCCAATGCCTACAATTGTAAAGCTATGCTCTATTGTTGATTGGTCTTTAAAGTTTAAATTAAAATAGAATATAAAGCTGCATATACATGCATAAAATGGCTAGAAACAAAAATAATACCAATGTAATTTTTATTTAGAATGTGTTTAAAAGGTAAAAAACAAAGTAAATACAAAATAATCTGCATTTTATGATGTAGAATTAATGTTGATGATGATTTATAAATCACTAAACAATATTCAAGTGTTGTACGAAATATTCTATTTCTGACTTTGACCTCCAACAATCTAGACTGAGATAATTTATACATTAATTTACATAATTTCAATTGACCGCGACTGCAGCGTGTCAGCCATACAGTCACCGATAACCCTGGCAATTGCATTAATTAAAACATTATAAATCACCAGCACCAGAAAAAGATCTAATTCGACAAGTCGTAAAACGATTTGACAATAATTGAAGATAATTGTTTTATTATTGTATTGAAGTTAGAGTTGACTCGAATTTTTTTGTTATTATAATGAGACTTTAATTGTTAATGACATTGTATCGCCCTTGTACCGATAACTTAAACTAGGAAACGCTCAGTTGGACGCGTTGATAAGCGAGCACGTGCTATAGCTAGACCCACATTGCACATTTTTTTATAAAAAAAAAAAAAATTTACGACGTTCGCGTTTCCAGTATTATTTATTATTGCCAAGGTATTTGGGTAAACCCGTGTTTAAATCTTTACTTTAAAATCCACCGCCATCTAGAGGACCTTGACTCCTTGGGAAAACTATTTAAACTCTTTGTTGACAAATAATAGACTGCTTCCTCGAAAGTATTTTGATAACTTCTAGGTGGCAGTGCATTAGAAACTTCGCGCGTCTTTTCGTTGCCATGGCAACGTTACTTTTGTTATAATGTAATTTCCATCTACACTACTTATCGGATCAAAATAAAATTAACATATTCGTGACCGGACGGACATTCTAAATGATTTGGCTATCTCAGATTTTGTCGCCGTTGAGTTTGAAAAAAAAACTTTCGATTAACTTTAATGTAACTTTTTAACTTTTTGAACGATTTTGCCACAAAACTAATGGCATTCAATCGAGAACAAAGCTTGCGGATGGTGAAAATTTCAACTCGATCCGAGCCTCCGTTCGAACGTTATCGCGAGACATACAACAAAAAAAAAAAAAACAAACAAACAAACAAACAAACAAAAAAAAAACAAAACCAGTGACTAATTTTTCCGGCAGAGTCAAATGGAAACGCTCGCTTCGCTCGCTTAAATACCAGGATGAAATGTTTATTGGGTGAAATAACTGGATTTATAAAAAAAAAAAAGGGGGGGGGGGGCAGCCCTACTCTCAGCTATTATACTGAACATTTTGCACATTACTGGCCAAGTGCACAATTAGATTTTGATCAACGATGTTTACACAAACCTGTCTTCCCCACAAGTTTGAAGGAAAACGTTTTTCTAACTTTTGGCCTTGAACGATTTCTTTGACAAGAGGTACAAATACGAGTTTTATGCCGAAGGAAAAAATGTGCTTTAGGAATAAGGATAGGAAAGTCATCTATTGGAGGGTGAAAACAGAATGTTGATTGTCCTTCATTAAATTCGAAAAAGTACGAAGTACTGCACTCGTTTCAAATTGCTTTCGTCAACATAGACGTTCAAAAAGTAACTAGAATTTACATTTACATTGTAAATAATTCTTACAAGGCACGGAATTTAGTGAAGACCTGTCATCAATGTTAAGCTGCCCCCCCCCCCCCCCCCACTCGCTGGTACGAATAGCATAACTGCAATCAACGCAACAGAACAACATGTAAACAAGCACTGCCGGCACGCCAGGTGTTTTCATAACAACAGCGTAACAAGACGTGTGCGAGTGATTGTATTAGTTATCATTCTTTGCTCGTATCAACAAGCAACACGAACACAAACCGACCATGTTGGCTCAAGCGTACAGCGCGAGACTCTGATTCGGGAGGTCCCGGTTTCGAGTTCCGCCACTGGGACTCCTGACAGAATCCTCTTGGAGTCCTCGGGCATTCTGTAAGTGGCATGCATTGCACCCTGGGCAGGTGACATGACATGTTTAACCCTTAACTGGTATAGTGGGGTCAACACTGACCCCAGTATGACAAAGTTCTATATTTGACCACCAGAGCATTCTAGTAACACGCAGGTGAATTAGGTAATCTCATTACCCACTCAGACATTGAAGAGGGAGGTTGCGTTATTGTGTTGCACCGGAGCGTTTGGCGGCAATCGCGTCGGGGGTTAAAAAATACCCCAGGACTTTTTTTCTTTTGCATATGATTTAATATTGTGAAAATATATATGAATATATATATGTTGGTTTTAGTGAATGATTTTAGCTTTTGTGAATCATAAATAATAGCAGAAAAAATGGATTTTTATTTTAAAATTTTTATTAACATCCACTATTTTCAAGTTTGAAAATTACTTACTTTCAGTAAAAAATGTGTAACTTGCTCATAATTCATTAAACATCAATCCATAATTGTAAACACAATGAATAAAATCATATTAATTAGTCCTCAGCGCAATAATTCACATTTGTTGTTATTTAGGCAGTTTAAAAGTAAAATTAAAACTGGGGTCATATTTGACCCCACCATACCAGTAACGTATATGAAAATAAGGATACCAGTCAAGGGTTAAAAGAAAAATAGAAAAACACAAACACTATCAATGTGCAAAACTTATTGTTGCACGAATAATATTTAGACTTTACTCACCCGAGTCTCAAACTCAAATCACAATACTCATATTCAGCACAGTTGCAAGTTCCCCAAATTAAGGAACCTTTTAAAAGTCAAGTTATTTTGTCGACAAAGGAGTGAAGTTCCAATTCTTAAAAAATAGACCTTCCTAAAACTCCTCAAAGGTTATTTAGTTTCTTTAAAATTAATCTATCTAAAATCGTAAATAATCTAAACAAAAAACATCTAAATACGTCGTACGGGCACATAGATTCTCAGAATTACGGAGTGTCCTATAAGAACTGGACTAACCGTGATTTATATCTCGGACAGGAAAAGGTAAACAGCAGACAACCGGAATGTATTATTTAAATTTCAATATTTTTTTTATTTATTTATTTATTGATATTTTCCTGTCCACATGGCAGGAAGGCCATGTAGGGCACGTTGGCCTTCTGTAGCCTATAAACATACAAATTCAGTTTTACAAGGTAAAGATAAAAATTCAGTGGTGTACAAGGCAAACACATAGAAAGTGTCTTTGAGTATGTCAATCGACTGATAGTGCAAAGTTGGGTATGCGTACTTGTAGTTAACCCTTACTTCTGAATCCTACCTATACCCTCCTGATCTGTGGCGCCGGAGTCGGGGGGGGGGGGCAGAGGGGGCAATCGCCCCCTGCAAAATCCAAGACTGTTTACCCCCCCCCGACCCCCCTGAATATCAAAGATGAGCATCGTCGAATTTTGAAATGGCAAGATTTTGTAAAAAAAGCAATATATGGATCTTCACAATTTTATAAATTATCGACGAAAGCACGTTAAAATCTAGTAAAACGCCACTATTTGCAATTGTTTAATGGGCATTTGTAGAAATTTAATATTTCCCCTCGAGACCTCTTTCCACAATGCACTTCCGACACCACTTCTCTTGATAACCACACTATCATTTGCTGCATTCACCAACTACGTTTATTCCTATGGACGGAATTACTATACAAAAGATCTTTTCGATGAACGAAAATTTCGTTCCGAGTACGCGCCCTCATACTGACCCTACATATGGTATCCTACGAAATAGTTGTCTCTATATTCGCCGCACATCCCATGCCGTACGCTGTCTGTTTAGCCATGCGTGTGTCCGCTATGGCGCACAGATAAGAGCTAGCTAGTTGACCTAATTGCCTGATGTAAACAAGTGGTGCGCATGGCTTATTAGCATGCACGTGCTGCGCTGAGTAGCGGCAAGATCACTAGCACACTTACTCATAATGAGATAGAAACATCACTATGTAGGGAGCACTCAGCTTGCAATGTGGCGGTGACAAAGTACGGCTTATTATTATGCGTGTTTCGATTACCACAAAGTAGTTGGATGAGCGTAGCGAAGACTTCAATTATTTCACTTACCCTGAGAAAAATAGCTCGGGTGATTTTTGTTTGTTTTTTGTCTGTTCGCTCTCGACCAAGCCAAAAGCAATGCGATCTTGATGCAATTTGGAGGGGACCTTCGAAATCTCTGAACTTGGATCTGCCAAGTTTTTGGGTACAATCGAAGAAATATTTCTCATGAATATCCTACTTTTTAAGTTTTTTTCGATTTTAATGCGATATTTTCGTGATATTTGGCCCGCGACCGGGCAAAGTACGGCTACTCCGATCTTGATGAAACTTTATGGGAACGATTGAAATCACTGAACTTAGATTATTATGATTTTAGGGACAATCGAAGAAATATTTCTCATAGAAATCGAACTTTTAAGGTTTAGGTCAACGATAATCAACCATAAAAGCTCATCTAACAACGCGTTTGGAAAAAGCGTTAGCGAAGCGGCCTAGTAACTTAGAATTTTACAAGTTGTGTTGGAAGGAACACGTTCCCATACGTCCCTAGTATTTATATTTGTTTTAATCGTATTTTGAGTCTACCCACTTAGTCACAAAACTGATTTACAGAGGGTTCCGCGGTTCCGGGGCAGACCAAGCCAACTCTGACGGCACCGACATCATCGACTTCAGACAATGACCACTGACCAACAGTTTTTTCCAGATTGAAACCCGCATTTTGTCAGTCTTTAAAGAAAGCGCGGCTTGCGATTGGTAGTTATAACAAATTACTGGCTTGTTCGATATCATCCAGCCAGTGACTGCAATTAAAAATGTATCTGAAACTCTACCCAAAAATTGTTTTAGCGATGGGCATAAATTAACAGCAAAACCAAGCCACCCCGTTGGCCGTGACAGCATCGACGAGCGAACAATGAGTCAACAGAAACGGTATTGTAAACGAACTCAGGCCCAGAACAAGCTTGCAACACAGCATCACAATAACTGGGACCCCCGTCTGAGCCCGGGATAGAATGTGGCACAGAGCATCCTCTGTTAGTTCTAAGTCCATGCTCTGTTGATTGTAAAAGACGAGTCAGGAGGCAAAGACCATCTCGCTAACATCATGCAACTAGAATTATCCGAATGATTTCCTGCCCATTACATCTACTAGAGCTAAGCCCTTGCGGCCCACTAGACTCGTCCATCTAGATTGTCCTAGAACAGGTTATGCTAGTATCTATGGTCTAGAACATGGTCTAGAACTAGGAAAAACGCTTAAGTCCCGCCGCGTTGTTGGATGAGCGTAATTGGTGCATTGAGCTGCCAATGTTTTATTCGTTATCTGTGTTCTGTGAAAAAATTATTACTAAGTTGAAGATTTTTTTAAATTGAATTAAAGTTAAATAAAATTAACTTAAATTTTAATTTTTTTGTTTAATCGTGTAACTTAAAAAAGAAAATATTCGAAAATAGATTGTTTATAAAAAATGTTCAATTGCGCTCAAATTTTACACGAGATTAAATTTCATAAAATTAAGTTCTGTAAAAAAATTTTTACAATAGGATAAACACAGGTATAACGTAAAAAAATTGTTAATCGAAATCGCCAAAAACGAACACAGAATTCCTAATTTCCCCCGTAGACATAGATTTGCACGAGCAGCTCTTTATTTCAAGCGATTCTTATTATTTAAAATATGGTTCTGCGAATCAAGAGCAAAACATTCGATAAAGCAATAGATGTATGAAGTATATTTTCCAAAAATCGAAAATCGTAATATTGCGATTTTCTGCCCCCCCAAATCTTTTATTCGCTTAGCTAAACGTGCAGTTCTAAAGTCAGATTCGAAGGCATATAACATTTCTGTCCCATGGATCTGTCGGTTAGCCGGATCGTTTCAAACACCACAAAGTACAGCCACAAACAGAAAAAGGAAAAAAAGAAAAAACATTCCGTTTTTTTGGACCTAGTGAAGTGAAATGGATCTTGCCATCTGCGACGCTACGCATCAATAAGACTGTGCTGACTGCAGAACAGCAAAAATGGCGAGAATGTGCCTCCAGTTTTCTCTAAACGGGAAGAATGTACTTACGTATTCCTAGACACGAGGCTATCACATCGAAGCATTCGCAACGAGGTTGTCCGAGTTACACGATGAGGTTGACCGGTCCTGACCCCATACAAACTTGCAAACTATTACGACACTCAGACCGTAATAATTGATATTTAACTAGTAATAAATTAGGTAGGGTTTTTGTGATAATCTACCTCAAACTAATCTGTTTTTTAATTAAATACTTATTTGCGCCGGACACATGTTCTCGTTTTATACATTGGTGTGGGTGGAAGAAATGGGAGTGGGGCATAACCGAGTTGCTTAGGACTCTAAGTCCATCATTTCTTGGCTTAGAAATGTAAAAAACGGTGACTATTTGGAGCCGTCCTAGCAACGAGAACGATTCTGTAAGGTTTTTCCGGTCTTGTAGATAAGCCTAGACTGGCTCTGACCGAGGGTGGAATCGTATCCAACTTGATAGATCGGTGTTTCCTATTTCAAATACTGGTCTTGGTCATTGTTCGCTCGTCGATGGTGTATGTTCTAACCGGGTTGTCTTGGTCCTCTTTTATTTTATGTCTCTCACTGAAAATCGGTTTATGCTGAATGGGTTGACTTAAGTACCTCTTTTAAACTTTATTAATTTATTAGGAACATATTTTGGCAACATGATTGCAACGATTTTGGCACATGGTGCCAAAGTGTATAGGCTCTACGAAAACGTGGGTTCGACTTCCGCATAAGGCATGGGCTCTTTTTAATTGTCCTTCGCCGTAATTAAAAAATTACGAATACACTTTGTTTATTTTATATATTTTGTGTTATATTATGAGGTGCATAAGCCGGCGAGAGAGAGAGAGAGAGAGAGAGAGAGAGAGAGAGAGAGAGCGCACGAGTGTCACGTGGTTGCTGTTCACCGGTCAAGCGGTCTCGCTCAAGGTCATCCACCTCACCTCGTGATCAGCCATCACAATAGGACGTGGTTCACAACCCGAGGTCCGCAGACCCACACCGACCTGAACGCCAGAGGTCTACGCTTTCTTTCCTGGCGAAAATACCGAGGAAAATTGCTCCGATAAGGCTATGAGACAAAATCGTATTTAGAATCTACCCATTCAGTCACACAACTACTTTCAGTGCCGGACTTTAATTTAAAGCAGACCAAGCCACCCAAGTTGGAGCCGACTTCATCGACGAGCGAACAATGACCAACTAGAGACCAACATATTCACAACCAACTTGGTCGCTCAATTGGGTGCCGACGCTCATCGTCCAGAGTGCAGTATTTTCGTACTTTTCGGATAACATAAAAGGATTTTTTTCTTGGTCTGTATTCGCCCTCCGACAGATTACTTAAAAAAACACTTATTTCTAGTACGTAGCCCTTTATTTCTATTTAGGTGCTTTGCACCAAGCACTAATTTTTTTTTAAAATAAAAAAACAGGGATGGTCTTCGAGCCCCACGACCAATCCCCAAAAAGGTACATTAGAATGTGATTCTTTCAATAATTTGCTGGAAATTTATATGCATTTATGTCTATCTATTTGTAAACTGAATAGGATAGACGTTGATTTAAAAAAAAGTATTGCTCGACACGTGAGGTTGCATATGGCTTTGGCAAAAAAATACGTAAATCGTAAAAGGGCGAGGAAAAAGACAAAGTCCATCTCTCAAACATCATCTGGTAATTCTGGGGAGTATATTACTCCCGAGCTCTGGCGGTCCTTCACTTGACGACGACGACGACGACGTTAAAAAGAACTTCCCTCAATCTACCCGTGGCTGGTTCTGACCAGCATGGGATTTCCCTCCCCATAACCCCTAGGCTAGAGTGAGTGGCGCATCATGACCTAACGGTTGACGCGCCCTTAAGAGGGAATAGGACACATTTGACATCTTAGCAAATAGCTGTTCGCTCGGCCAAGAAGCATCCGATTCCGATGTATAAGAAACTTTACATAACTTAGTTGTGAAGTAAGCATTACATGGGACAGTACTACAAACGTAGATTATCAATATTGTTTGTTTGTCAGCCAGAAACAATTCACGAAAATGGTCAATTTCGGACTTTTTAAGAAAATCCAAAATGGTAAAAATCAATTATTTTTGTAGCGTTCACCTAAAACCATTTTTCAAAAAGTGCCACTTTCATCAAAAAACTCTGATGCCAATCAGCTAAACGAACAGAACTGTACTAAAATCGCATGTCCTTTATGTCTTCCTAAACTTGAAAGCCAAACAAATGCCTGCCTCAGTCCTCTATTTTACCCCTCCCGCTCCGCTGATCGGTTACAGCCAGTATAACCAACACTCCCACGCTATTCGAGACAGGTGTGTGTGTGTGTGTGTTCTTTGTTCTGATCACGAAGCAAAGTGCAAAGTGTGACGTCATACTCTTGTCTGCCGACACCCACTGCTTTCTGAACACGCGCGACGTGTGTGCACTCCCACCCCTCCTGCGCAAAGCTGCGGTTACTGGAGTAGAGCGTTTGGAGCGACGAGGTTGACGCGTTTCACCAACACCAATGTTAAAACCACGCGAAATTACAGTTTTTAGACTAACTCTGCAAAATATCGAAATGGGGAACGAAGAGTAATTTACTTTTGAGATTTGACTGAACTATTGCCTGCTTGATACAAAATTTAAAATGTACGGTTAGTAAATTTGTAAATTGAAATTTAATTCATTAAACGCATATTTCATTTTTTATAACTTACCGAGTATATCACTTGTATTTTATTCCTGCACGATATATAATTCTTTATTATATAGTTCTAATCAAACTACACGCACAAAATCATAAATGCCATTATAACAAAGTCGTTACGTACATCGCATACAAAACGATAATCCTACGTCTGGCAGCATCACTGTGAACTGTGATGGTCTATGAGTCGGTTCTTAGTCATATTTAGAAACTAAAAAAAAAAAAGCGTTCTTATCAGAACGGGTCAAGCACCCGACCGGCAATTGGAAGACCGGGGTTCGATACCCCACTGAGGTGTTTTGAATTTCTGGATAGATTTCCATAAAAACGCAATATCACAACAATAAAATCAACATCACGAACACAAGTCACAACAAAGTACATACTTGTGAGGAATCTTACATTATAAGTTGCTCCCAATTAATTTTCTATTGTCTGGATTTTGATCGAATTAGGCTACATTTTGTATAATGGCATAAAATTAACAATTGACTCTTGACTGGACCGGAACCTCCACATTCCCAAAAATTGTTTTTTGTTACCCGAAAATATATATTTTTGACTATCGGTCTGGTCCCCAAATACCCGACCCTCATTTTCGGGTACACGCACACCACTATTATTATCCCCACCCGTAGATAAGACAAAATTAATGATAAGCAATTCGCATTCGATTCGCACAAACCACTCGGCATTCAGCTCCGCTCACAAGCAGAAGTTGCCCAAGCGAAGATAGAGGTTTTCCCCGAGCATCCAGTTCAATTCGTGCGTACAATGTCTCTGTGGTCGAAACGAAGAAAAAAAATCTTCATTGTAGTCTTTCAGATACTCGCGGACCACCCACCAATTAATTACTGACGATTTGTTGTGCAGAAATGTGGTAGGAAGGCCTGCATGTGCGGAGTCTTTAATATATTAATTATAAGTACGTTGTTTAGGAAGGATTGTAGTTTTGTCTCTATGCAACTTTTCATGATATTACTTATAGTTATATATTTAATAACTGGCAGTAAATCCAAGGAGACTTTTGGTATATTTGTTTTACTTTTTACCGTGGGCAATGATGCCCTTCTTCAGGTGAACTAGGTATATTGCGGACATGACAATTGTGAAGGGATGTCCGTTGTCCGAGGGCTGTTTGAGACTCGGAAAAAAGCTTCAGTCAGGATTGCCAGGACCTACAGAATCTGAGTCAAGTGCTTGGCGCTCGAGCCAACACTGTCACTTATTGGTAGCTAGTATTTTGCTTAGCTTATGTAAGAGACATGTATTTGAATCGTGGAAATGTTGTCCGATAGATACATCCTAAACAACATCCTAAGTTACAAATTGTTTGGGTAAAAATTTGTGGTCGAATGGGGTCCAGAATGTATGTGAAATTGCTGGTTTTGGCTATCAAACAATGGACAATGGACAATGAACATTGAAAAAATGTTTGCCCGAGCTTATCCAACCGTCTTAATTTGTAAAAATACATGAAATTAAAAAAAAAAAAAAAAACTCATATTTATATGTACTAAAAAGTAAAAAAATAAATTTTCGACCAACAAATTTTTGCCTTACTCGGACAGCAGTTTTTTAAACGCCATAAAATTATTATGATTCTATCAAAATATAAGTTTTCCCATGTCTATTAAAAATTAGTTAAGAGGGAATGGGACACATTGGCAGTTGGCAAATAGCTATTCGCTTGGCCAAGAAGCATCCAAAGTGTATACAACTTGGCACAGTTGTCAATAAAACATACATAGACAGCCCCACAGTCGTCGATTTTCAAAAATTTGTCTCAATTGATAGCCACAAAAAAAGTCACGAATATAGTTACTTTTGTACTTTTCACAAAATCAAAAATTGTGAAAATCAATTTTTTTAGTGTTAGAAACCATTTTTTTAAATCTGTGAGCCCTTTATTTCAAACACCTGTGGTGTCAGTCAACCGAGCAAACAGGAATATGACTAAAACGCATGTCCTATATTTTCAAGTATGCACTCCTTTTCTCTAATATTTTATGAAACAAACATCTTATTGCAAAAGTACAAACGTACTGCACCCGAGCCTTTTAAATTACAGTTCAATAACTTTATGAAATAATTAATTTTTATTTTCAATTACTTTATCAAATTAAATAATATGATGACAGGTGGTTACATTAAAAATATTGTTATTCAATTATTAATGAACGAGTGTAGCGATTAGCGAACGTATCGAGATCTTCAATTTGTTTTCCATGAGAAAACTAGCTATACAGTATTTGTTGCCAGAATCAACACAGCTTTAGAATGTATTATGTACCTCATTGCTGGGATGCTGGAGGGCCAAAGTCACCATACACACTATACATGACACTCACAAGAATTGATTTATGAAGTTCTTATATAAGAAGTTACAAGTTCTTGTCTGAAGCAGCGATCGAACACAACACATTTTGCATTGAAAGCTGAGCCTCAAACCACTGCACTAACCAGCCTCATATTTTTTAAGGACCCGTTAAAGTATATGTAACCTTATTTAAATATACAGATAATTGAACTTTTCACTGTAAAACACACATTTTTAAACTAAAATGTAATATTCCGACTAGCCCACTACAGGCAAAAACTGACAATATTATTTATCAATTAATGGCTGTTTTGGAGTCTACAATGGTTTGTATATTTAAATTTTAAACAATTTATTCTGGTTATATAGTATTACTCTTTGTCATGTAACATTACAATTATCTGCAGTGTATTTAGTATAATCGAATTAATACGTTGTACCTAAAAAAAATTGGTTGTTTTTTTTTTAAAGTCTGTCCCAAAGATTGTCTGTCCATTGGAAATTATTTAGCAATCAACTAAGATCACTTCTTACAAATTTGCAATTTCTTTACAGACATTTAATCTTGGTTGACTACTTTTTTTGCTTTTTTTAACAACAGCAAAACAAATCAGATTAAAAAGCATAGAAAAAGATAGATCAATGCCCCAAAAACGCTCATCCATCAACAACCAAGCAAAAGTGTTTCAACATTACATTCCAAGTCTAAACTTCATGTTGAGCACTCGTTAGGTTCATTAAACAAATATAAGTATTATTATTATATTATTTTAAGATAACTACGCTTACCTGCATCCGTTCTTATTATTAGAAAATAAATTATATTATCAATCAATAGGATATTGTCAGTGTAACTCACCAAGCTAAAGCCTACATTATCTACACTTTCAGCTAGACCTATCAACACTCCTTCTCCCAAAGCTCGTGATATTTTCTGATGGCTCAAAAGATTTCAGTTTCACTAGCTTCATAATTCTTAATTGGAATTAATTTCACTTTTCTCACAACAAAAAATACAAGCACCAATTAGGAGTGCTCATAAAAAGTTTAACTCATTTAAATGTTTGATAATTGTTGGCGGCAAGGTATCATCAAACCACCCAGAATATGTGTTTACGAGTTCAATATTCCCAGGCCCACGATCGAGTCAGTGCCGACTCATTGCCCAAGAGATATTAGGGATTCAAAATAATTACAAACAATAATTAATTATTTATTATGTGTAAGGATGTCCCAAATATCCCCTGTTAGAGACAGCATTAGGGTATAGTAAAAAAAGAATAATCATCACAAAGTCATGTAAAATTAACTATCATTTTTCACCCCACCACACAAAATATAAAATCTTAAGTTAAGTTTTCATGCAAAAAATATTTTAAGTTTAAAATTATTTTTACATTATTTGCATTATCATGTAAATTTTGTTTTGAGTAATAAATCCTAAAGCAAAATTCTTCAAATAAAAAACAATACATACAAAGGGCTAAGATTTATATCTCAAATATGACCACGGTGCCCGTCCTCATGGAACCTTTCAGTTAACTATTAAAAGTTTTAGAAAATTACTGTAAAACAAATTTAGTCGTAATTATATATTACATAAAGTAAATTACCACGGAGCAAACCTCTAGTGAACGCATAACTATTCTGTCAATCTGTGCCTGTGTCATGTCTCTCGATAAAAACGAGTAGGTATGACCTCTGATTGCTGTTTGGTTGAGATTGACTCACAGCACGGATGGCACATGCATGGTGATCCCAGGGTTCAGGGGATGGTGCCAGTCACACGCTAAACGATCACTTGAACCCGGCACCACCACCATACGTCATCAATATGTACTTGACAAAATATATTTGTGTCCTCCCGCTGACATGATTTTTTAATTTCTGCATTATTTAGATTCATTTGTCACATCTTGTTGTCCAAAAAAATGCTGTATGAAGGAATTGTATTTTTGGTGCGTGCAGAGTCCTCGTGTATCCCTGAGTGTGTCGATTGATAGTTGTTCAACGAAAAATGTCGAGTATGCATTCTGTATGGGTAGGACTACATTGAATACAAATCATGAATGTGCCTTTATGTACTGAAGAAGAGAATTGATCTTTTTCACAATTCAAAAGTAAAATTATCGGCAAATCGAGATTCTGTGAGCTAAATCATCCAACAAGCTGTCGCTATAATTTGAATAAGTGTGTCATGTAGGCGAAAACATTTTACGAGCCTCTGCAATTCAGCAGAGAAGTCATTCAACACTAATCCCGCATCAATCAAGCCACATCATCAACTACAATATTCGGTTCGTGCTATGACCAATATTGGCTAATTCATTAACGATAAAATTGGGATATCGATTTAAAAAAGTATCTATTATTAAAATGTGCACCCGTAGCTAGTATTAACATTTTACAGACCACCTGTTACCAACAAAGGTTAATAACAAACCTCCACCAACAATGGTAGCCCCGAACTTGACAATCTTAGGGTTATGCATGCGCTTGGTCACACCAGGTATGGATGCAGAATGATAGGGTTTATGCAGGTGGTTTGCACCAGTTCATAACTGCTAAAGGTCTACTACATCAAACTAGCCAGCGGTGTCATCCAACCAAATACTCTTCCCTCAGTAAAGCACATGATTGTGTACAATTGAGGTCTAGGTGGAAGGCTTCAAGCTAATGCGGGTCTGGCACAAAAAAAAAGAAGAGTGTAATTGGAGTATTTTTAATCAATATTTTCAGAAATTGTGTGTGTGGGTGCAAGCTGATCATGTGAGTGTGAAGGATTGGCAAAAAGTTTTGAGTAGGCGCCGTGTAGACATTAAATTTACCCAATTTCAAATTTGTCTATGAAGTACGTAGACCGAACTTGAAATGTTGTATTTTGTTATTTGTTTTATCACGGGGAACCTAATATCCTTTGAGACATCCCAGGTAGTCTTCCTCCCATCCTATCACACTTTCTCACACAATATTTCGAAATGTTTTTATAACAGTTGGTGTGTGGTGTGTTGGGATTGCAAAATTTATGTATTGACTTGACATTAGATTTTATTTATTGTCACTTATTTCTAATATTTTTAAAATGTATACTGACATAACTTTTTGTATAGCCTATACCCGTGTTGACTCCACCCCCAATGCACTCTAACTACTCGTTGAATCATCATTAATGAAAGTGCAGCAATTGGCAGTCGAGCTGTGAGTTGGCAGATTAGGAGACATTCTATTGGGATATGGATTCAGAAAATATTTATAGCTTTTGGATTATTGGCTACTATTTATTACCTACTTTTTAAAAGTACCTAGACATTACAGATACAACTTAGTAGGCCTACTCGATCTTTGACAATAGCTTCTCTACATGTTGAATCTGTAACAAATGAGGTAGTGCAAGGTCAAAATACCTCATCCCAAGTGCCACTTGTGTGCAGAAAAAAATATGTAATGGAGATAGTATGGTAAAGACACCTTATAAAAAAGAGAAAGACACCCTCCTTACTCAATGGTGTATCTATCTCAACACCGATGAAAAGCACCAGCATAAATTTGCAGTTTTCAAACCCACTACGTAAGCAACAAACCAAGATGAAGAACAACACAGGAAACATTTAGAACACATATTTTCTAGGGTAAATGGTACAAAAACCTCAAATCCATTGATCAAAATCAAAATGAAAAGGAGTTTTCAAATGCCAACAAGGCATTTGTCATTTAGGCAGGCAAGCAATAATTAATAAAATGATAAAATAAATAAGTAATGTAACTCACCATTATCCAGCAATCTCCTGGTATCCTGCCTCCGACGTTTCACAGTCACCTTCCGGAAGACGGCTCCACTCAACGCTTCGATGTCAGCACCGGGGGTCGAACCCAAGACTTCCTCGCGCTTGCGTACGTTGGGCGTTGCGGGCGGCGTGCCGATAAGTTCACCTCCGCTATCACTCGTTCCGCTGTATTCCACATGGTGGTAATCCTGACTGTTAAACACAGACCTGCGTTGATGTGGAGACATTTCGTCGGCGAGTAGGGATCGGCGCTGGAAGTAGGGACTCTCCTGTCGGAGCTGGTCGGAATTACGACTGATCCCGTCTGCGATGAGGGAACGTCGTGGAAAATTGGGACTCTCTTGATTCCGGTGATCGCTTATCATTGATCTGTGCGAGAAAGAAGCATTCTCTTGACGAAACTGATCGGAATTACGGTGGATACCGTCGTTTATCAAGGAACGTCGCTGGAAATGAGATGTTTCTGGTGGATTTCTAAAAGCCTCGCGGTTTATCTCTTCTCTAATCAAGGGTTGGCGGAGAAAACTAGGAGCTTCAGGGTCCGGTTTCATTTCCTTGCTGATCAAGAACTGCCTACGGATGTTGTTTGTTTCTGGTCGTAGCTTTTCGGAATCTCTGTTGATATCGTCGCTTGTTAAGAATCTACGCTGGAAATTCGATCCGTCTGCAACATTTTTCTTCACGCCTTCAGAGATGATATGTTGTTGTGCACCAGCAGGCTCAAAAGCTATTTTACTTCGATTTCCATCGACGGCATATTTGCTTCTGATATTCCCTTCTATATCTGGGCTTACATTCGACTCGCTTATAACTGATCGGCGCTGGAAGCTCCCTTCAGAACCGATGCCCGAACTTTTCTCAGAATCACGTGTACCAAACAAAGATCGTCTTTGTTGAATCGTCATGTTTTCAGCCGTGCGAGTTCTCTGGTCATGACCCATTGCCTTCTCTGAATCATGCCCAGTCGATCGCCGTTCGTAGGAGGATAGTGCAACAGGAATAAGTGATCTTCGCTCAAAGCTTCCGTCTACAGTTGAGACCGAATCAGATTTCCTCTCGACGGACCCCAAAGCAACAGGTATCATCGAACGCCTTTCGAAACTCCCTTCACCTTCTGTACTGCGATCGGAATCCAAACTAGATCTCTTGCCATCACCAGATACCGATCTAAGTCTCATGATCTGCTGATTTTCTTTGCCAGCGAGTTCATTTCGAACAGGATACAAGTTTGATCGCGATAAGGGACAATTTCCTGGATAGGACGTCGAGATCGAAGCCGCGCACCCGAACGGAATCAACGAAACTCATTCTACGATTTATTGGCGGGAATTTTCCGCTAGCTAGATTCTGCTGCGTCTGGCAAACATGGCGTTCAGTCGAGACTGACGATCGTGCAAGCGGTTCATTCGAGGAGGCTAGTAGACGCATCAGCGGAACACGCACGAGGCATCGAGAGACGTCTGGAGATCATAAACCATTGGGTAAGTTCCGCAACCAGTCCTCAAAAAAGGAACCATGTCTGAGTTCTTATCGATTAATTATGGTGGCCTAAAGTTTGGTCCGTCTTTTAGGTCTCGTAGAAATATGTTTTGTATCGGACTAAAATTTGTCCTAAATTCGTTTTCAGAGATTGAAACGTGTGAATGGTGGGGTCGTACTTGTATGTCCATAGATGGTACTTGTGTAAAGTCCGCTAACTCACAGGAACCGCAAAAACCCGAAAAGAACGGTCTAGAAAGCAACCAACATAATTATAACTAAGTCCTGTACAACAGACTTGACTTCATTATCGCACAAACTTGTAGAGCAAAATTATCAATAACAAAAAATTCATAAAAAATATGATTCTGAAAAATAGCTTCTGCTCTTCGATGGACTGCAGAAGAAAATTTGAACATTAGTGAGAAACAGAGAAGCACGACGGTTAACATTGAATGTTTTTCAAACTCATGTTTAATGGTGTTCACAAAAATTTGTGTTGATACTCCAATAGCAGGGTTTCAATCATCCCATTCACTATAATTTCATTTGTTGCATATATTTGCATTTAATGTTTTCACCAAATTTTTGTCGAATTATGCAGTTTAATAACCATTTAAATTAAATATTTTTGTTAATAATTTTGCATTTTATCTCTTTCAACCTTAGATTTCAAATTTGTTTGAATTATGTAATTTGTTAAAATTAAATTTGAAATTCCAAATATATTTTTCTGATTTGTTTGATGTTTTTTAATTTTTGTGATCTCTTAAATCACATTGTCAGGAAATTTGATTTTTGGAATTAAATTTTTTTCACTGTTTTTAAATTTAAATTGGTAAGCATTCTCTAAAAAGGCTTATTTTCCTGATTTGTGGGATGTTTAGATTTTGTTATTCCAAAATAAATAGGGGTCAACTGAAAATATAATTTTACTCCAATTTCTTTATTTCAACGCGTCGAACGTTAGTTAGAGTGGTATTAATCTCTAAAAAAAGCACTATATGTCCCATGAAATTCTAATTGTACAAATTTGTTTATGTAGCAAAGTTAAATGTTGGTGCAAACTGAAAAAGCCAAATAAATTCTCCTGCCAAAAAAACTAACGGGCCAGCAAGCGCGATCGGTAACACCGATCGCCAAAATTTACTTGCGTATGACTTGTGCATCGACAGGGGTAGTAAAGAACTACGATTATACAAATTATTTACCTACAAGTATGTGCTTAACTGCTAAGACTGGCTCCAAACTCATCATTTACTTAAGTTAAAGACACATAAAACTCTTATATTAGGTATATAATTATATTGATAGTCCAAAACAATGTTACTTATTAATTTTTTCGGTGTAAAATCGGTTCTATAACTGAGTGGTACCGGTATTACTAATTATTTTAACTTCGACCAAATGCAACAATAATTTGATCCTATGACCTGCATTGAACAGAGAGATAAACCTGAGAGACCAATGATCCAAACAAAAAATATTTTTAGAAGATTTGTGCTTTAAAAATGTAGCAAAGAACACTAAAGCAGCTGCCAAACGATCAACATAGTTGCCCAACTTTATTGCTAGCCCTGCCACACGAGCAAAAAAATCAAGAAACAGTGGTGACACTTATTTTTGTGATTAGTTATCAACAATCACGTGATACTTTGAAGAGATCTCATTGGAAGTTGCTATCTTTTGTTGCCAAGCAGTTCAGATTGTTGAACATTTTTGTCAGTGACAATTTCTATGTTTCTATAGAAATCAAGATGCATTGTCAATTTCAAAATAAACCAGTCATATTTTTCAGTATAGCTCCTATGCAATCCTTCTGACTTTTAGCCTACCCTACTTTTCAAATTTCCCGGTAAACCCTATCATACCCCACACATCTACACACATCCCGATCCAACGTTCAAATGTCGTCTGCATCAGGTACTATCACCAAGCTATTTATATTCAATATTTTGGGTATTCGTAATTTTAACCAGGTACCTATGGCTTTTGGTTTCAATGAGCCAACACTGCTCGCTGTAAGGTAATAGGGTCGTTGCAAGTGTCCAAAAGCTAAATATGCTTGCTCCAGCCAGATACAAATTTATAATGGTTAGAATTAGACCTAGATGCATATCTTCTTATCTTATTGAAGTTGACATATTATGTCATCATGTATTGATATTTGATAACCAATAAATGTGTGTGGCTCGTTGGTCTTGTGTTTAGCGTCTCTGCTTCCAATGCAGAAGGTCCAGGGTTCGATTCCTGCTCTAGGCAGAAGTTTTTGAACTTCTGATTTGGACTTGAGACCATCAGTTCTTGTGTTAGAAATTTGTAAACGGTGACTTTAGAGTCGTCCTAGCAACGAGGCACATAATAAATTTAAAGTTGTTCGGCCTTGTTTATTCTGGCATTGATCTGAGGGTGTTCGCACTGTCTATACCACTGATTGCTCTATTTCATATTAAAAAATATCGATCTTTGGTTGGTTATCGCTTACTTGTGGATTGCGTCAGGGCCTACAGGGTTGGCTCGGTCACCTTTGGTTTACTGTCCCCCACTGAAAATCAGTTATATGACTGAGTGGGTCTAAATACAAATTTATTTCTTTTTTTTATACGACTCCTATTGTGCCCTTTCAGCATTACCACATTCCCACAAAGTTTACATAATATGCTGCTCTCAATCAAACCCATCTTATGCATGGGGTTTACAAGCAAGTCATGGCCAGTATCCAGCCTAAACTGTGCTGCCATTGTACTTCTACTACCCCCGTCTGGGCCCGGGGTAGCATTGGCCCACAGCATGGCTCTGCTAATCGTAGAAGACAATTCAAGAGAAAAAGTCCACCTTGCAAACATAAGCTAAGGGTAGTAGGCCTATATACTCCCCGAAACTCGAGGCGAGCACTGGCAATCGTCTGCAGGGACCTTGCCCTCTCCTTCCCTTGACGACCTCCCCGACGACGACGACGACAATGACACCATGAACGATGACAAAGACGATGACGATTACAACGTGAGAACCCCCTTTCCTCCCACTACCCATGGCTGGTTCTGACCAGCATGGGCCCGTCCACCCTAGGGCTAGAGTAGCGCATTTTGACCTAACGGTTCAATCAATCAATCAATCAATCAATACTATACTGCTTTGTTCCATTGTATTTTCTTTTCCTTGTATTAACTGGACTAGTTCATTCCACATGTTATCCTTGCCAATTTCTCCTTCCATGCTTTTTTCACTTCCAAGTGCAAACTGATCTTATTTTATTTTATATCAATAGGTACTTAACATTTTATGTATCATATTTCACATAATTTGATATGTTACAGTTATGAACAAATTATTCCTCCTGCCTCTCACAAAACATTTTTTTTAACTGCCCACCTGAATCCTTCAGGATGTTTCTTTCCATGTACATTCAGGCGCGTAGGAAGGGGGGGGGGGAATGGGGGGAATTTCCCCCCCACCACTTTTTACCGTGACCCCCCCACTTCAGAATCTTAGAAATTCAGTCTCGCCGTAAATATGCACAGAAACAAATTCTGAATAACGAATTTTCAATTTTGAATTTCCCGCTGTGATTGTTGTTGTGACAATTGTTGTTGGTTGTAGCATGCATGGTCTTTCTCTTAACTATTCCAATTTAATTTATAGTTTTATAGTTTTTACTGTACAAAAAATACATTAATTTGGTATTGCATTCAGCCCACGATTTTTTTCCAGAACGCACCAAACACACTCTAAAAAACCTAATTTTCAAAATTTTCACCTGCGGCGCTGTAGTTGGGGGGCAGAGCCCCCCAAACCCCCCGTGCTTGGCAGCAAATTTACTGTTCCCCCCCTCCCCACTCGAAAAAGAGTTCCTACGCGCCTGTGTACATTACTGCTATGTAAACCTATTATTATAACTAACTCTGTACGGTACGTAACTTGTTTTTTATGTTAGATATTAAGAAAAATTGTTAACATAACAATACGAATAAAATTGTATCGAATTGAAATTGATTTGAATTTCACATGTGCCTTTTCTAATCTGCATGATATGTTCTTTACAATTTACTTCGTTAAACTCCCTCTTTTAGCAAAGAAAACCAGCCTCCTCGTTTTCCACTGAATCCACTGTAGTGTTTGCGTGCTATTACGGTGTATGTAGGCCTACTATTATGAAAGTTTTATAGTGCTAGGCAAAGATATAATAAAGGCCTATATGTATCTTCATACAATTATGATGTGGGAAATTTTTCATGAGAATATTAGAACATCATATTGAAATATAACTTTTTTTTATTACTCAAATTTTTTTTTAAACGAAAACAATAGCAAGGAATTTTTGGGAAATTAAAATGTGTGAGCATTTCATGCTGCAAATACGTAAGAAAAATGATTTTATTTCTTCAAATTTCCGTGTGCATGCTTTATGGTGTAGGTGCCGGGTAGCCTATAGTAAATTCGTCCCCACTTTGGCAAGGTTTGGAAGTATAGGGCCTACAGAGTCACGTAGCTCGTGTGTATGACAGTTTTGGCAATAGCTTATCAACCCTTTAAAGCCACACATTATCAACAGAACTGTATTTATGCGAGTATAGGCCTCGGGTATATTTGAAATTGTCAAGTTCAAAAAGTGGGGTGCGGCCATTATGTGAAGCCATTTATCAATAGTATTTATATCCAAATCTTTAAAATCTGAGTGGTGAAAATAAAGGTGCGGTCTTTACTCCAGGGCGGCCTATAAGCGAGTAAATACGGTAGGTAGGGCCTACGCTAACTATTTTGATGCAATTTTTGTTGGGGAATTTTGATTTTTTTGCAAATAATAAAAATCAATAAATCGATATTGAAATTTTTGTGTGATATCGATAATTGAATGAAATGTCATAGCTCTGCTCTAAAATTATTACATTTTCCCTGGTCATAGACAATGAGTTACAAGATGGGGAATTCAGCACCGACGTTGTGGATTTTCTAAACCACAACAAATTAGTCGAGGCGATGGCACAGAGCATCGTCAACGAGGTGATCACCCAGGCAGAAGAAATTGCTGCCGGGATAAACAGCAAACGGAACAACAACGACCACAGGAGTAAGTTCATTCATATCTTCTTCAACTTTTGTTTTAGGAATGGACTTGAATTTGGGTTACCACATTACGGAAATTTAATTTAGGACAATTAAACAAGGAGGTAGGCATACCCCTTATTTTGGGGAACTTATCAAAGACTACTAATAGCCTTTTCCATTCCCAATAACAACAGAGTAGATCAACATCAGAAAAGTTTCAGGCATACTAAGTGACCAAACTGTAGCATGTTCATTCATACTCTGATAGTCAGTGTTATCTTCCAGACAAAGAAACAGGGTGTGCAGAATCCTCCAGTGTATCCGATACAGACACAGAGTTCCCTCCTACTGAGACACAACCCCCGAAGTCTGAATATAATATCCACCTGGGATGTCTGGTGGAAAAGACAACATGCAACAATTGGGGTAACTCGACGGTAAACTCGAACTTAACGAAGATCTGCACATCGGACATTGAGGTGCTCAGTTACCCACCCGGCATCATGTACATCGAGACGTATTCTGCACCTCGGTCGACTCCTAACCGAACTAGAGACCAACGAGGAAATCATAAACGTGAGCTCGTCGGAATCGAGCGAGAATGGCAGCGTCGAGGAGAGCGACGTAATGCTGCGTAATATCGCGGAGCTCGCTCTGATGTACGGAGAGACCGTGGACCAACTGCTCGAACAAGAAGCCAGTCTGCTCACCAACGAGCTGAATGAATTGATTGCCGGACTCGATCAGGTACCAAGTTTAACATATAACAGTAGGATCCATCTTTGATTTTAACTTCAATAGATCCTAAAAATCTTCAAATAATAAAAAGAGTATCGCGTACGGTGGTTTGAATTTAATAATTGAAAAAAACAAAACTAGCACTATGGCTACGATCTAGTCCTAATACCCAAAGCCTCTAGCTATATGGACATGGACATATGGACACAAAATTAAACTTCTTTAAATTAGGTTCAACAAAGGCTACACACAGTAATGCTGTTCATGAAAAGAATAGCAAAAGTTAATTATTTGGATGTAGGTCTACAACAAACAAATCTCTGTTCGTGAAATGCCAAATTATGAATTTATCATCATTCACACAAAACACAAATACAATTGTGGTGGTATGGCAATCTGCAAAAACGCTGTTTTTTTATAAAGCACGTTTTGGATATTTTTAAAATAAATTGTACAATTTGATATTTTTATTAAATCAATTATCAAAATGTTATTGAATATTGATTATCTTGTGCATTCCTATAGACCTACACCCTACATATATTTAAAAACTAGTGTTTCCTATACAAGTTAGGTCAGGGGGTGGCCAACCACCTATTTCAATGGACACACAGAGTTTATTAACATTGGCTTGCCTGGCCAATCATGGCTTCTTCTACTTCAATTTCTCCAACTTTTCATCCCGTCTAGGCCCGGGGTAGAATTAGCCCAGAGCTTGGCTCTGCTAATTGTAAAAGGCGATTCAAGAGAAAAAGTCCACCTCGCAAACATCAGCTATAGTATGAAGGGTAGTATTTTACTCCCCGTAAATAGAGGCGAGCTCTGGCAATCGTCATTGGGGACCTTGCCCTCTTCCCTTGACGACCCTTCAACGACGATGACGACAATGACACCACGTACGATGACAAAGACAATGACGACCGCGACGTGAGAAACCCCCCTTACCCGTGGCTAGTTCTGACCAACATGGGCCCCTCCTCCTCCCCCCCCCCCCCCAGGTTAGAGTGGTGCATTATGACCTAACGGTTGACGCGTTCTTAATCCAAATAAACCAACCAACAATCCAACTTTTCATTAATTTTCTTCTACTTTCTTGCTTATTCCCGCCATTTAATGCCATTTTCTCCTGTCCTCTCACTTTTTCTTGCTTCTGCTTGTTCCCAATACTAATCTTTATTTTCAACTTCATTTATTATTTGGTATAACCATATAATCAAAATAAAGACAAAAGGTAGGTATGTTAGTTCCCAGATCTAGTGTAGACACTCGTGTAGGCCTATGCTAGAGAATGTTACACTGAAGCGTACGAACGAGCCAGTGTACACACTTTAATGTTGGTGCAAGCAAACAAACGAATCTATCTGTAGGTGCAAAACGTTCTGGAGTCTACGATCACTCCGCCATGCACTACAGCACCAATGATGAACAACCAGCTCTGCGCCGTATCGAGGCAGCACGCTTTCGCCGAGCAGGACATTCGTCGAGGGCTCGTTGAGATAACACGCATGCTGGCTGCTGTCAACTTCGACTATGGGGCTCCACAGCGCAGAGCCGACCTGGAAGTCTCGGGCGGGCTCAGCGAGAGACCAGACGCCGAGGTGAAGAAGAGGGCGACCACAAGCCGCTCCAGCATGAAGGTCAAGCGAGAAGACCTAGCGCGGATCATCTCCGATCTGGAAAACTCGCTGCCGAAGAGGTAAAAGTAAAGTTTACCGTATGCGGAAATCAAATGTAAGACGACAATATTTTTGGAATCATCATCATTAGGCCCTATACATCACCGTTTCCTGCATGTGGCAGGGTCAGACCAATCTGTTCACTTCTTTCTATCCTCCCACAATCATATAGCTCTTCCACATCTTCCCAGCTCTCTCCACTTGCATCCAAGTCACCTGCTAAGGTATCCTTCCATCTCTTAAGTAGGCTACATATCTACCTAATGAAAATTTTGATAGGTCAATATTGGTTTCCACCCTTAAAATCAATGTTTCTAACTTTAAACGGTCTTGCCCATCCCTAGGTATGAGGTGACCAAACCGGAAATGAAGAGCATTACGGATGCGGTGACCGCTCTGAACGAAAGTAGCCATCTACTATCTTCAGAACAAGAGGTTCTAAAAACAACCGATCAGAATGACGATAAAACCAAGAAGGAGAATCAATACGGTGACTATTCAGTCCCAAAGAATTCAAAGATTGACAATGAGGATACAAGTCAATTGACTAGACTAAAAAACACAAATGACGAAGACATTCCAAAAGAACATCACATGGACCCCAACTTGTCTAAACAGGAGAAAATAAACAAAAAAATTGAACATGTAGCAATACAAAAAGATAATTACCCCAATGCAACTAAACAGGAAATATATAACAGCAGAAAAAATAACGCAATAGCTGAACAGCAGAATAGTAACGAAAAGATCGAACATCCAGCCATTGATAACTCCTCTAACGCAATAGCTGAACAGCAGAATAGTAACGAAAAGATCGAACATCCAGCCATTGATAACTCCTCAAACGCAATAGCTGTACAGCAGAAAAGTAGCGAAAAGATTGAACATCCAGCCATTGATAACTCCTTTACCGCAAAAGCTGAAGAGCAGAAAATAAACAAAAATAGTGACGACAACATGTGCCATGAGTCAGATACAAAGTCTTGGGAGTCAGGACGAATTCTGAACAGTCCTCTGATATGTTGCGAAGATGAGGCTGCCAAAACATCAAACAGTGAATCGCTTTTGATAATGTATGGCTGTGAGCTCAACATCACTCAGGTATTATTCATGTTATTTGTTTTGTGGTACTATATAAATGTATATTTATGGTTTTCCATATCCAATTAAATTAATATTCAGTTTGGGGGAGCATGATAGCTCCATCGACTCGAGAGCTTTTTCTGTCGTTCTTACCTACCGGTACAACACGACTTCTTCAGCCTCCTCTTTATCTGACAACTCTTCCATATCCTGTTGCTAGTTAACCACGTCTATCCATGTCTTCCGATCATTCCACCATCTTCCCAATTCTACCTCCAACCAAGACACGTCTCTCCCCTCTATGCTTTGTTTAATTCGTTCACCACTGTTCCTACTTTATATTTGCTTTTATCTTATCCCTGCTATTTGTGCCGTTTTCATTCTTTGCAGTGTCTAAACTATCTTAAGATAAACCGCTCTCTTCCAATTCCTCTAAACTCTAGCAGCACAGCTAATTAGTCAAAATCAAACCCTCATTGATAATACTTAGAAGATACAGGATCTAACGAGTACATACGCATTGATACACCGATTCGCAATGCACGAATTGAACGATATCCATTGATCCCAACTAAGAATAGCGACGCGTGAATATCTCCAAACAGCAGTACTCTCATTACCAATGTCTAAACACGAAAATACCGCCAGAAATTAAAACATGAAATCCTAGATTTTATAATACTACATTAAACTCTTCAAAAGCGTGGGCTACACATAATGAATACCTTTCCAGCATGTCGTATTAAAGCTGGAGAGTAGATCTTTGCACTCGATATGTATATAAGATAGCCCACACTCAAACTAGAGCTTTAGCAACGTACAGACTCCCTTCACCTCCTGCTATTATTTTTTTTCTATATAAATTTAATTATAAATAAACATTCAATAAAAAAATAATCATTATGTACAGATAGCATGACAGGACCTAACTATACTACGTGACAAGTTCATGCCTATCACATTGTCCATATTTTATGTATACTTATCCTGTCTAAATAAAATTTTTCAACAAAATTCTTCCTTATCTTTAGGCTAGAGTTCACCTTTCTCTTAAATGTATTATACTCTATGCTAATGTATGAGTTCAATATGAATAAAGTTTTGTTAATACTCCCTCTTAAACTCTTAAACACCCACTTAATTAATGTTCAAAACATTTGTGACTTGATTGAAATAATGTATCTTTAGGAAGCATCCAGGATCGTTAGCGAGTTAGCGGATAACGCTGTGTCCATCCACGAGTTTCGGTCAAAGCCGGACGACTTTGAACCGGATGCAGTGTATCTGATCAATAAGATGGTCGACGACGTGGTGAATATGGCCTACGCTAAACAGCAGGTTTGTCAGTTATCACTTTTAAGAAGAAAAACTACCGCCAATATTAAAAACACGTGAAATTACCGGATTTTATTAATATCCTACAAAACTCTTCACCTTGTGGGCTCAGAGTAGAATTTTTTCCAGAGCATGGTTCTGCTAATTGTGAAAGGCAATGGAAGAGATAGAGTCAATCTTGCAACATCAGCTAGTATGTAGGGTAGGTAGTAGGGAAGTATGTCACACCTCAAAACTAGAGGCTCTGTCCAGCAACGTAAGAATCCCCCCCCCCCTCCCGTGGCTGGGTATTATTTTCTTTTCTTTTAAAAACTTTGAAAACAATACATACATCAAACACACAACAAACTCAATTCATTAAATTACAATAGCACGTGCGGCACAATGACCTAACTATAACTACAGTTGGAGCGCCCTAGTTTCCCATGTCGCTATCATCATATGTGCCATTTTTATGGGAATTATCTTATAATCCTGTCAAATAAGAATTTTTGGAGGAAAAAATTGCGATGTAGCTGAATTTTTGCAGAGACCTTCCTTAAAGGATACTTATCAACATACTAAAACTCCCCTACAATCGGAGTGGAGCTTCGGCCGCCATATTGGAAAATGGCGAACAAAAAGTGTTTGTTATCGAATATCTCCAAATTTGTTTGAGATAGACAAAATATCTCAATGGCAAAATTATTTCCCATTTAATTCCCTACAAAACAGGTGTCTTCTATAGTTTTGGTAGGGGCAAAGGTTACGTCACAAAATCGTGGTTTATATGTTGCTCATTGGAGTACGAGCTAATTTCCAAATTTTCACGCCCAGCATCAAACAATGCCCGGTAAATCCGTAAGAAATCGATTTAAATACAAAAAAGACTTTTGTACGGGGTTCATAAAAGCTTCTATTAGCATTTTAAAATTCAGTTCTGCGAAATCGGATTTTGCATTTACCCGGAATTTGGGTTTTTCCATTGTTGGCATTTCCTAAAAAATGCCATATTTTACTGTCCATTATTGAGCACTAAATAGCATTGAAGGAAAAATTCTTTCTACGCACATTGAAATGACTTAAATAATGATCCGATTACAACCAAAGTTTAAATCCAATATGGCTGCTAATTCCTAATATTCACAATATGAATACTGTTTTCGTGCTGTTTTTACACTCTTTTTGTTACATAATTCACTTTGATGCTGTGGATATTAGGAATTAGCAGCCATATTGGATTTAAACTTTGGTTGTAATCGGATCATTATTTGAGTCATTTCAATGTGCGTAGGAAGAATTTTTCCTCCAATGCTATTTAGTGCTTAATAATGGACAGTCAAAAAGGGTATTTTTGAGGAAATGCCAACAATGGAAAAACCAAAATCCCGGGTAAATGCAAAATTCGATTTCGCAGACGTGATTTTTTAAAATACTGTGGAAGCTATCATGAACCCCGTACAAAAGTCCTTTTGTATTTAAATCGATTTCTTACGGATTTACCGGGCATTGTTTGATGCAGGGCGTAAAAATTTGGAAATAAGCTGGTACTCCAATGAGCAACATATAAACCACGATTTTGTGACGTAACCTTTGCCCCTACCAAAACTATAGAAGACACCTGTTTTGTAGGGAATTAAATGGGATATATTTTTGCCATTGAAATATTTTGTCTATCTCAAACCAGTTTGGAGATATTCTATAACAAACACCTTTTGGCCGCCATTTTCCAATATGGCGGCCGAAGCTCCACTCCGATTGTAGGGGAGTTTTAGTATGTTGATAAGTATCATTCAAGGAAGGTCTCTGCAAAAATTCAGCGACATCGCAATTTTTTCCTCCAAACGTCAATATACGATCTTATTTGACAGGATTATTAGGACAGGCATAAGTTCTCAATCATTAATACCGCTATTGAATAATAAATTGAGTAAGAATAGTAATAATTTATTGAGTAATAAATTGAGTACCGGTAATACTAGAAATTGAGTTTTGAGTAATAATAAGAGTATTTTATTGTTATTTCATTGAGAAGTATAATAATTATTAGGGTACAGAGTTTGACATTCATCATCATCGTTACAATCAGCATTAGGACTATCCATCCGGTTTCCCACTTTTAATAGGGTCAGCTTTGACGTTTGGCGTTTATATATGTTACTTGGTATGTATAGTTTGCGGAATGTAACAGAGGCATTTTGTTTGTATTGTATCAGTCGCACGCGCAAGCACCACACCGACGGATGGCACCACAGCATCCTCTACAAGAGGCGAGGACATCACAGAAGGTGCGAACACACGGAGTAGGCGACGTGCTGCTGGGTACATCGTCCCGCGAAGAGACAGAAGAGCACACCCCCCGCACGCGAGCGACGCTGGACGTTGACATCGGGGAGTCCATTCCACCTGTGGCCTTAGATCCGACCTCCAGCAAGAAACGTAAACCGAGCTTCCGAGAACGCATGCGGAACGCTTTCGTCAACACCTTCTCACATCACAGTCGCAAGAAAGCGACGAAGAACACCAAATGAAGACATTACCAATGAAGCAAGATCTCTCAAACATACCAATTACACTCACTCACTTAATATCAATACCCGGACACATCAAATCATCTGCAACTGAATAAATAAATAGTAAACAAATCACTGCTTGTTTATTGACCTATGCAGTAATCCCAATAATAATCAGTAACTGAGAGAAGATACATTTCAAATTTGAACTATAACTTGGCTTGGCTTTGACGAGATAAACAAAAAACTTGTTGGAATTTTAACTACAATAATTTGGACTGCATGGTAGAGGTTTTGGAAGTCGGATAGAGTACTAAACTGCTTCGGGTTTTCGGATCTGGTAGGAAAACGATGGCCGTTATAATAATGCATGTAAAAATTGGATATTGAATTTTACATGAGAAGAATCTTTCATTATTATTTCTCCCCATTTTTTTTTGTATTGTCTGTATTTTATTGAATTTCATTTTGTATTTGGCGATAAACATAAAAAATTGGCTGGACCGGCACCTCCACCATCCCCTTAAAATTTTTATATTTTGTTATCCGAAAATCAGGTACCTTTTTTGACTATCGGGTCGACCCTCAAATCCCTGACCCTACCTGAAAGTCAAAGTACCCACACACTACTATGACAATTAAACTTTTCTTCGTTCATTGGTCTATGGCTTGATTATAAAATAAGCATGTTACTAATACATAAATAAGAACTATTATATTAAAATAGAAAATATTTGGACTAAACACTGTTCTTAAAATAATATATTAATTAGTCATAGTTAAGAACAGTGTTCAAAACAAATATTTTCCTTTTTTTAATAAACATTTTACTATAGTAAAATACTACTAGTAAATACTTTAGTTGAAATCTTGCTGTATGGTCGGTTGGCTTGATGCAAAAATACAGGAGTAACCAAAAATACGTAGAAAAGATTACTGCTATTATACCGAACTAGTTCTTCCGTTCAAGTTGGAAGTGCCGAGTATAGAAAAACCCACATACAAAAACTCATGAAAATACAGCCAGTCCTTACACACACTCAAAAGTATTGATATCTAAAAGATGTGACAAGCTAATCTATCCTTCTACACTTTACATTTGTACACTGTAAATACATGCAATCACTCTGACTCGTGACTAGATTCTTGCAGAGCTTGGCAAATTTTATATAATTGTGTTTAAAAGTTATAGGCCTTCTAGTTTGTTCAAATATAAATTTGCCAAGCTTTGCAAAGATGCAGTCATAGGGCAAAGTTATTTATTTTATGTATTCTTAAGCTTGTCACTTTTTTTTAAAAAACATGTCAATGGTTTTGAATATGTAAGGATTGGCTGTATTTTTAAAAGTTTTTGTTTGCATGAAATCTCATTCCTATTTTAAGTTCCATTGCAAAATTGATTGAAAATTTGGATAATTTTAGAATAAAAAATAAATTACACCCTTAAATTACACCCTCCCCAACACTTGAACTAATTTGGAAGATCTTTTCATACATTGTCATTGTCGTGGCATTGTCAACGATTATTCATCAATCATCATCGTCCATTCCCATTTCCAGCTTCTGGCAAGGTCAGCTTGGGTTTTGCAACCAAATTTTTAACTTATTTCTATTCTCCCACATTGTATCTCTTCCACATCTTCCCAGCTCTCTCCTCTTGCTTTCAAGTCTCCTCTCTCCTTTATCATTGTTAAGTTTAATAATAATAATAATCAAACACCCGGTGCCAACATAGGTCAGGTCGGGGGGTGACGTATCGCCAGTTTCTCGGGCTGTGGACTTTCAGTGCTTGCTAGCCAGGCTCAACACCTCCTCATCTTCTTTGATGTATTCTATGATATTTATTTAAATGAGTTAAATAAGTTTCAAAACGTTACATGTTATTATCAGCCCCCCCACCCCCCACCCCTCCCCTCCCATAAAGTTTTTTAATTCATGCAACGCTTTGAAAAAGCCTCAAATCTTGTCAAGCATTTTACATGTAAACTGTATAACAATATTGTTGACCTGTAAGTCTGAAACTGTAGTGCTTTATAGATACATACCGAAAACGGAAAAGTATCCCATAGGTATTTTTTAAAGCTGAATAAGTAAGTTCAAATCTTGTTGCCTCCTAAATACTTATCCGTGCATCCCAACTCTCATCCCCGCACTTACTGGATATGGTCCAGGATCGGCGGATGCTGCGTTTGATCACGTCGGCAGGTGGAACGTACACTCTGTTATCCCGGCGTCTGCTTGGCCGACGGACGTATTCGTTCATCCATTCTCCGGTCGCAGCTTGAATCTCCCTGGAAGACACACGAGCAGCATTAGCGCGGGTCACATCACAAGCGTACAAGTACACCATTAACAAACCAACTGTCTTGTTTATGCTATACTTGGCTTACAAAATTGTTTTCACAGACAAAATAGCTTTTTTTAGGCGGTTTTGCATAATTTATTGTCATTTGGAGAATGTACATTTTAGCACTTTCATCTGAATACTTGGAAAAACTTGAATTCAAGTTTGTTTCACAAGGCTTGTACACTCCAAGTACTGATTTGGTACATTGCGTACTGTTGAGTTCACTATTTTATGGGTTTACCATATTTCAAAACTAAAAACCCAGAGCACGTTTTTTTAGCAAGTTTGGAATGAAATAACTGCTGTAAGACTGACTGACTGATTGACTGAATGAATGAATGAATGAATGAATGAATGAATGAATGAATGTTGCTAGGGCCAACTAAATGAGAATATATCTTTGCCCACAAGTGAACTTTTAGTTTTAATGTGCAGCTAATACCGACAAAATATATTTATGCAAATTTAGTAACTAATCAATTTATTTATTTACAGGATTGAACTGTTAAAATCATACTTGCAAGTTGCAATCAAATATAACTTTACAATAAACCAATATAATTTTAGCAAAATATGTGTCCATAAAACCCGGCAATCAACGACTGAAAGAGAAACAACACGCAACAGAAAATAAAATGTCAAAGCAAAAACAAAACAAACAAAACTTGATAGCAGTTTTCTTTCAACTACTTCTACTTTAGTCATACGAGTGACTTTTTAGACCAGCATATTTTAAAGGGAAACCTGTTAGGATAAGATACATCGACAAGGGGACACTCTTGAAGTGCTTTGCTCTGTGACTAGACACAATCGCAAACCAACCTTTAGAACGAGAAGTTTTTGGTTGCACGAGTATCAATGACAACGACTTTAAGATTGTCTCTTAGAACACGTGGCCTTCAGTGAAAGATGAAGAGGATTCAAGATTTAAATTTTACACTCCCGTAGGTGAAACTCATGAGGTATAATATGAAAGGACCACTTAATCCAGAAATTACAAAATCATACAGCCAGGGTTGAATTTTATAACTTCTTGATTGTAGGGTGGGCTAATTTAAAAAAAGACATTGTGAAACAAAAATGAACCTGCACATATGGGTTCCTCAATTTGAAATCATTGATTACATACCGTATCTAAACCAATTTGTTGGTGATACAAATTAATGAAATTAAATGCAGATCTCATCAGCAGGTGAAGAATTGTGTCTTAACTATTATTTCATAACAACTGATATTAGGGAACAAAACTCCCTTATGTGCACCACTTCCCTGTCCGTCCGTCTGTACGTGCGTGTGTCACGTCTCACGACAAAAAACGAACACGACGTCCGATTGTAATACACACACCACCGCCGTCTGGATGTATGTAAGATACAAATTAGCTGCTTGTCATGGCTCACAATTGTCAGACTTCAGTGACTCAGTCGGTAGAAGTTCATGCCCCTACACACACACCATCTATGTCAAAGCTGACTAACTTGAAACTTCCTACCTACCTGATATCATAATCATGAAAATAACAATTCCTATATAACGTTCCACTAAAAAATATATACACCTTATTTGGGCATGTATTAAGAAGCCGACCATAAGTCCATCTAAACTGAATAAATCTATTCCGCCCTATAGCCCATCTGCGCGACGACAGCTTTATTGCATGTCACATACATGGGATCGGCCCGACAAAGTATGTATTACATAATCCAACGCGGTGACACACTAAGTTGCATCAGTGTAAGTCTACCAAAATAGATTTTATTAAAATGTTCTTACAACTAGTTTTGGGGGGGGGGGGGGGGGCAAGAAAACTAAAAACATATATTTTAATTTTGCTGGAAATACACAAAATTATTGATCAATTTTTTTTAGCAAAAGACACCTTCAAGACATTATTTATTAATATCAAATGTTTGCCCTGACTGGGTCACGAGCCCAGAACCTCTGGTTTTACTTACTAATGCTCTTTCAAATTGAGCTATCGGGCCCATAAGGCAAACCTGTTCTAAAGAAAATTCGTGTCTGAGGTACTGGGATCGAGCCCCATTCGGGGCAAACTTTTGCGACAATAGCTATTAAAACTAACTGCAATGTAGTTGCGGAAATTTTGTGGTCGCGGTAAGTCAATTAATTTATCGAAAACTGGTTCATAGAGACGGGTGTTCGGGGGGGATTTGGGATAAATGTTTACGTTATTATTGCTATCAATCAATAAGTAAATTATTAATATAAGTTTTTCGTTTTTTCATTATTTTATTTTTTCATTCATGTCATGGATGGATGTCAACAGTCACCACAAATAGCAATTTAATGAAGGTATACGTCTTGTGTCTCGTCCCCAGTCGGGGCATACTTTTATGACAATTACTGCTATAATTCACTAAGTAAATTATTGGATGAGCGAAGCGAAGACTTCAATTTCACCGACCCCCCAAAAAATTTAGCTCGGGTGTTTTTTTTTTTTTTTTTTTTTTTTTTTTTTTTTCTTTTTCTGTCTGTTTGTTCGCTCTCTACCGGGCAAACGGCATATGCGATCTTGATGAAAATTTGACACGACCTTCGTTTTCTCTGAACTTAGACTTGCCACGTTTTTGGGTACAATCGAAGAAATATTTCTCATAAATATCGTACTTTTACGATTTTTTTCGATTTTTAGTGCGATATTTTCGTGCCATTTGGGCCAATTCTGATCAAACGGGTGGGGCTACAACGTTCATATTTCACATGGACATTAAGGTTATGGTGATGTATTGCTTTCTGAAAGAAAAAGTTGAAAAAGTTAGCCAGAATCGAGAGAAATAAAGCTTTTAGTATACGTTTTTTGACTTTTTGTGCGATATTTTCGTGCCATTTGGGCCAATTCTGACCAAACGGGTGGGGCTACAACGTTCATATTATACATGGACATTAAGGTTATGGTGATGTAGTACCTTTTGAAAGAAAATGTTGAAAAAGTTAGCCAGAATCCATAGAAATATAGCTTTTAATGTAAGATTTTTACGTTAAATAATAACAAATTGACAAGAAACAATAGAAACTTGACAACAATCACCTACAATGCGTCGGCAGAAAAACAAAGCACTTGCAAAAGTAAAGATATCCCACGCAAACTAAAAACTTTAAAAAAGCTCATCCATCAACGCGGCGGGACTTTAGCGTTTTCCTAGTTGTTAATAATAGTACTTCTATGGGTATATAAGTAGGTTCCAGATCATAACACTCCAAATGTCAAATGTCTAGGGTGTACTTTCAACATTCATCTCACCAGGGAATGTCACTGAAATCCCGTCAAATTCCCGGAATCGATGCTCGTCGGCAGTGATTGTGTAAAACGAGACGGAGAGAGAGAGAGAGAGAGAGTTGGTTGCTATGGAGAGAGGGGATGGTAACCAGGCAACAAGAGATGAGATCACAACCGCACAGCCTCATGGGAGTTTGAAATTAAAACCTTACAAGCAGACATCCAGAATAATGCGTTGCATGATACATCGACCGGGCTTGTATTCAATGATGCGATCCTATTATTTGTATAACTAACGCCCCGTATTGGTTTTCATTACAGCGCAATATGCGATACCAGTGGCGTGGGCTTTTACGAACTATATTTTGATTGTTTATATTTGCCATCAGCATATTACGGTGATTTGAATGAATGAATGAATGAATGAATAAGTATGTATAAATGAATGAATGAATGAGTGAATGAATGAGTATTCCCGCAACCACATACATTCGCAGTCACACTTTTGAGTCGAAAAATACTTTCGGTCAGAATTGCCGATTGCGGTGGGATTCGAACCCGAGACCTCCCGAATGGGAGTCTCGTGCTATAACAGTCGAAGTTTAAAGGTTTTGAAGGTCCCCTGAAAGTTTCATCGATATCGGAGTAGACGTTTGACCGGTACATAACAAAACAAACACGAAATTGTACCAAAGAAACGTGAAAAACTTTCTTACGCTGCTATCGTAAAATATCTCCGAGTAAAACAGAGTGTTCTTTTCGTGTTGATAAAATATTGCTCGCTCTTTTCTTAGTCTGCTAATGACATTTTTTAATACAAATTCCTAAGCCGAGTATTGAGATTTATTATATGTATTTTTGTAATTGGATGAGCGAACCGAAGACTTCAATTTCACTGACCCCTAAAAAAATTTAGCTCCAATGTTTTTTTTTCTTTCTCTCTGTCTGTTTGTTCGCACTCTACCGGACAAACGGCATATGCGATCTTGATGAAAATTGGAGGGGACCTTCGAAATAGACCTGCCACGTTTTTGGGTACAATCAAAGAAATTCTCATGAATATCGTACTTTTACGATTTTTTTTTCGATTTTTAGTGCGATATTTTCGTGACATTTGGGCCGATTCCGACCAAACGGGTGGGGATACAACGTTCATATTTTACATGGACATTAAGGTTATGGTGATATTGCTTTTTTAAATAAAAAGTTGAAAAAGTTAGCCAAAATTCATAGAATTAAGGATTTAATATGAGATTTTTTAGGTTTACAATAACAATAGCCAAGTAACAGTAATAACTAGATAACAATCACCTACAATACGTTCAAAAATCACTTGCAAAGAAAAAGTGGTTCTACGCAAACAAAAAACTTACAATAAAGCACATCCATCAACGCGACTAAAAAAAAGCGTTCGCGAAGCGGCCTTGTTTTTAAATATTTGTTCAGGGCAAACTCGACGAGGTAAACTTCTTTGTTACTTTCAATCAAAAAACATATAATTGCAGTCCAAGGGGACAGTCTGCTATCTGTGAACTGTCAATCATATAGTGTGCATCTCCTAAGACCTAGGTTGTATATAATGAATACTATTTGCAGAATGAGCAGCCATTTACCTCCTCGGAAATAACACTGTGTTCAACTCTGTGAGTTCTTCGGATGAGAACAGAGAAATCAACAATAAAAGCGGGGTTTGAACCCACGACCCCTAGTTTGTTCCACATGGCTGAGCTGGGACCTCCGTAGAAGCATTTTCTTCTGTAATTTAGTAGTTGCTGACTTCCGTTTAGCTTTTTAACACAAGAGGGCGTTCTGTAAGGAACCAGTTACTCAGAAACACACGCACTTTACACGATGAGATGAGCTGCTGCCCGCCTGCCGACACTTACGCGTGGGTCTAGCTTAGTTTAGTTTCTCCAGCCTACACAGACCTGCATACAAGCAAGCACTTGACCGTCAGTTGAGGCACATGAACGTTTACTATGATTCGGGAGGTCTTGGGTTCGAATCCCACCACCGGCAATCCTGACTGAAAGTTTTTTCAGGGTTTTTTCAGTGGGATTGAGTTTTCTTAAACAGCCGTAGGAAATTTCTTTCCCAAATATACCTTAATAATAACCTAGTTATTGACAAATGCGTAGGAAGGGGGAATGGGGATTTTTTTTTATAGTTTTCTATTTCTTTACTGTACAAAAAATACATTAATATCGTATTACATTCAGCCCACTTATTTTTTCTAGAATGCACCAAACACACTAAAAACGTGATTTTCACAATTTTCGCCTGCGGCGCTGTAGTTGGGGGGCTAAGCCTTTTCCCAAAAACTTAGTAGAAAATTTGTTGTCGTCGTCGTCGTCGTCGTCGTCCCCCTCACTCGAGCACCCGAAGAACAGTTCCTACGCAACTGGTTATTGATTCATAGCAGTTGTCGTAACAGTTTGCACCGACTAGGATTCGAACCCAGAACCTCCGGCTTAACGTGCCACAGCTCTACCAAGAGCAAACCTTTACTAAATTGCTATTTGCTCTGAATGTTGACTTGTTACCTGAAGAGCGTCACACCAAGGAGATATGATGTGAAAGAAAAAGGAGAAAAGCACTTCGAAAAGGAAGGAGACGGTGTAGAATCACGCCAGAACGTCGTGGTTTTCTCTAGTTTATTTCGATCTCTAATCATGAACGCCTTGTTGTCGCGTGATTCTCCGCCCCCCCCCCCCTCCCCACCCCCCCTCCTCTTCGCAAGACGAAGTCAACACGGCGAACGATGAGATGTAGGAGGTGGGGTGGCTGCCACAAGTCTGTCGTATAAACAAAAAGAGTTTCGGCTCTAATTCTTGTTCTTGGTCGTCTGGGCCCAGAGTGGCTCTGCTAATCGTAGAAGGCGAGGAAAGAGATAATCTCTCAAACATCAGCTCAGCTAATAGTAAGTATGTATTATTACTCCCTAAAACTAAAGGCGAGCTCTGGTGGTCGTCGTCGGGGACCTCTCTCCCGTTCATTGACGACCTTCCCGACGACGACGACGACGATGACGACCATGACAACACGAACGATGACAAGGACGATGACGACCACGACGTGAGAACCCCCGTTTCCTTCCGTTACCCGCGGCTGGTTCTGACAGGATGCCGGGATTTTCCTTCCCATATCCCCTAGGCTAGAGTGGCTTTTAGGCTGTGCCATCCAATGATAAGCTGTTCGTCACCCTTCCTTGACACTGGGTTTTCAGGGAGGGGAACAATGAGATTCTCTGCTAAAGCCCAGGCGCGTAGGAAGGAGAAGGGAATGGGGGGAATCGACCCCCCACTTTTTACGCTGACCCCCCCCCCCCCGCCCCCCCCCCCCCACTTCTGCAGTAAATATGCACATACACTTAAACAATTCGACAGTCACCTTGGTAAAACGAATATGTTTGCCTGTATGCTTCGTCAATACATAAAAAATTAGGTTGAAATTATGGGCCACTTCACGTTCATTTTTTTAGTTTTTAGATCGCAGATAGTTGCTGTAAAACATCGTTTACAGAGTCCGAGTGCAGTTAAAACATGACGAAATAACTGTAGTAAGGTGGGGCTTCGCCCCAGACCCCAGCTGCCGCCCTTAAAACCTGCTGATGGATTTACCCCCCCCCCCCCCCCCCCCACTTTTCAAAACGTTCCTACGCGCCTGCTACCTTTACAAATTTGGATATCCGAACGTTAAAACTTACATGTGTTTATGGCACACCGAGCAGACCCAGTCTGTGGTCCTGAGGCTGTACTCCCGGCATGCCTTGCACACCCTGAGGCGACACGCTCGGCAGTATGCACCACGGTTGATGATGCGGCCCAGCTCGGCACGGCAGCGGGCGCACGACCGGCCCTCTATCCCAGACCCCTCGTCGTAGTCCTCGCATCTTAGCGCACCCTTGCGGCGCAGAACCTGTAGCTCGGCCTTCAGACGCCTGGAACACAATAGAAGGCAATTAATAGTTTAATATGGATACGCTGAATTAAAGATCTATAGATAGATTGATTGGATATTGCTTCACGTCTCATATTTATGCAACTTGGCTAATCGAGACGAAGGGAGGGACGTAAGGGATGACGCGGGGGGACAAGGAGTGGACAGGCCTGTGCTGGTCAGAACCAGCCACAAGCGTATGGGGAGGGCAGGGGTTCCCCCACGTAGTGGTCGTCTCCGTCTGTGTCATCATCCGTCCATGTTGTCATTGTCGTCGCCGTCGGGGAGGTAGTCAAAGGGAAGGGGAAAGTTCCCCGACGACGACCCAGAGCTCGCCATTAGTTTTAGGGAGTGAAACTCCCCTACTCACGGGTCAAACCACGAGAAGGTTGCGCGTTGGGATTAATTGATGGCATAAATTTGATGGTAGGTAGACAGTGTTCTCGAACGCTATAAGCGCAGGGTTCAAGTCAGTCCCGAGTTCAAATCCCGTCGAGACCGGCAATCCTGAATGAAGTTTCTTCCGAGGTTTTCCTCAGTCGTAAATGCGAATGCAAGGGATTGAGTCCTCGGACAACCATTCACAAATTGTCCTTCCCGCAACATAGGCCTACCTCGTTAGCAGCTAAGACACCTAAAAAGGGGCACCCTGGGCAGGCTTCCCAGTTACCACTTAAACATTGAGACAGTTCGTTTACACATGGAATGTACCATTCAAGTCGATAAATAGTATCTCCTTGTAACAAGACAAAGGTAAAAACAGTTGCAAGTGTACGAAACACGAACGTAAATGATAATTGATAATGTCGCAGGCAATGCTTCCTGTATTTTTTTGTGGTCCTCCATGAGTTACAAATATTAAAATAACTTTTTTCTTACAACTGTTTATTGTGACTGGACGATTTTCAAACACGATACTCAAGTCATCATTACAGACGAGGCTACATTCAGTACAGTGGCATGCCAACAGGTGTCACGGGAAAATAAATAATATGCTAATTCTTACCGAAATAACTGCATGTCATTGCTTTTGGATGGCAGTGACTTTTTAACGGCACGTGCAATCGTTATGTGGCCCGCAGGGTAAAATTAAAATCAACGATGTAGATATAAAAATCATAGATATAGAGGGGCAAACCAGCAGCCATCTTTAATGTGAATAGAAAAGCACATGACTTGGGTATATTGGGTGGTCATCAGAACAGAAACAGTAGACTTACAAAGTGTGCCATCAAATTTTGACCAAGTCTCAGATTTATAAATTGACCGGAATAGTGAAAAGCTAGTTTTTTTTATTCAATTAAAGTGTGGGCCTAGGCATATTAGGATTGGATATTTCTTAACATCTCATATTTATGCAACTTAGCTAATCGAGACGAAGGGAGGGACGTAAGGGATGACGCGGGGGGACAAGGGGTGGACAGGCCTGTGCTGGTCAGAACCAGCCACAAGCGTATGGGGAGGGAAGGGGTTCCCCCACGTCGTGGTCGTCTTCGTCTGTGTCATCATCCGTCCGTGTTGTCATTGTCGTCGCCGTCGGGGAGGTAGTCAAAGGGAAGGGGAAAGTTCCCCGACGACGACCCAGAGCTCGCCATTAGTTTCAGGGAGTGAAACTCTCCTAATCACGGGCCAAACCACGAGAAGGTTGCGAGAGCCCTCCCTAAACTAAACATTTCAAAAGTCTAAATATACACTATTCTTCTAATAATTAAATAAATAAATAAATACTCAGTTACTACCATGAAACCCCAGATCCGAAAAACGCACTCGTAGATGTACTAATCTCATACGAAATTAAAGAAATAATATGTTAGTACCGGGAGACCATTTTAGATTATCGTTTTCTAACATTTTATTTACTGTTCCGGGAGGTCGTCAGTTCGATAACTTCCACCGGCAAAGCTTTTCCTTGATCATCTGACGAATTCTGGGATTATAAACATCCCTGGGACATTCCTCCCGCACTTAGTTGGTACCTGACGAGGGTCAAACTGGTAGGGTCAAACTGGTAGGGTCAAACTGGTGTGTACCCTACAGCGGGCATTCCTACGGGGAAAAGTGTTCACTATAATGGCAAAGCTAAGCCGTTGCATGCAGGAACCGCTCGACGTTGATGCGAGGAGTAGACTTTGAATTCTGCCGACGGCAACAACGTCTCGGAAGAATTAAATTACGACGGAGTCACGTAAGCTAGGTGGATTCAACGAGCCTTGTTATATTAACAAGACACTCGTGAAGTCTACGACTGTTTGTTGGCTGAGCTCTCTGATCAATTTGTTTTACTATGTTAAAAGTCAATTAAAAAGTCGTTTGATCACTAAATTCTCAAGAGAATTTCACATACATTTTGACCAAGTTTTGACATTCATTGATCATCCCAAAAATTTCAAGTTGATAAGTTGCTAGAATATGAGCGTGAGATGATCATAGAAAATTCCAAAATTTTAAATAATTTTGAAAATTACTACCCAAAAACTATTTTGAAATGGCCTGCCCGGGGTAAAATTTGACTTAGAGCATTGCTCGGAGGGATAGTAAAAGGCGAGAAAAGAGGAAAATTCCATCCCGCAAACATCAGCTAGTAAGTAGGGGAGTGAAACTGCCCAAAGCTAGAGGCGAGCTCTGGCGGACGTCGTCGGGGACCCTTCCCTCTACCCTTGACGACCTCATCGACGACGACGACCATGACAACACGCGAACGACCTCCCATTTCCTCCCCCTACCCGTGGCTGTTTCTGACCAGCATGGGTCTTTCCTCCGCACATCCCCTAGGCTGAGTGGCGCACAATGACCTAACGGTTGACGCGCTCTTTTACTAAATAAACAAAACAAAACAAACTAAAACTCCAAGCAATACTTTGAAAATATAATCTGATCGCACCGAACACACGTTCTAAATTGGCATGATACTGGTGCAAACCACAACCACAAATCGTAGAGTTTCAAAGTGATCCGGGCTAAATCCTTGAGTTTCAGAACACTTGTTTTGATGTGACGAAGCCAAGGGTTTTCAAGATTGAACGAGCGAATGGCTGGACATTTCTTAGTATTTCAAAACAGGTTATTTCTGAGCTATAGGCTACTGGATGTTCGAGCAAAGAATTGGAATGTTGCAGTTTCATCCTTTAGTTTTCCTGCATCTAAGAATTCTGTATTTACAAACTTTGCATTCATGATTCAACTAACAACTACGTCATGGTTGTTGTTTCTCCAAAATGACAAGAAAACTGAAATAATACAACAAAAATGGTAATAAAACAAATAGTTTTTTTAAGGTGATATATCGTACCTCTTTCATAATAACACAATCATTTCTGCTTTTCACTTATTTTCGCTCCAACGAGCAGATCACTTTTCTAATTTTTAATGAAATACATATCTTCAAATTTTATAAAAGTTGCCAAAAGTGATTTCCCTGATTTTAGCCAACATAATCTTATGCAAATGATCTTCAGCTAGTATTCCTACTAGCGGTTAACCCGTATTCCTGTACAGGAGTCTAGCAAGGAGGTTACGGGTTAGAAAGGTACATGAATCGGGGTCCAGGGGGCTGTTTAAAAGAAAAAGAAAACAATGCTAGATAGAGTATGAGTATGACTACATTTTGGAATTATTGTAGACGTCCATTTTGCATTGAAAGGAATGTTAAAAATAAAACAAAACTTTTTTTATTTAAAGAAACCAATGAAGTGTTGGAGCGCATCTGTTATTATCATAATTATATAAATAATTGATAAAGATTATTTATGGTTAACGGTTTTCAACATTTGAAAAAGGAGAATAAAGATTCGCTTTCTGCGTTTTTTTCTGCGAAAATTTAATTATTCCCTGATTTGCTGTTTCACATTTTTACAACAAACCTCATTCGTTCGAGTATGGGATCGACTAAAAATATACTTTTTATTTTGGTTTTCTTTTTTGACGTTTTTCCTTTTTTTGACTAATTTCTATTTATTTTTCATTTCATTTCACATCTTTAATGTGTTATCAGAAACAGTTTACATGTTATACGTAGTTATTGAAATATTGTTATGTTCAAATTTGTCAATTTATTCTTTTGTGTAGGGCCTACCTATTCATGTAATACCCTACTTAGTTTTTATTATCCTCCTTTGTAAATCCGTTTTTACTATTATGACTGAATATGAAAAAAAAACTATGTTGCAATTTGCTAGGTGACTTCAGGATGTAATAAAATCACGATAAAAACGTAATGAACTTGCCCTTGGCACGTTGAATCGTCTGTTCCAAAATTAGGCTATCTAGATTCAATACGACTCAAACTAAGGCTGTGGCCTCGCCTTGGCTTTCAAAAGAGGGCGGTATATTCAATTAATCCTCGCAGCCTTAACCTTATGACAGTCGTAAATGGTGTGTAATGAGATGATAAACATGAGTTGATCTTACGTAGGTCGTGCGTTGAACAATGGCCGTGTGCGGTGGGCGTGGTGGGGGTGGATGACGTCACGCAAAACATCAGACGAGAGAATGCGACAGTTTGACGAGCACGGAGCAGTTTTTTCTTAGAGAGCAAGTGAACATTGCATGGGTAAATAAAAATAAATACATATTTAAATATCGTATTTACAGTCTACCCACGCATCCGTCACATAACTGATTTTCAGTGCGGGACATTAAATTTGAAGCCAACCCTGTAGGCGCCGACACCATCGACGAGCGAACAATGACCAAATAGAGACCGGCATATTTAAGTAGGAAACATCATAGTTTGTTGTTGTTGTGATATAGGAGACAAGAGTCACCTATACATATTTGAACATTTTGGGGAACTTCTCCTGCAACCAGTTTTATTTGATTCATATATAATTTTGCCCGGTTGTCATAGCATGGATGTGGTCTCTTTTCCATAGTCAAAGATTACTATACCGTAGGCCTACATTATTGCGGATTAGCCACAAGAAAAAATAAAATCGTTTTTTTTTTGGGGGGGGGGGAGAATCGGAGGTAGAAAAGTGGTCCAGAAGAATGTAATTATGTGAAATTATTAGCAGGATTTGCAGTTCAAGCGAATTTTAAAATCTACATTTAACAGTGTAAAAAAGTTGGCCCTGTAGCTTATCCAATCATCTCAAGTAAATAATTAATATAATGTGTGCATTATTTGGCATCCATAGACCTCAAGTTAAAAACTTTAAATGCACATTCAGCATTGATAAACGTTGGTCCCAGGCGAATGAAATTCGGAATTGCCCAATACCATTAATTAAGAGGCTGCTGATGCACACACACACGTTCCACCTGTACCAAGCAACGTAACGACGGTAATTTAAATTCGGATCAATGAATCTTGTTGCCATTAATTATGAGCTTACGACGCAATAAGGCACTGTTGCCTAGAAACAATTACAGCTACTGAAACAAGAAAAGAGCTAAAAAGATCGAATCACGTTACAGTTAGGATTGCAAAACGAACGAGTACAATTGAAATTGATGTATTCGCCTTAAAGTGAAAGTGAGAGCAGTAAGTAGGCCTACTGACATTACTGGGCTAAAAATGTTAATTAATTGGGAGAACCCATGTGACATTACTAGACTGCCCTGCGTTTAAAGGTATATTACGATAATAATTGTATTTTATTTCATTTTATATTACTTCAATTGGGATGGGTACCCTATACTTATTGATTGATGTGTTTGTTTTATTTATTTGTTTGTTGTGAGTGTACTAAAAAATAAATTGTATGTAAACAAAACCTAGCCTCAATATTTTTTTACCAGAGATGTCAAATGATTCGTTACCCCTATAGCTATTATCATCATTTACTGATATGGATATGGAATTCATGCATTTCCAATATTTATTATACGTAAACCCCAAAAAATAATTCGCTTGCACCTCTTTCATAAATAAAAATCAAACCGAAATAAAGTGATTTGTCAATATTTCCATCATTCTTATTAATAAATTAATTGTGATTGTTAATATAATAATGAAACTTTTAGAGCAGGTGAGGTTAATAATGTAATGAAATATTTGGACTATACACTGCACTTTTAAATAAAGAAAACTATATGTAACAATATTTCGACAACTATTCAGTCGTCTTTGACATGAAAACATCGTAAAATTTTTAAAAAATTGTTGTAATGTCAAATGTCATTAAACCCGTCGAAATATTGTTACTTAGTTTTCTTTATTTAAAAGTGCAGTGTATATAGTACAATATGAATTGTGATTGATTATCCTAATACCTTGATAACAACATAGTTTATGATTATTAACTATTGATTGAGAATCATTTATCAATATCGAAACGTTTGTAGGTTTACCGATCAACAATCGATAATCGTTTCCTGAGTACACATGCCACTTAGTAATAAAAAATTTTAAAATTTAAATTTACCTCAAAATTTTAAAAGGTAGGCCCTTCTCACTATATTCCCCCCTCAAATACTCTTCAAATTTATAAATAAATATAAAATAATAAATTGTATTTAGAGTCTACCCACTCAGTGATATAACTGATTTTCAGTGGAATTGATATATAAAATAAATTGAAGTCCCTTCTCCTAAATAAAGCTTACTAGCCTACTATTAGAGAATTTACTGATGATCAATTTACAATTTAATTTACTATCTCCAAACTTCTTTAGAAATTTCGTATTTTTTTCCCTTCACTTGATTCACAAAATTACTAAAAATACAAATTATTGTTAACGTTGAAAATTATTAATTGTATATTATTGTTATATTAATTTTTATACTTAGAATAATTAAGTCCTTTAGCTTTGTAATACATTAAACTCGCTGGAAACACAAACCCAAACCCAAGAGACTGACACGGTACTTTAAAGGGTGTGCTCCAATTAGACCAAAGTACGAGTGTTTTTGCCCTTTGGTTTCCCCCCCGGGGGGGGGAGGGGGTTTCCAAAATCCCCCCTCTTTTTCCCACTTTAAGATTATGAGAAACCGTGGGGGGTTTCAAACCTAGCAAAGGGACCAACACATGAGGAAAACTGCCCCTCACACACAGACTAGGGTTTTCGTTCAAAATTTTGTCAAGTTTCGCAAAAAATGGCCCTGGATTAGAAAAGTGTCCTTCCCCTTCTTTATTATCATAACTAGTAGGCCTAACTACTCAGATTCCTAATCCTAGCAAAATGAGTGTGTACAAATTTTAAATTTGTATCCTAGTATGAATGTAGGTAGTTCAAGTTGACAAGTATAGGCGTAGCCCTTTCAGACTCTACGTACATTTAAATGTACAGTAAATCACCTTTCAAATTTTTATCCCGGTAAACATTTTTTTTTTCAATTTGACCCCAATTAATTTTTTTATTTTTTATTTGTTGGTGAATATTTAAAAAAAAAACATTTTCCTCCATTCAATGGAATGGGACAAAAGGATAATTTTTAGAAAAGATTGAAAATACACATTTGCAAAAAAGACTAAAAATGGGAATAATTTGGTTTGTCCCGTAAATGTAAAATTAATCTTGGGTATTCCCGCATTACTCGAAAATACAAAAATATTTAAATATCCCCAATTTTTTTCGGGACTGGGCCCTAGTTTTAGAAATGTGTTTCAAATGTTAATGTGTAGTTTAAATTAAAACTTTAATTCAAAAGCCCAAAATTTCTCAAAAGTCCTTAAAAACGCGATTTTTTTGTTTTGAAAAACACCAAAATCTTTTTAAAAAATTTGAAATTTGAATTCATTGACTAAAATGACTTAATAAAGACCAATCAAACTTGGGTCTGAAAGGGCTATACATTGGTGATCCAATCCAAAACCGAAAGGAGTTACTGAACTAAGAAGTTGAAAGAGGGACTGAAGTATAGCGTAGTAACTATAGGGGGGGAGGTGGCGGCATTAAAAATCTTGCAGGGGGTCATTGAATTATCGTTACGCCACTGGATGAATAAAATCGACGCTAGAAAACCCTGTGAAGTGTCGCCAAGTTTAAAAACAAAAAAAAACCCAGAACAAAAAAAAAAAAAAACTCGAGTTTAGCGGGGGGCTTGACCACTACACAATGAAACCCCGGTGTGTAGGACCATAAAACCCGCTTAGATTTGGGTGTATAGTTACTGGGAAAACGCTTAAGTCCCGCCGCTTTGGGATGGATGAGGGGTTAATTTTTTTTTTAAAACGAAAAAAAGCAAAAAAAATTCCCCCCGATTTTTTTAAAATAGAAAATTTTTTTCGTTTACGCTCAAATTTCACCCCGAAATATTAATTCAAAAATTTAAAGGGTTCTAGTAAAAAAATCATTAAATCGGATAAACCCTGTAGGTTTTTTTTCGTGAAGAAATGTTAAAAATTGAAAAAAAAAAATTTAAAATTGCAAATTATCATGAGAAATGTTTTTTTGGATTGCCCCTTCAAATTTCCCCCCGGAATATTTTTAATTTCAAAAAATTTAAGGTTCTTTAAAAAAATCATTAAAAAGGGGAAAAAGATGTAGGTGTTATAAGTCGAAAAATGTTTTAAAAATTTAAAAAATTGAAAAATTTGGCGATTTTCAAAAAAATAATTTTTCGTTTGGGGTTTCAAATTTCACCCCCGAATATATTAATTCAAAAAATTTAAGGGTTCTGTAAAAAAATCTTTACAATCGGATAAAGCATGAAAGAGTTATAAGTCGAAAAATTTTTTTAAAAATCGAAAAAAATCTTTAAATAAAATTGGGGTTTTCATGAGAAATAAATTTTTCGTTTAAATTTTTTTCCCCCCTTTGCAGTTCTTCTTTTCGGGAAAAATTTAATAGACCTCCATAAAATTTCATCGAATTTTGGAGTTTTGGTTTAGCCGGAATCGTTTTCCCACAGACACAAAAAAATAAAAAAAAAAAAAAAAAAAAACTTTTCCAGATTTTTTTCTCCAGTGTAGTAAAATTTTGGAATTTCGCTACCCCCCCCCATCCCAAACAAGAGATGGAAACAAAATGTTTTTAAATTCGCTGTCTCCCAAATTTGGAATCGGGGGCCCCACCCTCAAATGATCGGGGGTTTCCTACTTAAATGTGCCGGCCTCTATAGCGCTCGCCCGAGGGTTTGTCGGGCCCCCCTTTTGGGGTTTGGGGCTTGGTGCGTTTTTTAGCAAACTTTAGTTCGTTCTGCTATAGCCCTTCAGAGAGTTTTTTGGAAAATTTTTGCCCCAAATTTGTCAAGGAAGGGGAAATTTTAAAAGGGCTTTTACAGGGGCCCAAATTTTTAAAAAAATGGTTTTTTAGGAAAAACGCCTACAAAAATAAATTGATTTTTACTTTTTTTGATTTTCTTAAAAAGTTTTTAAATTTAAAAATTTTTCAGGGAAATTTTTTCTGGATAAATCTAAAAACAAATATTGATAATTTCCGACTGTATGCTTATTGACAAGTATGAAAAGTTTCATATAAATGGTGATCTTGGCCAGCGAAAAACCCAATTTGAAGGCCAAATGTGTCTCTTCTATCTTAAATTGAAGGGCCCTAACTGAAAATCGGGTTTTGTGACCGACTTTTAAAATACGAATTTATTTATTTATATTATGCCCCCCAATAGTGTTGATAAGAGGGGAATCATAAAGGGTGGGGTAGATTTTTGGAAGTTTTTGGGAAATCCCCCAAAGATTTTTCTGATTCAGGGGGCCTACATCAACATGCCCGAGAGATTTTTGGGTTTCCCCATTTTTTGGCATTTTAATCTGACAACATTTCACGCTTGGCAAGCCAACAATGAAAAAGGGAAAATCAATTCCCCAGCTTTTTAGCGATGGTTAGTTAATCTATATTGGAAAAGGTTCAGAAGAGTTTGGGTTTGGGAGAAATGTGAAATTAAAATGAAAATGGATGAAGATAGTGTGCGAGACTTATTTTAAAATTTTTTTAAAAATTAAAAGGTTTGTTAATTTTTGGGTTAGGTACCTTTTTCCCCCTTACACCATTATTTTTGTAAAAAATTTTGAAGTTCAAATCGAAACAGTGAAAACCATACGTCTCTAAATGTTTAAAACCGCGTAGTTTGGGTTAAGGGGAAAGGGAGGACTGTTGTTTTTGTAGTGGAAAAAGTAAATTGAAATATAATATTGGGACCAATGGGACCCAATCCCCGTGTTTTTTTTTTTTTCCGTACAGAGAACTTCTTTTAAAATGAGTGCGTTTGTTCAGAGTTTTTAAAAAATTTCGTTGGTTTATCAGCAAATAAATTTTTAAAAAACAACTTTTTAATGGGCCCAAAAATATTTAACCCAAAAAATTCAAAGGGCATCTATTCGGGGGTTCAAATTTGGGAAAGAATTACGAATTTCGTACCCTTTAATTTAATTAGACAAGCGGAAAATCTAAAGTAAAAATTGGAAAAAAAATTTTGGTGCAAAAATTGTCCCCCTCTATAGCAAAGTCTCTAAAACTCCCACAAACAGTCTGCATTTTTCTTGGGCGGGGCGAAAAGCACGGACAGAGAGAGAGAAAAGAGAGGGGAGGAGGACCATTCATTCCACAAGAAAGGGGGGGCTGGCTAGCTGCAGTTTTGTAAAACATTAAAACTGCATTCAACAATCATGCAGGCCCGGGAAAATTTCAAAAAAAAAAAAAACTTTTTCCGGGAAGCACGCCTGAAGTTTTAAAACCAAGTTCACAAGCCGAGGGAAGCTTTGTAGGTTATGTGGTGGGTCGGGGTATCGGGGGTGGGGGTGGAGTTGTTTTGGTACCAAAAAAATTTTAATCGTAAATAATATTTTTTTAAATATATACAAGGCCCCCTTCGCAAAACGCTTTTTCAGTTCCCCGTTGATGGATGAGTTTTTTTGGGGAATTTTTTTTCTTTTCCAATGATTCCGGTTTTATGGGGAAATTTCCCCTTTAAATTTTTCTATATTTAAATTGATATTTTTTATTTTATTATTTTTTTGATATTATTTTTTTAAATTTACTTGTTCTTTATACACCTGAAAAAGATTATTTTAAAAACCCTTTATTTCTATGAATTTTGCCCAATTTTTTCAATTTTTTTTTCAAGAGGGGGGGGGGGGGGGGCACTACATCACCATAATCTTTATGTAAATTTGTAAAATATGAACGTTGTACCCCCCGGCCCCGTTTGGTAAAAATTTGGGCCCCCAAATTCACGAAAATAATTTACTTATTTTATTTGTTCATTATCCCACCGTAAAAGATTTATTTTAAAAACCCTTTATTTCAAATGAAATTTTGCCCCCAACCCTTTTTCAACTTTTTTTTTTTTTTCCAAAAAGGAAACAAAAAATCACCCATAAAATTTATTTTCAATTTAAAAAAAATAAGAACTTTTGAAAACCCCCCCCCGGGTTTGTCAAAAATCGGCCCAAAAAAAATCCCCCGGAAAAAATATTTGTTTTAAAAACCGGGGAGAGAAAAAATCTTTAAAAAAGAAACGTTATTTCTATAAGAAATATTTTTTTTTATAATGTCTTTTTAAAATTCAAAAAACAAAAATGATTTCGTTTTTTTAAAAAACGTTCCAAAAAGTTTCATCAATTGGGAGTGGGCCCGTTTGCCAAAAAATCACAAAAAATATCCCCCAACTTAAAAAACGAAAAAAAATCGAAAAAAAGTACGATATTTATGAAAAAAATTTTTTCTTCAAATTGTCCCCCAAAAAAAAAAAATACAGCCTTTAATTTCCAGAGATTTAATCCCCCCCAAAAATTGGCCCCAATTTTCCCTTTGCCCTTAGGAGCAAAAAAAAGAAAAAATCCAAAAAAAAACCCCGTTTTTCCCGGGGAAACGAAGAAAAAAAAAAAACAAACAAAAAAAACAAAAACCCTTTAAACACAAAAAAACAAAACACAAAAACCCCGGATTTTCTTGGGCCAAGGCGAAAATTTAAATTTAAAAAAAAATTTGTTAAAAATTTGGTTCTAAAAATTTGTAGTTCCTTACGAAAAAAATCCCCCTAATGTTTTTCCAATAAAAAAAAACAAAATAAAAGTTGGTCCCTTTTTTCCTTTGGAAAGGGGTACAGTTAAAAAAAAAATTTTGGAATTTGCAAATTTAATTTATTCCAATTCCCAAAATTTACCCTAATTTTCCTTTTTTATAATTTTAAAAAATTTGGGTCCATTTTTTGGGGCCAAGGGGGTAATGGAAACGTTGGGGAGGGTTTTAAAAATTTTTTGAAATAAAAACCAAAACTAAACACTCTTGTGTCATTTTTTTAAAAATTTCCCCCCCCCCCCCAACCCCCCCCCCCCCCCCACCCCCCCCCCCCCCCCCCCCCCCCCCCCACCCCCCCCCCCCCCCACCCCTCCCTGAAAAATTGCATATTGAAGGGTTGTCGCTTGTAGTGTAAAAATAGACCACCCTAGAAAGCTGAGGGTTTTATCCCTTTTGTTTTCTTTTCCTGTTTATTGTTTCTATTAATTTTTTGATTTTTTTGTTTAATTGCAAAATATCTAAAAAAGTTTTTTAAACATATTAAGCCGCTTGTCTTGAATTTTCATTTTTTTTGGACAAAATTCTATGTTTTAAAAACTGATGATTTCCCGGATAATCCCTTTTTATAAAAATATTTTAATAATAAAAAAGAAACCCTTTTATATATTTCAGTCTTTTTTGTTTCGTAGACATTAGGGGAAAAAACGCATTTTCTTTAACTAAAGGGCCACCCCCTTTTTGGAACCACGTTATTAAAATTTTTCCCAATCTAAAAAAAAAAAAAGGCGCTTTAATAAATTTTTTTCACCCAAAATTTTAAGATTTTGGAAAAAAGGGGGGAAAGGGCCCGCCCCTCTTAAATTTAGCAGGGTCCGGGTGTGTTTTTGTTTTTTTAAAAGGGTGGAATCTTTAAAGGGAAAGTTTCCAGGAAGGGGGGTTTTTTTGGGTCCTGCGTTTTTCCCCTTCCAGTCCTATTGTTTTTTTATAAAATTTATTTTTTGAGTTTTGTTTAATTGCAAAAATTTTAATTACGTTGAAAAAAAAAAATTTTAAAGCGTGAAATTTTGGGAATTTCATTTTTTTGGCCCAAAAATTTCCCTAGGGATAAAAAACTAAACTGAGTTACGGATAATGTTTCTTTTAATATATTTTTAAAATAAAAAAAGAAACCTTTATATATTTCGGGCAGTTTGATCTTTAGCCCACTAGGGAAAAGAACGCATTTCAAAACTCAAGTACTCTTTTGGCCCCCAACTTTAAATTTAAATATTGGCAATTAAAAAAAAAAAATCTTTCGCTGTTTTAAATTTTTTTATCACAATGTTTTGAAATGGGTGAAGATGCTCCCCCCCAGATAAAGGTACTTTGAGGTTTTGTCCCTCATAATAGGCCGAGAGGGACAGACTAAAGGGGGGGGGGGGGGATTTTTCAGGGGAAGATTGGTCCCCCCAGGGTCCCAAGGAATTTCCTACTCTTTTAAACCACCACCACCCTTTCCTGGGACGGGCAGAGTGCACAAGTTTAAAGATTTTCCCTACCTCGACCCTTTATTGAGGTCTCAAAACCCCTTGAATAGAGAAAATTAAATTTTTCTTTTCAATTACAAAAAAATGTTGTTATTTCCCTTTTTTAAAGTTTTTAAAATGTTAATAAATTTTAAAACTTTAATGTTTCCCTAAAAATAAAAATCAACAAGAAAAGTTTTTAAACGAAAAAAAATTGATTAAAACCCAAACAAGTTTACAAAAATTTCTTAGAAATTTTGGGAAGGAAAAAGGGTATGTTGATTTTAAATACTTTTAAAAATTTTATTTTTCAATAAAATTTTTAAAGCATTCAAAAACTTTTTTCGTTTTTGATTTTCCCTTCAGTAAAACCCATTTAAGCTAAAATCTTCAACTTTAAAAGGGCCCCAATTAAAAAGGTAAATAAAAACAGTTTTCGGAAGAGTGGGAAAGGGAAAGGGTTTAACCCCTATTCCCCCGAAAATTTAATTTTAATTGGGGGTTTTCCCAGACCATCAATAAAAAGGGTTTGAGCCCATATTTAAAATAGATACGATCTACCTCTTTTCCAAATCTGCCGGGCCCCGGAAGGGCCAGCTAGTGAATAGCTCACTCTTTTTCAATAAATATTTGAAAAAAAAAAAAGGGCTACTGCACAAAACTAGAAAACCCCCCCCATGATTGGCCCCCAAAAATTGGGATAGGAGCAAAAGTACGGTCCTTTCTTTCACACCCCCTTTTTAATCAAAATCCCCGCGGGCGAAAAGAGTTCCGGGATCTTTATTCTTAAGGTTTATCACGCCTTTTTTAAATAATTAAACTAATAGTGAAATCTTGAAAAAAGGTATTTATTTGCTAAAACTAGTTTGGACCTGCCAAAAACACACAAAACAATTCAGGTTAGGGCACCCCGTCCCATACCATTTCCCTGGGGAAGAAAAAACCCGTGGTGACTTTTATAACCCCTTAAGTGAGGGGCACTTGGCATAATAACAACCTGATTTTTTACAGGCCCACATATTTCCCGCCCAAAAACAAAAACCCGGTGTAGTTAATTTTTGATGGAAATTACACCCGTGTAATAGTTTTATAAAAGGGTTTCTGTGTTCCCCAAAAAAACGTAAGGTGAATATATTATCCGTCTAAAAATTTTCATCTAAAAGGAGGGGGGGCGTTGCCACACGATAAACGCCCCAGAAAACAAAAAATTCAAAAAAAATTGACGAATGAAAATTATGTTTTGCTCCATTTTTCCATTTAAATTAGCAAAATTTTTAAAAAAAGTAAATGAATGCTTTTTTTGTTTTTTGGATGAGCGTAGCGAGGGGTTAAACGAGGGGAAGCGAAAAATTTCATTTTTAATACACTGGGGAAAAAAATCCCGGGAAAGTTTTTTTTTTTTTCTTTTTTTTTTTTTTTTTCCTTTTTTTTTTGTATTTTTGTGTGTCGTTAACACGATTCCGGGTTTAAACCTACTCCGATGGGGGTGGGAAAATTTTTATGGAGGCCTTCGAAATCTCCGAACTTAAAAACGGCCCCGTTTTTGAGCGACAATCGGGAAAATTTTTTTTTCATAAAAAAAGCAATTTTACGATTTTTTTTTGATTTTTAAAAAAAGTTTTTCGGGCCCTTTTGACAACCCCACATGCTTTATCCGAAATTTTAAAAAATTTTTTCAAAAAGAAGCCTCATTTTAATTGGGAATTTAAAGGGTATTCGTTTGGAAAATTTGGGGCGTAATCCCCAAAAAAAAATTTCTTTATGGAAAAAATTAAAACCAAAATTTTAGGGGGTTTTTTCTTTTTTTAAAAAAAAATTTCTTTGACTTATAAAACACCCTACCTGCTTTTATCAAAATTTTAATAATTTTTTTTCCCCGAAAACCCTTTAATTTTTTGGAATTTAAATATTCTTGTAAAAATTTTTAGGCAAAACGAATAATTTTTTCTTATTAAAATTGCAATTTTTCGACCTTTGTTCTTTTTTAAAAATTTCGATTTTAAATTAAAAAAAATTAAAATTTAATTTTTATGTTTTTAATTTTTTTAATTTTAATTTTTAAAAAATTTCCCACTAAAAAATGATTTTTCACCGAAACAACAGAAAAAACCGCGTAACACACGGGGAGCTCAATGACCAATTTCGCTCATCCAACAACGCGGCGGGACTTTAGCGTTTTCCCCAGTTTTAAAAATGTTTTTGTTTGGAGAGATAGGCAGCAGAAAGGGTCCCCTCATTCCCGGGGGGGGTCCAGATTGAATCCAAAAATGACAAAAGATTTTTCCCACGTTTTCTTTAGATGCGAATGCGAGATGTTTTTTGAGCAACTGAAAAAAAAACCCTCGGACCAAAAAACTTTACAATACAACTCCAAAAAAAACACCTAAAAGGGGGGGACATCCAATTTTCCCTTAAAAGGACCCGGGTTTCCCCACCCAAAAAATATTTAAAAAAAAAGGGTTTTTGGGGGACTTCCTTAATTTTTTGGAAAACTGAAAATGGAAAATAATTATTTCGGGTTGAAAATATTTTTTAAAAATCCCCCCAAAAAATTATAAGGGCTAGAAATGTTTGGAATATGTCCTTATGGGTTTTTTTTTCAGACTTTTACAAAAAACAATGGCCCTTTAAAATCCACAAAGGGAAAAAAACCCAAAAAAGCGATCAAATCCATTTAATTTTAAAAGCCATCGAAATAGATCAAAGGGGCATAAAGGAAATTTTCCCGATCGAACTTGAGAAAAAAACAGACCGAAGAGGCACGCGTGCGTAACGTGTGATGGTTCGCGAGGGCGCGGGTTCGAATCCCGCCCCGGCAACCTGAGGGAAAATTCTTCACGGGGTTTCATCATGGCGAATAATTTAAAAAACAACTCGAAAAAACTTTTAGTTATTTGGGGCTAATCAGGCAAAATTTTGTGTGTAGGACCAAGGGGAAAGGGCATCCTTATCGGTTTTCAAGAAAATAAATTCCAGCATTTGCCCCCAAAATTTTATTTAGGGGAAAAAAATGTACAATCATGCCTGGGTCATATTTTAAAAACATTTTTTAAAAGGGGAAAGGGAAATGGGGGGCACATTTGGCCTGTTGGGAAAAAAGATATTAGCTCTGCCAAGATGCATCCGGAAAGTATATGAAACTTTTCAAAAGTTGCAATAAAAAGGTTTTATATGGACAGACCTGCGTTCAAAAAAAACACGAATAAGAAAATTTTTAGGTTTTTTTAAATCAAAATTTGGAAAACTAATTTTTTTTTAATAAATTAAATTTTTAAAAAAAAATTTTGGGAAAGTTTTTAACGCAGAGGGCCCTTTTATTTTTAACATTCGTTTACAATTATGTTCAAATTTTTCAAATTTCATTTGTGTCAAATTGGCCGAGCGAAAAGCAATTTGCCCTTAAAAGCCCCTGACCATTTCCCCTTCAGAAAAAAAAACAAAAAGCTTAAAAAAAAAAAAATAAAGCCAATAGCCCTTGATGGGAAATTCTCCCCAATTTTTGTAACGTCACCTGAAGAAGGAAAATTTTATTTTTGACTGGTTTCACACGAAAATAAAAATTTTTTTCGTTTAGTTTTGTAATCAATCCCAAATTATATTGATGATCTTAACAAATAAGTAAAAAAAGATAGGTTCCCACAAAGTTTTTGAAGAAAAGTTAAAATTAAGCCCGATAGGCCTAAAGGCCCAATAAATGTATAAGTGGCACAATACCCTACTATTATAAACTATTATTTCAAAAAAGCATTTTTGATTTGGGGTCCTATATCAAAAAAGGATAGAGCTTTATGGGGCAATAGACGTCTTAAAAAAAAAATGTGAATCAGCCAAAGGGTTGGAGGATGGATTTTGTTCGTGATCCCCGGATTTATAGGTTCGATATTTTCAAAGATTGCCGGGCGCAAAATATAGATAATGGGGGTCAGGATTGTGGGTATTGAATTTGGCGAAACGCAAAACCAAATTTTAAGGTTTTGTATATCGGAAAGAAAAGTATCGAAGACTTCAATTTAAAATATGGGAAAATTTAATCTAGTTTTTTTTTAAAAGGGTTTTTTTTGCAATCGGAGAAACTATTTCTTTTAAAAAAATCGAAGCTTTACCCATTTTTTTCCGAATTTTTGTATAAGTTTATTTCTTTTTTTCTGCCGCCCAAAACGGCTACTTGAATTTATGAAATTTTCAGGGGAGCTCCAAAATCAGGGGTAAACAATCGTATTTCTATTATCTTTGGGGAATTTCAATATAGAAAAAGTTTTTGTGAAAATTCGCTGTTGTTTTTAAAAGGGATGCAAAGGGAAAATATTCTATAATAAGCAAAAAAAATATTTAAATTTTGTATTTAGATCTATCCCACTCGTCACATAACCCACCCATTTTTATCCATTTAACGCGGACTACAAGAAAACGTACGCGAAACGGTTTATGTTATGTAAAGTTGTGATAACATTGTTGCTAATTTGTCTTTTAGTGGGAGTGGCTACGTTTCCGGGCACCGCTAAACCGGGTTTTCCCCCCTACCTTCTAAAAATTTTTTTTGGGAAAAATAAAAGGGGGGCCCAAAATGTCGTGATCAGACCAAATTTGACGAGTGTTTTTTTTTGTTTGAATCCCCTATGACGTCATGAAATGCCCGGGGGATCTCAATTTTCACCGCCCCTTTTGGTTAATAAGAATGACTAAGGGAAAGGGGGTGGGCACTGACACGTCGTCACCCTTTTTTCGGTTACAATTTGAAAGTCATCCCGAAAATTTTCTGAATTTGCTGACGAACGCGGGAATTTTTTGAATACAACTAAAATTTTTTTTTTTTTAAATAAGGGGAAATAATTTTTGAACCAATTTTTATAACATTAGGGAAGCCCCAAAAATTTTCCGGCCCCTCCCGACGAAAAAATAAAAAAGAGTTTTAAAAAGGGCAAGTGACAGAATCACTTCGTTAGGCAACTTAGTGTGGTTTTGGCCCCTACTTTGTACTAGGAAACGTTAAAGCGTTTTAAAAGGAGTGAGTGACCCCTGTGTTTAGTAAAAGGGCATTTTCCCCCTTTCCCCCCCCTATACCTAAGGCGGATCTAGCCCAGATTTGGGGGAAAATACCGGGGAGAAAACCCCAAGGCTCACTTCACTGTCCAAACAAACGGACTTTGGGGGGGTTTTCCCCTTTTAGCCGGGTAAAGGCCCCCCTTAAACCGAATGTGGGGACCCTGCGTTCAATCCCGGGGGATAGAAATAAATTAAAATTTAAAATAAATAATAAAACTAAAAAAAATGTTTTGAAAAGCCCCTATAACGCAGTTTAGTCTAAAAAATAGCCCGTACGAAATACGAGTAAACCCAAAACCGGGGAAATTTTGGGGGGACCTTTAAACCCTGCAAGTTTCGATACCCTTTGGTTTCTGCATAAAGAATTACAATTTTTTTTCCACTGCCTCCATGCAACCGGGGTAACATCTGAGGCATGATTTTTTTTTAAAAACAAAAAACCCTTGTCCCTTAAAAGGGAAATTCCCCCACACATGTTAAGCCTATTTTTCAGTTTAATTTTTTCTTGTAGGTTTTAAATTTGGGAAAGGATTTTTTCTCATTTTGTTTTAAATTTAAGTTACCTGGTCAAGGATGTCTTTTTTAAAATTTCAGCCAACTACTTGGCCGTTCGGCCAAAATGGGGACCGAAAAAAACCCGACATTTAACATATTTTAAAAATTTAACAAACGACGAATTAATCACAAAAGAAGACCGACGAAGTAAACGTTTTAAACTTCGTTTTGCTGCGCTTTACTCGTCTTTAAAAAAACTTTTTGGGACGGCCCAAATTATTACAAAAATTAGCCAAACCCGGGGCGTGTTAAAAAATTTTAAATATATTTTCCAAACCCCTTATTTTGTGCCCTTTTAAATTTTGGGCATTTTCTTTTGTAGGGAAAAAGTAATGCCCAAATAAAAATTTAGCTTTTTAATTAAAGCAAAAAATCTTTATCATAAAATTTAATAAAAACCTATTTAGAGCACTATCCATCCCCCAACTATTTTGGGGAATCCTTTAAAATTTTAAAGGGGGGGACGGGTAACTTTTCGACAACTTGGCCATCTCAAATACAAGCTCGGTCACAATAACTTTTTTTTATATGAAAAACACTAACTTCCCGTGGTTGCCAAAATTTGGGGGAAACTGAACAGAAAATGTTGCAGAAATTTTAACCCCCACCCCCCCAAAATGTAGCCCATTTTCCCAAAAAAAAAGAGCGGGAAAAAAAAATTTCAAAAATTTGAAAATTTATTTTGGAAAATTTTCAAACAATAGCTTTTTTCCCCCTGTTTCCCCCCACCCAGTGTACCCCTGTTTTTTCACGGTGCACTGGGCAGTGGGAAAGGCGGAAATACTTTTTTTTAAAGGAAACAGTTTTGTCAGTGTAGCACGAGGGGGTTTCCCACAAAAAAACAAAACTTTTACACCCTTTTTGTGTTTGGTTTTCCCCCTAAACGACCAAAAAAAACCAGGTTAAAACCTTTGTTGGGGAATGGCCCCGCCCTATTAAATGCTAAAGAAAGGTACAGAAAAAGAACACATTTTAAATACACGACTTACACGGGGAAAAAAAAAAACAGCCATTCTTTACAAAGACTTACACTAGTGTAAAAATGGTTGGACAGGCGAACCCAAAACTAAAAGTCCAGGGGTTTGTTTTTGGTTTTAAAAATTGAATTTCACTCATTACCTATATTTGGGAAACATAGCCCCTCAAGGTCCCGATTTTAGCCTGGTACGTCGTACGTAAAGTGGGTTTCAGAAAAAAAAGCCAAAAAGGCGTTTGATTCATTATAAATGGCGCGGTATCGTAACAAAAGATTTTCTATAGTTACAAGGCCCGCCCCAGTAAACCACACCCAAACCCCTTTGTGGGGGAGAAAATGCCACAGGGAAGAAAAGTGACATTTTTTTTGCCATTACTACAAAATGTGGAAATATGAACCCCCTAAAAAGACGCATGACAATAACAAAACGCTCCCATTGGATTCGAAATTTAATTTAAAACCCAAATGAATGAAATTTCAGAATATAGATTTGTTGTCTCTAGGGGGTATAACAAACGCGTTTAAGGTAAGCCCCTTTTTGTCCCTTCAATTGCAAACCTCTGGCAACTTCTGACGTTTTTTGGGACACCGGGCAGTTATAGGCCCCCAAACACTCATCGCCAAAAAAAAAAAAACACAAAAAAACTAGTGTTTTTTGTTTTAAAAAAAATTTTGAATCAGCAAAAAAAAACTGTGAGAACCAAAAATTTTTTAAAAAAAAAAACTTGGTTAAAATTGATTTTTAATTTGAGTCTATACTGATGATATAACTTCAAACCCCCCAAACTTTGAGACAAATTTTAGTTGAGTGTGTTAAACGGTAAACCACCTAAGGGGCCAATAATAATATATTGGCCTTTAGGTTAAAACATTCTAGAAAAAAAGTCATGGGTTTTCTGTCTACCTTTAATTTTACATACCAAAACCCTAGCAGTACCCAAACCAAAGGGCGGGCCGGGGGGGGGGGGGGCAAAAGGGGGGGGGCTTGGCCCCCCCTGGAAATTTCAGGGAAAATAAATTTTTTAAATTGTGATATGCGTTATTAAAATATAAATTAATGTTTTTTTGAAACCCAAAATTCCCAATTTAAAATTAATATTTAAAAATAAAATAAAAATTTAAGGGTCTGTCGGGAGCAAAAGTGTTGTAGTTGGTTTTTTTTTTTAAGTGGTAACCCTTGAATGTATTTTAAAAATTTTGCATTTTCCTTTTTGGGGTCTAGTCCCAAACACCCCCCGTTTTCCATTTTTTATGTTTTGGGGAAAATTATTTTGTATGATTTATTTAAAAAAAAATAAAATAATGTAACAAAAATTTTCGTTTCTTTGATTTGTAGGCTAGTAAAAATTTTTAGTCGATGTGACCCTAAGAAACCCGGTTTTTTTGTTTTTTAAATTTTTTTTCCACATTGGCCCTTGCAACTGGAGAGAATTACAAGTTGCAGTTTATGTAAAAAAAAAAGTGATCAAAAAAAGTTCACATCATTGTAATTTTATGCAAATTTAAAAAAAAGCCTTTTATTTTTTAAAAAGTGTGCTCATTTTTTAACTCCCTAAAACCCCTTTTAGTAACCCTAAAAAGTTGAGAACAATGTTTTTTTGTTTACTTTTAGTATCTTTCTGCCCCAAAAAAATTAAAATTTAAATTTTGGTATCGTATTTTAGCCCACTACTTTTTCTAAAAAACCCCCAAAAGCATTCTAAAAAACCCGATTTTTAAAAATTTCGCCTTTCGGGGGCTATTGTTTGGGGGGGGTCTGACCCCCCAAAACCCCCCGGCATTTCCCAAACTAAACTACAAAAAATTTTGATTTTTGCCCCCCCTGCAAAATTCCCCGCCGGCGGCCCCCCTGCCCCCTAAAATAGAAGTCTGACTACACCCAGTGTGAGGAAATCAGCTGGTGTTTTTCATGCCCTGAAATGTAACATCCAAAAAAGACCCAGATAGGAAAGTTTATCTGTGTTGATATTATACTTTTAAAATTTTTAGTTTCAATCAATTTTTAGCATTCAAAACATTTTCGTTTTGATTTTACTTCAGTGAAACATTTAAGCTAAAATCTTCAACTTTAAAAGGGCAATTAAAAGGTAAATTTACAACAGTTACGTAATGAGTGGAAGGAAGGATTTAACTCTATTCAAGCGAAAATAATTTAATTGGATGGTTTCGAGACCATCAATAGAAGGGTCGAGCGACTATTACAATAGATACGATCTACCTCTTGTCCACTCTGCTCGGGCCAGGAAGGTCCAGCTGGTGAATAGCTCACTGCTTGTCAATAAATATTTGAAATAACAAAAGACTACTGCACAGAAACTAGAAACCTACCCATGATTGGCCCAAAACTTGCTGACGTAGGAGCAAAAGTACGGTCCTACTTTCACACCCCCTGTCAATCAAAATCCCAGCGACGAAACGAGTTCTCTGGGATCTTTATTCTTAAGTTGGCATCACGACTTTTAAGTAATTAAACTAATAGTGAAGTCTTGAAACAGATATTTATTTGCTAATACTAGTAGTGACCTGCCAATAACCACACGAAACACTTCAGATTAGACACAGTCGATACCATCCATGGCGCAAGAAATCCTGTGGTGACTTCATAACACTATAAGTGAGGTCACTTGGCATAATAACAACCCGATTCTTATACAGGCCCACATCATTTCCTGCCAAACACACAAAACTGGTGTAGTTAATTTATGATGGAAATTACACCTGTGTAATAGTTTGATCAAAGATTCTGAGTTCCCTAAACACGTAAGTGTAATATATTATCCGTCTAAACTTTTCATCTAAATAGGAGTGGGCGTTGCCACACGCATACACGCAGACACAAAAATTCAAAAAGAATATGACGAATGAAATTTATGTCTTTGCTCCATCTGCCCATTGAAATTAGCAATTATCTCAAAATAGTAAATGAATGCCTGATTTGTTATTGGATGAGCGTAGCGAGCGTAGCGAGCGAAGCGAAAGATTTCATTTCACTACACTGGAGAAAAAAATCCGGAATGTTTTTTTTTTTTTTTTTTTCTTTCTTTTTTTTTGTATTTTTGTGTGTCTGTTAACACGATTCCGGCTAAACCGATACTCCGATTGCGATGAAATTTTATGGAGGCCTTCGAAATCTCTGAACTTAGAACTGCCACGTTTTTGAGCGCAATCGGGAAATTTTTTCTCATAAAAAACGCAATTTTACGATTTTTTTCGATTTTTAAAAAACGTCTTCGACTTATGACACCTACATGCTTTATCCGATTGTAATGATTTTTTCACAGAAGCCTCATTTTATGAATTAAGATATTCGTGTGAAATTTGAGCGTAATCGAAAAATTATTTCTCATGAAAATAAAAATTTTACGGGTTTTTTCTTTTTTAAAACAATTCTTTGACTTATAACACCTACATGCTTTATCATATTGTAATAATTTTTTCACAGAACCTTAATTTCATGAATTAATATATTCTTGTAAAATTTGAGTGCAATCGAATAATTATTTCTTATTAAAATTGCAATTTTACGACTTTTTTCTTTTTTAAAAATTACGATTAATTAAAAAAATTCTACTAAATAATGATTTTTCACAGAACAACAGAAAATCCGCGTAACACACGGCAGCTCAATGCACCAATTACGCTCATCCAACAACGCGGCGGGACTTAAGCGTTTTCCTAGTTTAATATGATTTTGTTAGGAGAGATAGGCAGCAGAAAGGGTTCTCTCATTCGGGAGGTCCAGATTTGAATCCAAAAATTACTAAGATTTTCCGACGTTTTCTTTAGATGCGAATGCGAGAGTTTGAGACAACTGAAAAACAGCCCTCGGACCAAAATCTTTACAATACAACTCCAAAAAATACACCTAAAGAGGGACATCCAATTGTCCCTAAACGGACCGGTTCCCAACGATAAATATTTAAAACAAGTTTTGGTGACTTCTTAATTTTTTGGAAATCTGAAAATGAACATAATTATTTCGATTGAATAATACTTTTTAACTCCCACAAAAACTTATAGTCTAGTAAATGTTGGAATATGTCTTATGTTTTTCTTTAAGACTTCACAAAGAAACAATATCTCCTTCGAAATCCACAAAGAACAACAAAAACGCGATCTAAATCCATTGAATTCAACGCCATCGAAATAGATTCAAGGTCATCAAAGACTTTCCCTGATCGAACTCTGAGAATAAAACTGAGACCGACGAGGCACTTCGTGCGTAACGCGTGACGGTTCGCGAGGTCGCGGGTTCGAATCCCGCCACCGGCAATCCTGACTGAAAGTTCTTCGCGTGGGTTTCATCATAGGAGAATAATAATAACAACTCGAATAACTTAGTTATGGGTCTAATCAGGAAAAATTCGTGTGTAGGACCCAGCGACGGGCATCCTTAGTCCGTACAAGAAAATAACTTCCCAGCATTTGCCATTAATTTGATTGAGAGAAAAACTGTACAATCATGCCTGGATTATTATTTCTAAAGCATTTTAAGAGGGAATGGGAGTGGGACACATTTGGCTGTTAGTAAATAGCTATTAGCTCTGCCAAGATGCATCCGAGGTATATGAAACTTTTCAAAGTTGTCAATAAAGTATATATGGACAGACCTGCGTTCAAAAAATCACGAATATAGTAAATTTGGGAGTTTTTAACAAAATCAAAATTCGTGAAAACTGATTTATTTTTTATACATTATTTTAAAACAAAATTTGGAAATGTGTTACTGCAGAGCCTTATATTTCAACATTCGTGACAATTATGTTCTAATTTTCAAATACCTTTGATGTCAGTTGGCCGAGCGAACAGCAATTTGCTTAATCGCATGACCTATATCCTCTTCAGAAAAAATACAAACGCTTAAAAAATAAAAATAAAGCCAATAGCCATTGATGGTAATTCTCTCCCAACTTTCGTATACGTCACCTGAAGAGAGAAAATTTATCTCTTGACTGGTTTCACACGATATGTGTAATTTCTTTCGTTTAGTTTAGTAATCAATCAACTTATATTGATGATCTTAACAAATAAGTACAACAAAGTTAGGTTCCTACAAAGTTATGAAGAAAAGTTAAAATTAAGACAGATAGGCCTAGACCTAATAAATGTATAAGTGGCACAATACCGTACTATTATATACTATTATTTCAAAATGCAGTTTCGATGGTGTCCTATATGAAAATGGATAGATGCTGATGCTGCAATAGACGTCTAAAACAAAATGTGAATCAGCAGGTGTTGTGATGGATGGATTTTGTTCGTGATCGCGGATGATAGGTTCGATAATTTCAAAGATTGCCGACGCAAACTATAGATAATGTGGTCAGGATTGTGGATATTGAATGTGTGCGGACAGCATACATAGGATAGGATGAACGTATCGAAGACTTCAATTTAACTCTGGGAAAATTTATATCTGATGTTTTTAAAGGTTTTTTTGCAATCGGAGAACTATTTCTTTTTAAAAAATCGTAGCTCTACGATTTTTGCCGAATTTTTGTATAAGTTTATTTCTGTTATCTGCCGCATACACGGCTACTCTGATATTTTATGAAACTTTTCAGGGGAGCTCCAAAATCATGGATCAATACAATCGTATACTATTATATTTGGATATACATGCAATCATAGAAATGTCTTGTGAAAATTGCGCTGTTGTTTTTAATAGGGATGCAGAAGATATTCTATATAAGCAAAGAAATATATAAATTCGTATTTAGACTCTATACCCACTCAGTCACATAACTATCCATCTTATCCATCAACGCGACTACAAGAAGCGTACGCGAAACGGTCAAGTTATGTATAGTGTATAACATTGTTGCTAATTTGTATTTTAGTCGGGAGTAGGCTACGTTTCCGACACCGCTACCGGTTTTCCCCACTACCTTCTACTTTATGGAACAATAAGACAAGATGTCGTGATCAGACCATTCAACGAGTGTTTTTTCGTAGAATCCGCTATGACGTCATGAAATGCCCGGGGATCTCAATTGTCACCGCCTTGTGGTATAATAATGAATGATCTAAGAAGGCGGTGACACTGACACGTCGTCAATCCTTTGTTCGGATTACAATTTGAAAGTCGATCTGAAATTTACTGAATTCAGCTGACGAACGCGAATTTATTGAATACAATCTAAATTGTTTTTTTTTAAATAGGGAAATAATTTATGAACCAATTTCTATAACATTAGGTAAGCCAACCATTTACCGGCCATCCCGACGAAACATAAATCAAGAGTATAAAGAGACAAGTGACAGAATCACTTCGTTAGTGCAACTTTAGTGCTGGTTAGTGCTCTACTAGTATTAGGGAAACGTTAAAGTCGTTGATAGACGAGTGAGTGACCCATGTGTTGAGTACCAGGGAACATCCCCTTTCCTCCCCTATACCTAAGGCGGATCTAGCCCAGTATGGGGAATGATACCGGGTATGAACCATGGCTCACTCACTAGTCCATCAAACGACTTTGGCGTTTCCCTAGTCTAGTGGCTAAGGCGCCCTTATACCGGAATGTGGGAGACCTGGATTCAATCCCTGGTGGATATAAATATATATAATATAAACATATATATATATATATATATAAAACATGTTTTGAAATGCATATAACGCAGTTTAGTCTAAAACATAGCCAGTACGAAATACGAGTAAACCCAACGGAATTTGGGGGTACCTTGAACATGCAAGTTTCGATACCCTTTGGTTTCTGCATAACTGAATTACAATTTTTTTTCCACTGCCTCCATCGCAACCGAGTAACATCTAGAGGCAGTGATTTTTTTAAAAGCAAAAACCATTGTCGTTAAAAGAATTCCTACACATGTTAAGCCTATTTTTCAGTTTATTATTTTTTGTAGGTTTAATCGAAATGGATTTTGCTCATTTTGTTTGCAGTTCTAAGTTACCTGGTCACGGATGTCTGTTTAAAATTTCAGCTCAATCTACTTGGCCGTTCGGCCATATGGGACCGGACAAACAGACATTTAACATATTTTAACATTTAACAAACAGACGAATTAATCACAACGAAGACCCGATCGAGTAGCGTTATAAACTTCGTTTCGCTGCGCTCACTCGTCTAATAAACTTTTAGGGACGGCCAAGTTGATTACAAAGTTAGCCAACGACGTGTTAAAATATAATACTTTTAAATATATTTTCACCCATTATTAGTGCTTTAATTTGGACATTTGCTTTTGTAGGAAAACGTAATGCAACTAAATTGAGCTTATTTAATTAAAGCAAAAAATCTTTATCATAAACTCACTAACATCCTATTTAGAGCACTATCCATCACTAACTATGGGTGAATCCTTTATTTGAAGAGGCGACTGGGTAACTTTACGACAACTTGGCCATCTCAAATACAAGCTTGCGTCACAATAACTTTTTTCATATGAAAGCACTAACTTTCAGTGTGTTGCCAACTGGTGGAAACTGAACAGAAGATGTTGCAGAAATTTTACCCTCACCCACCAAAATGTAGCTATTTACAAAATGAAAGAGCGGGAAAAAAAAATTACAAAAATTTGAACTTTATTCTGGAAATTTACAAACAATAGCTTTGTTCGCCTGTCCACCACTAGTGCTATCACTGGTTTTACACGAGCACTGAGCAGTGTACGGCGGAAGTACTTTTTAAAGGAAACAGTATGTCAGTGTAGCACGAGTGTTGCCCACAAAAAAACACACTAGACACTTTTAGTGTAGTTTCCTCCTACACGACCAAAATAGCCATTGTAATTCTAGTGTAGCACTGCAGCATAGTGAGTGCTACACTGAAGGTACAGAAAAACGACCACGTACTAACTACACTGACTTACACTGACACAAAAAAAAACAGCCATTCGTCTACACTGACTAACACTAGTGTAAAGTGTTGGACAGGCGAACAAAGCTAAATGTCCAGGTGTTTGTTTTTGGTTTAAGATTGATATACACTCATTTACCTATATTGGGAGCATAGCCCATCAAGCTCCCGATTTAGCATGGTACGTCGTACGTAATGTGTTGCAGAAGAAATGAACCAATAGGCGTTGATTATCATTATAAATGGCGTCGGTATCGTAACACAAGATTACTATACGTACAAGGCCGCACATAATCCACACAATCCCACATTGTGGAGAGAACATGCCACAGGGAATGAACGTGATCATTTTCTTTGTCATTACTACTAACATGTGGAAATATAAACCATAAGAACGAAGCATGACAATAACACACGCTCCATTGGATTCGAATGAATTTAACCGAAGTGAATGAGTTACAGAATATAGATTTGTTGGTCTCTAGGGCTATTAACAATCGCGTTGAAGGATAAGCATTGTTGGTCCCTGTCAATTGCAACCTCTGGCAACTTCTGACGTTATTTTGCACACCGGCAGTTATAGGCCACAAACACTCATCGCAAAAAAAAACACAATCAAAACTAGTGTTTTGTAAAATATTTAGAATCAGCAAAAAAAGCTGTGAGAACCAATTTTTTAAAACATACTTGGTCATAAATTGATTGTAATTTGAGTCCATCCATATACTGATGATATAACTTCAACCTCCCAACTTTGAGACAGTTTTAGTTGAGTGTGTTAAACGGTAAACCACATAGGCCTAATATATAATATATGGACCTTGAGGTTAAAACATTCCTAAAAAACACGTCATGAGGTGTTCTGTCTACTCTATACTGTACATACCATAGCAGTACCTCCTAACCATGGGCGCCGGAGGGGGGGCAAGGGGGGGCGCTTGCCCCCCTGGATTTCAGGAAGAAATAAATTTTAACTAGTGATATGCGTTTATACATATAAATTAATGTTTTTGTGAACCGAAATTCAATTGAAAATTAATATTAATAATAATAATAATATATTTAATGATCTGATCGGGAGCAGAGTGTTGCTAGTTGTTTGTTTTGTAGTGGTACTTAGTAATGTATTGAAATTTCGCATTTTCCTTTTGGGTCTAGTCAATCACGCCCGTTTTCCATTTATTTTATGTTATGTGATATTATGTGTATGATTTATTGAAATAAATATAATAATGTAACAAGATATCGTTTCTTTGATTTGTAGGCTAGTAAATTATTAGTCGATGTAGACCTCTAAGAACGTGTTTATGTTTATATTTTTATTCCACATTGCATTGCAACTGGAGAGAACTTACAAGTTGCAGTTTATGAAAGAAAGAAAATGTGATCAAAACAGTCACATCATTGTAATTTTATGCATTAAAATAAAGCCTTTATTTTGAAACGTGTGTCTCATTTTCAACTCATAACCCATTTTAGTAACGCTAAAAAAAGTTGAGACACAATGTTTTTTTTGTTTACTTTTAGTATCTACTGCACAAAAAATTACATAATTTCGGTATCGTATTCAGCCCACTACTTTTTCTAAACCCACCAAATGCATTCAAAAAACCCTTTGTTTTTCAAAAATTTCGCCTGCGGCGCTATTGTTGGGGGGGCTCTGCCCCCCAAACCCCCCGTGCATGCCCAACAAAAACTACAAATTGTGATTGTTGCCCCCCCTCCCTAAAATTCCTGCCGGGGGCCCATGCTCCTAACATAGAAGTCTCGACTACACGAGTGTGAGGAAATCAGCTGGTGTTGCATGCGTGAAATGTCAACATCAAGAAGACAACAGACTAGGAAAGTTGATCTGTGTTGTATCTTGTCTCGACAAGAACAAACTTAGTTGTGCTCTCAATGTAGCCTACGTAATACGGATGCACACACAAAGAAAGGCACAAGGCTTTTATGCGTTTGTTTTCTAACAGAGTGACTATGAAACTGTTGAGTATTCGCTCTCGGCCGGAAAGAATCCGACGTAGGCCTATATGACCTTTTACATAGTGTCAATAAAGCTATATAGGGCCCCACAGTCAAGAGATTATCAAAATACGTAACAGCCAAGAATCCCACGAATATGGTCAATTTCGAACTTTTTGGGCAAAATCCAATATCCTGAAAACAATGAATGTTGTTATTTGTTAAAGTAATCTTCATGAAAAGTGTTCCTGCCCCATATGTCCGCCTCCGTGATACTACCCAAAATTCAAACATCTGTGCAGTGGCGGGAAAAATAGGCGCCCGCGGGGCCCGCAACTGCGGGCGGGCCCAGGCCTTAGGGGGCCCCCCCCTTAAAAAAAAATTAGTTAAAAAAAAAGTATTTCACCCTGTTTGGAAAATATTGTATTTTTTTTTTTTTTGTGACTAGCGGTTTAAAAGGTGAAAATCCTGGGGATATTTGGGAACTTTTAGCGTCTACAACACAACACCAAAAAACTACTTATTTTGGTATTGCATTCAGCCCAAAAACTTTTTTTCTAAAACCATTAAACGCCTCAAAAAAAAACCTGATATTCAAATTTTGGGCCTGCGGGCTGTTTGTTTGGGGGGGGGCCTCCGTCTTGGTCCCTTTTAAAATCCCCCCGGGTTTTTAAAGTCCATCGGGAGAAAAGCCTGAATATTTTAGCGGACGGGCCCATAAAACGAAGTTCCGCCACTGATCTGTGTGTCAGTGGGCCCCGAGCAACTGTAGAATGTTTTTCTTGAGGGGTGGTACACTGCACTATTGCCAAAAAAAAATTAAATTTTTGTGATGTAATTGGGCTATCCTGACCATTAATTATTGTATTTTGCCATTATAATTAGAATTTTAAAAATCCCACTTTCATGCAGCCCCCCAACCTTTTAGCTATCCCCGACGCCTCGGATCTTAGTTACGAAACAAAAAAAAACAATAGACAAAAAAAAGCGTTGTGTAAGGCACAATACAACATATTCCAGTTTTCGTAGTACACGAAAAAATTTTCCCCAAAAAGGGTTTTTTTAGAGTCCCAAATGATGGCCGTGTTTTCCTAAAAACATTTTTCATGTAATTAGCATTTTGCCTAACCCTAACAGGTGTGTACGTGGGGCAAGTTTCGGGGAAAGGTCTCGTGGCCCGATTCGGCCTGACTATTGTATCACGGTTTTTAATCGGTTTTATACCATATCAGCGCCGGATCTGTACCCCATAGGACTAAAAAAAATTAAATTAAAGTTCGTAAGAGGTTGGTTGCTGCGGATAGAGTGCCACTCCCTTGTACTTTCGGACACCGAAGGGAAATAAAATTTTTTTATGTTCTGTCTTCCCCCCCTCCAAAATAAATAAATATTTATTTCTCGTACTAGCCTTTTTTCATTTTTCGCGTCCTCGCTTTTGTATCCTTATCCGCCTTTTCCTTTCAATTTGTCTAAACTTTAAAAAGTCATTTCTCTTTGTTTTTTCATGTACTGTTAATCTTGTAAATCTTAACACGTGCAGGCTACAGAGGGCCACATTTGCCCCTGCATTAGCCGTCCGCCCTAGGGGCAGGAAAAAATTCAATAAAAAAAAAATTAAATCCAGATTTTAGCGTGAAAGTTAAAGTCCTAAAAATTGCAATTTTTGGTCGATATAAAAAAATGTTTTACCAAATTTTTTTTAAAAAATTTAAAAAAAACGAGCCATGTACAAGATTGGTGCCACTAAACCGCAAAAAAACTTTTTCATTAGGGGCAAATCTGTGAATTTACAAATTTAAAGGAAAAAAAAGGTTTACAATGAGGGACCCAGGAAAATTGGTAAAATTTTGCAATTTTTCGATAGATAAAATCGAATCGGGGCAAAAAATTTCAACAAGAAATACTGAATTTCGAACCAGTGATTCGAAAGAACGAAATCGTATCCTCAAATAGTCTTCCTTAAAAAAGTAAATATTTCGTTTTTTTTCACCTACCAAAATATGGCACGTAGTAAAAAACCTCTTGGGTAGAAGGATTTAATATATTTAAAAAAAAAAGCATAGCAAAACAATAATACCCATTTAAAAAGAATTATAATAAAAAATATTGCCGTCCAGGGTGGCTTGCCCTAAAAACCATGTATCCCACTGGTTAAGCAGATGGGGGGGTTCGAGAGTATTGTAACGGCTTGTTCTCCTCGACGTTGTCGGAGTCTGGTTAGTGAGGAACCTAAATGCCGTCAAGGGTACACCGTCCTTTCGGAAGGGACGTTTTAAACCATTGGGGCCCCCTCGGTACTTCTTGAAAAGGAGTAGGGTAGTGCCCGATCCCCGGTTTTTTCCCCTCCACCCTTTTGTTCACCATTTATTTTCTAACCATCAGTTCCCTATGCAGTGCATTAATACAAATCAAATCAAATACGATTAGGGGGCTGGTCCTAAGCGTATGGCTCTACGGGACGTGGGTTCGAAAATCCCGAGTAACCGTCAGGAAGTAAGAGTTTTTATTTTGGGGACCTCGACGTCGAGTTGATGTCCGTGTCCGGCGTTTTCGTACTATCTGAAACGTCGAGACCACACCACCACGAGGGTCAAAAAGGGGTCATCGGGCCCGGGTATCACGATGTGATGTTTTTTTTGCCTACCTGGGTTGAAGGGTTTTATTTTGTACAACCCCGGCCCCCAACACTATGCGGATGTGATATACGCACTTGTAGCCCTATTTGGAGGCATTCATTACTAAATTTTCCCCAATCAGAGCCTTTCCTTTGAATGATTGATCGATTTTGCAAAAAAATTTTAGAGAAATTCCCGTTTTTTTTTTTGTTGCGAATTGGGTGGATACTCAAAGAATTTTCAAGAAATATGAGCAAGAATGAGCAAGTTTTGACAGAAATTCAAGTTCGTCGGTTACGTATAAAAAAAGGTGAGGATTTGGGGTTCCCTTTAATAATCAGTCGGCCGTCCGCGGTGGCACATACGATTAGGCCTGTCCCAAAAAGTGTGTTCTACTAGGACGTCGCTTTAACTTCGAAAACCCCACAAGGAGAGTTTAGTGCCCACTATTACCACTCTCCTTTCGAAAGCCTTTGGATTAGAAACACCACCATCATCATTAATAATATACAAATTAAGTCGAGGGCATCTAGTAATTCTTTACTTATTCACAACTTGGACTTCTCTTGTCACAAAACAACTTTTTTCCTTTTCCCTTTTTCCTTAAATTCCCAAATATTTTAAGCAGAAAAATGCGTACACCTCTTTCAACGAATCGTTTCTTGTCACAACCAACATTTTTTCCCTTTTTCCTCAAATTCCCAAAAAATTTCCCCCCAAGAGGAAAAATTTCGTACACCTCTTTCAAGAATCCTATAAAATTTTTCGTTTCAGGGGAAACCCCGCCACCCGGGAATCCCGCCCGAAAATATCTTCCCAAAGATTTTTAGTCCTGTTAAACAGCCCTTGGGGACACATTATCCACCACCATTTTAAATAATTCCTAAACCTATTTCCACTCCTGATCAAAAACGAAGGGCCCGTTATCACTTTTTCCCGAAATATCCGTCAATTCTTTTGGGAAAACAATCACAACCCCTTCGAATTTCTTTCTTTACATATTATAAAAATGAAATTTTGAAATTTTCCGAAATGAAAATGATTTAAAATATAGATTTACCCGGGTTTCCCCGTCCAAACTGATCCGTAAAATCACAGTAATAGGTAGTTTTCAATACTAACTTATATGGCAATCCCCTTTAGCATTCCATCAATTAAACAGAAAAGTGTCGGTGGAGGGGGGGGAGGAGGGGGGGGGCAGACAGCCAACCCACTGCAGTTCGCGGTGCCGACGCCCCAGGGGGGAAACCACGGCCAGCCAGCCAGCACTTTTATACTTGACTCACGGGCAAAGAGCTTAAGAGAAATATCAGTACACGAAGAGTGAAGCCGAAGTCCAGTGGCGAAAAATACGAGGGGGGGAGGGGGGGGAAAAAACTTTGGGCATTTTGTAAAAGACAATGAAACTGACAATCTTCAATATTTATAAATTATCGATGAAATTACGTTAACCAATACCACAATTTGCGATGTTAATATATAATCAAAACACTTCTGCCCCCCCTCGCCCCTATTGTGCCCACATACCCACATACCCCTTTCACTAGTCATGCTGACCATGGATCGTTTGTGATTACAAAAATGTTCGGCCTCGCCAAAAAACAATACGAAAGTGAAACTGCCGAAGCCCGTAGTCTACTCCTAACGAACATAAAATTATCGATTGATTGGGGGGGGGGGGGGATTTCAACACTCGAAATCTTTGTTCGGATAGTTCCTCCAGTTTACAACAGCGACGTTCAGACACCACTGTGATGTGGTATAACGCCTTGTACATTCCATCCGCTCACCTACTGAGTACTGTACCAAGAACGGTGACTCCACAATGTTTGCGCCGGCGAACGTGACAATCCTTCAAGTTAAAATATTTATGTAGGGCCATTGTAGGCGTAGGCATTGTTGTCAAGTGATGGGCCCCATGCGCGTTTTAAGACTTGGGCCACCAACTTTAGGCAAGTTGGGTGATGGGGTGAAGCCCCAGCCAGACCCCTTATACATTCTCAGCACCGCCGTAAGGGGTCCATTAAGCATAATATAGTGACTGCACTTCCGTTTCCTCAATCAGGAACTTGTAACGTAAAAAGTAACTATTTTGTGGGAATGGGAACTATTTTGTGGGAATGCCGTCGTGATCCCGAAAGCTTCAGGAGTAAAGTTAATATTTCAATTGTATCTTCACTTATAATTATTATTGACTATCTAACTTCTAAAATATATAATTCAACTCTATTTCTATCGAGAATGGACAGGTAGGCCTACCCATTTAGATTTTATTTTGGGGACAATTTTTTACTTATTTTAATGGACAAACTTTTAAAGGAACTTAGTTCCTTTCAAAGAACTGATGGCGAAACTTGACTGATGGGGAACTTGGCCAAGACTGAATCACAATCAAACCGTTTTCTTTGGACCCGTCTTCACGACATCCGTTCTCCAATCTCCAGTGTATTCCATGTAGAGTGTTTAGCCAGAGACATGGAGAAACGCGCTAAGTAGAATACACTGTAGGTTAGCTAGTTTTTCTAGTCGACTTATAAATTGCATACCATACCGTCGTAACACATATACATACTCTTGACATGTTCCATTGCAAGAGACGAGCCGACTTCTTATGCAAGAAACTCACACGTTACATATATTATAGCGGTTAAATTAATGTTTCGTTAAGTTCATTAGCTCTGTACAGTATTTCCATATGAATGTGTAGTGCAGCATTGTGTTGTTGTGAGGCAAAGAAAGCCGATGCAGCTTACTAATTAGTTACACTTATACCACACGTCATCGTCATTTATCATCATCATCATCATCGTCGTTGTGGCAATGATTTCTCTAGTGCTCGTTTAGTGACCTCTAGGTTAACGTGAGTGTTAGTGACCTTTTTCTCACCTCGATACTCGAGCTCGAGTCTTCAGCAAATAGATTAGCATTAATTTTGCACACTTTCCAGCTGACCATTTGCGGATTCTGTGAAGGTGTAAACGCACACGTAACTATAGACTAGTGCGTTTACTCGCCAGTAGAACACATTGTTCTCTTCGAGAGCGGAGTTCTTTTGTATGTCAGCTAATTGATTTCTATACAATTTTAGATACCGAGGAGCAACAAGCCCGAAGATTGAGAATAAGATTAGACTGAAGGATGTCATAAAAATATTTCTTCATAAAGTACCGGTAATAAATAAGTTTATCCAATACAATCATTAACTCTTGAAATCATTATTAAAATCAAAATCAAGTGCTACTACAAAAAAGTATGATGTTTTGTAAGTTTTATCCACTTTGAATGAAAAAAATCGGATATCATTTACGGGTTTTTAAGTATTTTATTCACATTATTTTGTATAATGACAAAATACTTAAAACCGTAAATAAAGGCCGATTTTTTTCGTTCAAAGTGGATAAAACTTACAAAAAATCATACATTTTTGTAATAGCATTTTATTTTAATTTTAATAATGATTTCAAGAGTTAATGATTGTATTGGATAAACTTATTTATCACTATACTTTATTTTATATTTTTATGACATCCTAGTCTAATCCTATTGTCAATCATCGGCCGTGTTGCTCCTCGGAATCTGAAATTGTATAGAATTCAATTAGCTGACATACAAAAGAACTCCGCTCTCGAAGAGAACAATGTGTTCAAGTCGGGAGTAAACGCACTATAGTGCGTTTACCTTCAGGAGTTTAAACACATTGTTCTATTTGAGGAGGTAGAAGATTGTGCATTATTTTGTTAGTCGGTAAATGACATTAATTTAATACTAGGAAGCTTCGCAAAAGCTTTTTCAGGCGCGTTGTTGGATGAGCGTATGTTTTTTAAACCAAAAAAAGCGTAAAATTGCAATTTTCATTAAAAAACAAAATTCGATTGCGCTCAAATTTCATACAAATATATAAATTCATAAAATTAAAGTTCTGTGAAAATATCATTACAATCGGATAAAGCATGTAGGCCTAGGTGTTATTAATCGAAGAATTTTTTTAACGAAAAAAGCGTAAAATTGCGATTTTCGTGACAAATTATTTTTTGATCGCGCTCAAATCTAACACCAATATATAAATTCATAAAATTAAGGTTCTGTGAAAAAATCATTAGGCCTACAATCGGATAAAGCATGTAGGTGTTATAAGTTGAAAAATGTTTTAAAAATTTAAAAAAAATCGTAAAATTGCGATTTTCATAAGAAATAATTTTTCGATTGCGCTCAAATTTCACACGAATATATTAATTCATAAAATTAAGGTTAAAATTAAGGTTCTGTGAAAAAATCCTTACAATCGAATAAAGCGTGTAGGTATTATAAGTCGAAAACCTTTTTTTTTTAATTTAAAAAATCGTAAAATTGCGATTTTAATGAGAAATAATTTTCGATTGCGCTCAAAAACGTGTCAGTTCTAAGTTCACAGAGATTTCGAAGGCCTCCAGAAAATTTCATAGCAATTGGAGTATCGGTTTAGCCGGAATCGTGTTAACAAACACAACAACAACCAACAAGATGAAAATCATAAGCAGAGAATTTCGATTTTCTTAATCTTAATAAGCTAAAGCTACATTTTGTTTTAGGTAAACTTATTTATAGTTTATATAATATACACTGAGATCCAAGGGTACAGACTGACTGCTTGTGAACTGTCGATCGTCCAGTGTGCATCTCGTTGGTTGTACAGAGTATTAGCAGACTGGCACAATAATGAGCTACATTCTACCTCCCCGGAAAGAATAATGTTACCTACGGGAGACTATGATCTCTGCCTGACCTCCAGTATGGTCAGGACTCGGAGATCAATTAACGCTTCAGGGCGGAGTTAAACACGGCATTAGAGTTAGACAATCTTTCTCTTTGATTAATACGGGGGTCATTTCATGTTCACTTCACGAACCACGACAAGCATGGCCGAGACTTTTAATCAAGAGTGATTTCCTGTATGTTTACAAGCCAAGTAACTATTGTAAATGCATAGGCCTACCTTGTTGTGGCTTGTATTTCAAATACCTGAAGAAGAGAATGTATCATTCTTTGAAAACTAATTTTGAAAGTATATTTTTGGTGTTATCCTTAGTTAGTCACCTGTAGAGGGTCTATTAGATTGTCACTGGACCAGGAGGGGGACTGGAATCATAAATACACCTTCCACGGTTACACGTCAAAATTAGTTCTAAATTATTACTAACATTTTCAAATTTATTGAAAAAATATTGAAAATAGGTATATTATTATTATTATTATTATTATTATTATTATTGAATAAGCCCGCTTTGAGGACATAGTTATTGACGGGGCAAACTTTTTCGACAACTGCTATGAATCAATAATTATTATTACTAGGAAAACGCTAAAGTCCCGCCGCGTTGATGGATGAGCGTTTTTTTTGTAAGTTTTTTTTTGCGTTTTGTGCGTTTGTTTGCACTTTTCCTTTGCAAGTGCTTTTTGAATGCATTGTGGAGGTGATTGTTGTCAAGTTTCTATTGTTATTTGTTAATTGGTATTATAAACTTCAAAAAACTCATGATTAAAACCTTTATTTCTGTAGATTCTGACTAATTTTTTCAACTTTTTCTTTCAAAAGGTACTACATCACCATAACCTTAATGTCCATGTGAAATCTGAACGTTGTAGCCCTACCCGTTTGGTCAGAATCGGCCCAAATGTGACGAAAATATCGCACTAAAAAATTGAACAAAACTATATTAAAACCTTTATTTCTATGGATTCTGGCTAACTTTTTCAATTTTTTCTTTCAAAAGGTACTACATCACCATAATCTTAATGTCCATGTGAAATATGAACGTTCTAGCCCCACCCGTTTGGTCAGAATTGGCCCAAATGTCACGAAAATATCGCACTAAAAATCGAAAAAAATCGTAAAAGTACGATATTTATGAGAAATATTTCTTCGATTGTACCCAAAAACAATACACCTCTAAGTTCAGAGAAAACGAAGGTCCGGTCAAATTTTTATCAAGATCGCGTATGCCGTTTGCCCCGGGAATCGAGCGAACAAACAGACGGAAAAACAAAAAAAAAAAAAAAAAAAAAAAAAAAAAAAAAAAACACCCGAGCTAAATTTTTTGGGGGGTCAGTGAAATTGAAGTCTTCGCTTCCGCTCGCTACGCTCGCTCGCTCATCCAATTATTATTTTAAGTATTTTAAATTAGTTTTAAATTTTAAAAAATTAAGGCAGAGCTAATAAAAGTTCCAACGTTTGAGAACACCAGCATTCTTTGGAGAAAAACAATTTTTGGAGAGTTGATCAAAAAAGATTAATTTTCTTTATTTGGCTCTACTTTTACTTTCAACTCTACTTTAACTTCTGATATGAATTTAAATCCGTCAATCCTTGGGTTGTAAGTAATATGTTCATTTCACGGTGATTTTGGAGACGTCCACGGAACGATGGCTCGTAGATGGCGTCGGCATCGACATGGTCCGCTTTAAAGTATAGACGCCTACTGAAAAACAGTTAGGCATGTGCGTAGACTTTAAATAAGAATGTATTTTTATTTAGTTTATTTTTTTTTAAGTAGACTGCAACCTCATGAAAGCTATGCACTTTAGTTTGACCGCGATTTAACACTAATTTGTCCAGTGGCGTCGGAACAGGGGGGGCAAGGGGGGCATTGCCCCCCCCTAACTTCATGCCGTGGGGGCATAGGGGGGGAGATTTTAGAGTTGAAAAATCAAGATTTCTACTCTACTTTTTGGGAAAGCAACATCGGATGATCTGTCAACAATTCATTTCCAGGAAGAAACAACCCAACAATAGCAGGAATGTTATTTTGCTGACGTACCCTATGCCGACTATCTTTATAACCAGCCACCAGTCTTGTATTGTGTTTTTGTCACTCACTTCAGTGAGAGTGGACACGTGACTCAGACTCACGTCTAATCCAAACATCCCTTTGAATGATTTACTAGAGTTATTGGCGGGACGCAAGTTGGGATTTGGTTCCCTCGTGTCGCATCGTTATGCGTAAAGTCATCTTTGGAGTGGTGTAGTTATTGTAGCGTAGTGGCAAGGGGGAAGATTATTCCTCTTATAATATAAGTAGTGTAGTGTGAAGTGTAAGTGTGTGTGTAGTGTTTGTCACTGTTTCGTGTTAAAGAGAAAATTGATATCGAAATTTTAAATATGAAACGTACTAAACAGCCTTCAGTTAGTATTTTTTTTTTTTAGAGAAGAGGGTAAAACATTAAACAAATATGTTTGCCTGTATGCTTTGTCATTACATACAAAATTAGGTTTTAATTTATTAAAATGGGCCACTTCACGTTCATTTTTTGAGTCTTTAGATCGCAGATAGCTGATGTAAAACATCGTTTACAGAGTCCGGGTGCAGTTAAAAAACATGACGAAATAACTGTAGTATAGTAAAATTTTTTCGCCTTCGGCGAAAGGGACTCCGGCGTCTGGGGCTTCGCCCCAGCTCCCAGCTTCACCGGGTTTGCCCCCCCCACTTTCAAAAACGTTCCGACGCGCCTGAATTTGTCTGCTACTTTTTGGAAAGCCAGCTCATAACGGAAGCAACAATCAACTGTCACTTCACTACACTGCAAACGAGCGTTTATCAAGAACGTGGAACATTTTCTATTTCCCGTAATAACACAAAATTAATGAGCAGCCAACTTAAAAAAATATAGGGGCACCGCTATGTCTGGGCTAGCGCTATAAACTCAATAAACGACTTTATTATTGGTTTCCTGATGACACGACGCACGAAGGAGCCGAAACGGTAGGATAATTGATCATCCATTTTAATCATGAATTAAATTTAATTGTTTCCTTAAAAAAGTCATGACTTTCAGAAAGCGGAAGGGTGTACTTATTCCAGTGACAGCTGTTGCAGTAAAACATGAAATATATCTAGGCTAGTAGCAAGTGTTTGGAACTTATCAGTTAGAATAATAACAGGGTACACCGTAAAAGTGATTAAAACGTAAACAAAATAACGGGACAAAACTACGATTGTAAAATTGTTTGTTTGTTACTAGGAAAACGCTTAAGTCCCGCCGCGTTGTTGGATGAGCGTAATTGGTGAATTGAGCTGCCATGTGTTTTGCGGATTTTCTGTTGTTCTGTGAAAAAATCAGAACTTTGTTGATTTTTTTTAAAATTAAATCAAATTAAATAAAAAATTAACTTTTTTTTTTTTAATTAATCGTAATTTTAAAAAAGGAAAAAATCGTAATATTGAAATTTTCATAAGAAATAATTATTCGATTGCGCACAAATTTTACACGAATATATTAATTCTTAAAATTAAGGTTCTGTGAAAAAATCATTATAATCGGATAAAGCATGTAGGTGTTATAAGCAGAAGAAATTTTAAAAAAAACGTAAAATTGCGATTTTCATGAGAAATAATTTTTCGATTGCGCTCAAAAACGTGGCAGTTCTTAGTTCAGAGATTTCGAAGGCCCCCATAAAATTTCATCGCAATCGGAGTATCGGTTTAGCCGGAATCGTGTTAACAGACAGACAAAAATACAGAAAGAAAGAAAAAAAAAAAAACATTCCGGATTTTTTTCCCCAGTGTAGTGAAATGGAATCTTCGCTTCCTTCGCTACGCTCGCTACGCTCATCCAATCATCCGTGTGGGAAACTCACAAATTATTTTGTCAAGTGCATTTATCGATAATACAGCGACAAGGAAGGCCATGAAACGAATAATTATCTTAAATTTTTTAATCTATAATTTTTTGTGGGGGGGGGGGTGGTTCTTTTAGATACTAACTTTCTTCGTTTAGTTCCAAGGGCCTACGGGATAGGTCAAGCTGAAATTGATTCCCATTGTTTACAATTACTAATCATGCTGATAGACCTTATCAATTGGATACTCTATTATAAACTTCGTTTGGGACCTTACATACTAGAATTATTGTGATCGTACAGTATCAAAAATGCGCCAAAAGAAATGCAAATCCCATAAATTGGACCTATATTGAAAAATTAGCAAAATTAATGAACTCAGAACGACTCCTCAAATTAAATTAAAATTTGTGACGGTGCACATACAATTTCCGCGTCTGCGGATTACGGTACATATTTTCTTCAGAATTAAATCCGCTAGCCATCAAGTCTGTCTGTCTATCTGTCTCTACAACTTATAGGGCCCTAATTCTTGAATCACGAATCTTAGCTCTCATCATCCGTGGCCGCCATGGAAATACATTGGCCGCATCGTAATTATACAGGAATATCACACGCAGACGCCAAGTCACGATACCATTTTAGTTTTAGAGTAAGCTATTTTCCGTCAGGTTGGTAAGGATTCTGAAATGTGTATTAGATTTGATTCCACAACAAGAGTTCTAGAAGAATCTAGACCAATCATTTTACTGGGGTCGATGGCTCGACTGATGAGGTCGAAAAACTAGGTCCAACCTAAAGCAATCTAAGATTTGTAATTTTAAAATTTGATTTAAATCTATTCTAAAAAACTGGCACGCAAATTAAGGGCACGTAGTACCTAGGCCCCTACCTATTTATGAAATGTTTCGAGTAAATTTATGCAAAAGGCGTTTGGCCTGTTTAAGGTACAGGGTGCCTTAGGCCTACTTATTTTCTATTTGTATTTATTTTAATTTATCGGTATCAAATTCCACCATTACTTTTCTAGTTTTTGCAGATTGAAAACAGTATAGGGCCTAGGCCTACATTTTTTCAGACTGTAAATTTGGCTGATTGGACTGATTTTTCCCCTCAATGGTATATTGGCTGTGATTGCACATAAAAATGGAGGTTTAAAAAAAAGTTCAAATGTTTAATTAGGCTAATTTAAATTTTAAAAGAATGCATTTATTAATTAAATCAAGTGATTTAATCACTGATTCATTCGTCCTGTCATAACAGATTGAATTAAACGATTGCCCCTATTCGAGAACCGAGTTTGAAATTGTTCACCCCTCATAATTAGTCTCATCATAGACAATATTGAACGCTTTATCGTTGGTCAAAGTGGAGGCTGTTGAGAGGCTGAAACTTTTTGATGGCTTAAACTTCACGTCTTTGACGAATGTATTAAAGTTCGTCAGACAATAAGTAACAAGTATAAGTAAAATAACAACAGCTAAGTGATCCAATAAGTACCTCACAGAAACTTCGGCAAGGTTTGTCAAGATATGACCTTTGGGTTCAAACTTTAAAGGTAGCGTAAACCCCCACGAAAACTATGCAACGGGGGGGGGGGGGGATTTACGATTACTACGGAGTGGTTTGTTTTCGATTTTTGTTTTTAATATCTTGTGGCCAACCTGCCCTCGCGTGCAATATTGCAATGCATGCCTCTCTTCAGGTGACCTAAGAATTTTTTTACAAATTTAGGCAATTGTGAAGGGAATGTCTGAGAGCTGTTTTGAAAAAAAACTTTCTGTCAGGATTGCCGATGGCGAGATTCGAATTCGCGACCTCCCGAATCGGAGTCTCGCGTACTCTATGTAAATTGGGCATCTCTACCATAGAAACATAGAATATACATAGAAACAGGAGGTTAGTAGATTATTCCCGTATTCAATTTACTCTTTACTCTTGTCAATGTTCGCGTGTGTAGATGATAACCTACGCGGGTGAGTAGCAACAGTCTCTGGCTCCAATTTGACCCGCAAACGTGCTCGGGAAGGGGTAGACAGTAGAGGCATAGCTTGCCCCAGGCTATCTGGGCTAGCTCGCCTTCTCGGCGCCTACCTTCTACGTGCAGGCCAGTGCCATCAGATGAGCATCCCACTGAAAATAAAATAACTGGCAGCTTCGCGAATGCTTTTAGTATATTTGGCCAATGTCTATGCATTCCTATTTACTGTACTCGAAAAAATTATAAAAGTACGATTTGCATGAGAAATATGTACTTGATTTTATCAAAGAACGTGGCATGGTCAAGGTTAAGAGATTTCGAAAGTTTCATCGAGTTTTCATCGAGATCGGAAAAGTATGTCCGGAGTGAGCGAATAAAAACGTGAACGATAAATTTAAAAAATCGTTAAGTTCGATTTTTTTAGAAATCAGAGATTTCGAAGGTTCCCTGAAAAGATGCCTATTTGTTTTCCAGTAGAGAGCTACCAAACAGACAAAACAAAATACCAACTACCGGTACCCACAGGTCTGATTTTCGGTGGGTTCGCTACCTATAGGCTCATCCAACGAAATATTTCAAATAACATTTGTGTCAAATTAAAATATAAGGCTACTCGTGAATATATTGAAAAATATATAATTATTGGACATTTAACACTGACACTGTTATGTATTTTTTTTAACTTGACGATAATTACGTGTGTAATTGTTTGTATTTTTCACCAAATTGCATTGACATTGTGTAGGAACGATCTATGTAGGCCTATGCCTACACGATTATATTTAATACCAATCCAATCGATCAATCGATCGATTATTTAATTAACTTACTTTATAAATAAATAATGACAATTTAAATGCGTGTGTGCGACTGTAGGTTGTGCTGTCTAGACAAAGAGCCGCCAAGACCTACAATTCCAACTTCCGTGTTATTAAATATAATTAATGCTTCCTGATGATAATTGATATAGGCCTAGTTAACCTGATTCGTTTAATGGGAGGGGGAAAGGAGGCGGGGGGGAGGTACGAATTCATGATTCTTCCACGCCCCCATTTCCTTCCCCATTCCAAACCTCTGAAAAACACAGTGCGGATGTAAACTGATTCATGGGGTGGGGGGGGGGGCGGCGGGAGATGACTTTTGCTCAAGATTTTCATATAATTTAAAATAAAATGAAAACGAACTTGGAAGCAGAAGCGTATCTATGGGGACGGGGGGGGAGGTGAATGTGTTTTGTCAAAACCCGTACAGGGTCTGTTCGAAAGTTTCCGCCGATCGCCCGTCAAAATTTGCGAATTTGCAACTTTAAAATGCAAAAAACACGTAAAAATAGACGAAAATTGAATAAAAGGTGATGGTAATAATTTGGCTACGCAATCAAAATCGGAATTTCAATGGGGGGTATCACCCCACGCCCCCCCCCCCTCCCCCATGTATCTGCCACTGATAAAAACATGTCATCCCATACGAACCTGTTGTCGTCATCGTCTTGATTGGGGCGGGCGACGACGGCGGCCATATCCCTCACTCCCTCTCTCTCCCACTCGTCTGTCGGGTATCACCCTTTCTCACTCGCGCATTGTCTTGCTCTTATCTTATCACCGCATATTATTATCAACACTCGGATATTTCACAAAGCTCTAAACCTACAAGAACAAACACGTTAACTATTTGCACTCCTTATCCTCTAGAAATAGTTATGACAATGGTAAAAGAAAACGCCTAGGGGGGCTATGACGATTTCTGTTCCCAGTTTTAGGGCGCTTCAACGGCAAAGATTATTCGCGCTTGGCTGTAAATATAATACAACTTTGGATTCTAGAAATGATTTTGAAAGTCGTGAACTAACGATAATGGTTGCCTTTCGGGCGTTTGAGTAATTTCAATGCGCGGAGCGCCGACTGAACATTATCGCAAGGTGCTTTCAAGTTAGGATTTTACATTGAAATAAAAGTAAACTTAAATTAAGACTTTTGAATAACTTTCACCATTACAACGACTTGTCTTAATTAAGGTTCAATCTCATTTCGAAATTAAGAGTAATGTTTTCCGGTGACAGATCTGGACAGGACAGTTAAAACGTGTTTATGACTTGTATGGCCAAAGCTTTGTGGTGTGGTACAGGTTGGTTGCAACTACAACAAGAAGCGGCTAGCTATTTCAAGGACTCTGAAGCTTGCAGACCTGTACACAAAAACGTAAAACTAGAAACACAACGCGATGAAACTCACGTATAAACGAATGTTTATCACACGTAACATGTCTAAACACTAAACAACGCGAATGCCGGCGAGATACACACTTGAACGTGCTTTTTTTTGACTAATTTACCATTCTCCACTTTTTGCTGCGATGTGTAAACAACGTGAAAGTACTCCGCGCAAAATATGCGCACGCAAGACTGGCGGACTGTCGTCGCCCCCGACAAAGAGTAGGAAGTCTTCGGGTAAGAGTACGTACGGTTGTCGACAGAATGTTCCTCGGGGGGGTTTTGCAGCGAGCTGGGTGAAGGACCCACACGTTCGTGCCAGTCCTGTCCTGTCCTTCTAACTAAATGATCGCGAACCCAAATCGAATGTATTTACAGTGATGCGGTACCCTGAGGATTGTCTTTCAATTTGTTTCTGGCCCCGGAGCAGGGGGGCAGAGGGGTCAGGGGACCCTTGTGAAATCGAGGTGGGTGAAACTCTGTCCCCCCCCTCAATATAAAACAAGTGCCCCCTCCTCAAAATCCAGGGGGGGGGGGGTGCAGACTATACTTTTTGCCCCCACCCCCACCCCCGATATAAAAATGGGCAGCATTAAATTTTTGAAGGGGCAATATTTTGGAAACTTGTAAATGTGGATCTTCAAAATTTTATACTTTTTTTTTTTTTTTTTTTTTATAACGACAAAACAAATTTGCAAAAGCACCATATTTGCAATTTTAAAAAATACAAAATTAAAAAACCCTGGAGCTAGCCCCGCGGCCCCCAGACCATACACAGTTATTTCGTCATTTTTTCTGAAAAATGGCAACTGGGGATTACCGTTTTGTTTAGAAGGATATAGCCACACTTTATTTTTTTTTTTGTAAAATTTTAAATTTGCCTTACAAAATTTTTGCTAAAAGTAGTTATGCACAAAAAGAGCAGTTTTTAAAAAAACTTAAATTAATAGCTCAAAAAAAAAAATTTAAATTTCCTCCTTAAACTCGTAAACGATGTTTTACAAAAAACTATGGGGATCTAAAAACTCGAAATGAAGATGAAAAAAATTTTTCAACCAATTTTTTTTTATGTAATGAAAAAACCCGTACCTCTTAAAGAAAATGAAAACACTAAACTCGAATGAGCCCAAAGACGATCCAACCCAATTCCATTTGGGTGCTAATGTTTTCTGATGGAAACTGAAAATGAGTGATAAATCCATAGATATTTTAAACCCCTATAGTGATGATAGATGATAGAAAAAATTTTTAGATAGATAGATAGATAGATATTTTTTTATTCACTTAGACTAGTACAGTGTACAAATTAACTCTTTTCAGAGAAAGTGAATAGTCTAAATTAAAAATTTTAAAATAAAAGTGTAGTAATTATAATGATATACACAGTGTTAGAAAAAGAAAAGTTGAAATAAAGCATAAATGATAAAATTGATAGGTATTGTATTGATATTTGATGATTTATAATATTTATATATATATATATTTTTAAAATTATATATATAATAAAATTTTATTATAATATATATATAAATGATGATTCTTTTGATTAATAATGATAAAAAAAGTGTTTTGTTAAAGTAAGTAATGCAAAACATAGCGAATCAATTCACAGCCAGGTCAAACCAGGTGCCCGTGGAGTGGCAACTGCAAAATTGTACGTGGACAGGTTATTTTTAGTTTTCTATCTCATCCACTAGAGGGGAAATTCTTGCACAAAACAATGTATTGAATTTTTTTTTGTGTCTGCAATTTGGGAAAATTAAATTATTTCTGCAACTACTCCTGCTTTCGCAAACCGCAAAACGTTGAATTTTACTTCTGAAATTCCGGGACGTTTAATTTTAACCCCCCCCCCCCCCCTGCCCCGTCCCCTCCCAGACCTACGTATATCGGTCTTTGAAATTTTTAGTTCTCCGCTTTTGGAGAGCACGAAAAATTACTAAGTTTTTGCTTCGGTACCAGGATATCTTACAGTCTAACTCTTTAAAAAACAGATCTCAGTCTTCAGTTTAGTCCCAAAAAATTGGTGTGTTGTGGGCCGACAAAAAGGGATTTATTTGATGGTTAAATTGGCGGAACACTTTTTGTGGAATTACCGGGGAAGGGGGGGGGGGGTGTCCTGTCCTGTTTGAGTTAGCTGTTAGAGAATATGGTATTTTTGGCGCAGTGGCGTATCCAGAAATGTTCAATTGGGGGGTCGGCATGTAAAACAGGGAAGGGGTCTGGTCTGGGGTGAAGCCCCAACCGCAAGAGGCCTTTTCGGCGAAGTGGATTTTTTTCTCATCTGTGATGTTTGGAACGCCTGTAAACACGTTTTAGAATCATACAATAGCAAGAAAATGTTATAATTTTTCTGATATTTGACGTTTTTAACGAATCAAATCACAGTATGCAAGTGCTGGAGGGGGTTGAACGGTTGAACCCCTCTTGGATACGCCACTGTTTTTAGAAAGGTGACTGGTGGGCGGTGGTGGGCGTATCCACGTGTAGAGATTTGAAAGGTTCTCTGATAAAAATATCACAACCGAAAAACCGTTTGTCCACTTATGTTCAGTAGAGAGCGGTAAAGAAAAGTATAAACGCAAGCTGAGTTTAGGTAAAATCGTAGAGATGGTTTAACTTGTGTCAAAATTATCAGATTGATATCTTCGCTACGCTCACTATGCACATAGAGTCAAATTTGATATTGAAGGTCAAACTTTCCGGGGCTTCTGGGGGCGAAGACCCGAAAGGTCCCTCTGTCCAAAATCCACCTTGTGTGTTTATATTTATTTATTAAACGTCTAAAAAGTGGTTCACAAAATAGGACATTTTTGCATTCCCAAAGCAATAAAATTACAAAATTTATGATTGAATAAAAACGTCAACATTGTTAGATCATTTACCTAACCTATTATAAATGGCGGTTCTCACTCTCAGTCGTCGAATTCAAGACAAGATTACGCCCCTTCTTCAGCACATCCGTCTTGCCTTGTGTACATGTGTAGGCTCACAGCTCCGCCCTTCCTACCTATCTATAGTAAACCTGTGGTCGAGTATACTCCCACTCCATAAGGCAATCACCTCCGCCTCGGATCATATACTGTCGGATAAACCAAAGAGGAAAACTGATGAAATGTAGCCTATTAATTGATTGATATGTAGAGAGAATGATTGATGAACAAATGTGAAAGTTTAGAATTAATGCAATATTTCGTTCGAGACGATGAGTGATAATAAATGATGGAACCATGCCATGTGCGGGATTCGAATCCGCGTCCTCATATAGTGTCAAACTCTTGGGGGCTGCCATGCGCCCTAATAGTATGAGCCTCCGTGGACGTCATGTATTTACATAACATGTATTTTCATAACAACGTTTACATTAATTTATCGTATCATTTTACACTACAAAAACCGTGATCGGAATAATGATCACAATCACGAACAGTCATATCGTTAGTCACTCAATGGTCATATAGTTGAGGATTAGAATTAATTGGGGATGACATGTATAACGACAAATCGTGTTACAACTATTATATCAGAAGCCTTGATATCAACGGATATGGATGTTTGGGTTCTCTTCTTGGTAAATTTTATTTTAAAACAATAACAACGAAAAACGAAAAGCTAGTTTCAGACGCAAACAACAATGCACAAATTTCACTTGTCGCTGTAAGAAACTTGGGACTAGAATCTGTGCTTGATCACGATGAAGTTTACAATGAAACACACTCTCATCTAGAAGTTTCACTTGTCAAAACAAGAATCCTCCCATGATGAATGGACATGACTGACACACAAGGTTATTAATACAGCTATAAACAGGTTATACCAATCCTCGTACTTGGCTGGTTTTAAATTTTGACCCAGTTTGGTAAGACACAATTTTTAGATATATCAACCAAAAATAGCCATTTTTAGACATTGAGCTCAACCATGTCCAAGTCAAATGAACTGAAATATGCAATAATAATGTACATGAATTGCAGGCGCATAGGAACTTTTTTTCAAGTGGGGGGAACTACAAATCTTTTGCTGAGTTTTTGGAAAAGGGGACTAAGCACCGGGGGTTGGGGGGCTACGCCCCCAAACCACAGCGCCGCAGGTCAAACTTTCGAAAATTAAGTTTTTAGAGTGTGTTGGGTGCGTTCTGGAATGAATAAGTGGGCTGAATGCAATACCAAATTAATTTAATGTATTTTTGTACAGTAAAAACTATCAAACTAACCAAAGAATTGGAATAATGACGAGATATAGTCCATGTTACAACCATTGGTTACAACCAATAAATATGCATATCATTACATTCGCGATCACGTCCAACAAAAATGGATTATTGTAGAAATTGTTGGTCATTACTCTTCTGAGTATCGGGCGTCTTCTCGCCCGTCCTTGTTTGTATCTTGATCATTTGTATGTGTTCGTTTGTGTTTCTCCTGTTATTGTCTGCGACTGCGAGTGTTTACGTTACCCCCATCTATTTGTATTTTATATTGATTTCTCTTACCAGGGGCGCCGACTCCGTGGGTGCTCAGAGGTTGAAGCACCCCTCAGATTGTTTGGTCCAAATATTCTTAATCAAAAAAGTGGTATTCGTCCTTTCCTAACCCCGCCCTCCCCCTTGAGATTCCTATTTTGATTGCGCAGTCAATTATTACCTTCACATATTGTGCCATTTTCGATTTTTTAAACCGCGTTTTTCAGGCCTTCTAAAGTTGTAAATTTGCAAATTTTCTGGGCACTAACGGTTACAATTTTCAAGCATATCCTGGTTTTGCAACAAAAAAAAACGAACTCGCTCCCCCCCCCCCCCCCTCTAGATACATAGACAGTTTTAGTTTAATAATTATGTGAAAATTGGAAATCTTGAAAATGAATCCCATGAATCAAGGCTAGATCCGCCACAATAAAATACACCCAAATCATGATAATTACAAAGGATTATTTTATTACTGATATAGCTTTGAGGGGTTTTGATGTTAGTGAAATATTTCAGCACTCCTCGGAATTTCGAAAACCCGGCGCCCCTGCTCTTTATTTTTTTTACGTTGCTATTATAGCGCCACGCAGTACCAGTGTAGCACCATGACACTAATTTTTGTATTTTTAATGTTTTTCTTGCATTGCATGGCATGATTGTCCTCTTATTTGTGCTTCTTGTGTTTACGATTCTGTTTCTTTGTACGTGAATAAGCTGCAGAGGGCAGTATTGTTGCCCTATATCAGCCTTCCCTCCCCAGGGCCCCGATTCATGTACATTTTTACCCCGGGTATAAGCAGATTTAGGTGGTTTTAGCAAATACCGTAATATAACACTACGTCAGGGTCCACTAGATACCTAACAGCTGCTGTAAGGTGGGTCTTCGCTTGTACTTCCACAATGTATAAGCGCCATTTTATATCTTGAAGTCAAGGCCCCCTTGATAATGTGTCTACTGAGTGCACGCACACATTATCCAACGGACCTCAAAGAGATTTTGTAAACAAACAGAACACTGCAGCTGGACATCAATTTGATTAGTCGGTTGCACTTTTGAATGCAATACATACATAATAGTCTACCACTTTTATTCTTTGATTATTATATTTGCAGGTAACATTATGATGTAAATAATTCTAATATCTTTAATCTTCATTTCTCAATTTTCATTTGCATAATGGATATTAGGGCCCGAGGCAAACAGCATTGATGTGGTTGGTGAGATAAAGATGAGCCCAAACCAAACTTCCACCATGTATAAACCAAAACCTAATGATTCATTTCAATCAAACTTGAACTTGAATCTGCTCTAAGCCTAGGGCCTAGGCCTAAGAACGCGGTTAACCTCCAGACCTAAGCTCTACGTCGACTTATGCCTAGGGGCGTAATCCCCAGACTACAAGAACGCTTATTTTTTGGGGTTAGGTCTAGGCCTATGGTCTATGAAAAATCCCACAAAAAGTCTAGCTAGCCTAGACTTATGCACCACAATCTTTTATCGTGGAGTTGTAACTACAATCTAGTTAAATCAAAAGTAATAATGGTAACAATCCACAATACCAAATCCTTGCTGTCCATTATCTGTCAAAACAAAACAAAAACATAGCACATTCTGCTACGGATAATATTACAGAGCGTGTTCGGAGTGCTCCAGATTATCTTTAAAACGCACGCTAAGATATAAAATGGCGGTTTGTTTACATCAGGTGAGAAGACCCAGGTTACAGCAGCTTAGCATAAGTATCTAGTGGACCCTGCACTACGTTTAATACAGGAAAGATGGCTGGTTTCCATTGTTGTGGGAGGAGACAATTTGGATCAGCGCCCCTGCGGCATTGGCGTTACATTGGGCGCTAAATTCAAATACTGGAGTTAGCGCATAGATTATTTTACCGGGTCGGGTTTGAGTGTAATTTTTCAATTGGACAATTACGTTACACGACAAAACAAGGGCAAGATGCCCCTGGGCAGGCTTAATACATAATATTACTATCGAAAACACTTAAACTCAGACTATTTTAGTCGCCACTTCTTGCACCTGAGAGGAGTAGGCCTAATCACAACACTTAGGTTATTAGTGCCCTACTGTTTTTTTTTGTTTTTTTTTAAGATTGGGGCGAAAGGGGAAACGCGGTGGTACACGGTGAGGGTAGGCCTGTGCTATTCAGAAACAGACAGGGGGAAGGTTGGCGGGGGGGTTGTGACGAAATCGGGCCGCGGGGCTGGCACGGGGAGGGGTTGTTGGGGGTTGCCCCACGTCGTGATCGTTGTCGCCTGCGTCATCGTCCGTCTTGTCATTGTCGTCGTCGTCGTCGTCGGTGAGGTAGTCAAAGGAAAGGGAAAATTTCTCGAGGGCAGACGACGTCCTCTTCTTTGCCTTGTACGATGAGCATAAGAGGTAAGCTCTGGGCCTATTCGACTCCCCGGGTTCAGGCATGCTTAACCACTCAGACGGTCGCGTGGATAGACACACAACTTGGTGTGCATATCATGTATATTTCTCTATGATGTATACTGCCACTACAAGCATTAAAACCGTATAGTAAGGCATGGGGAGGGGTTGTCATTCCTTTTAATTTTATGCTTCAGTGCATAGCAACAAAAATAAGATTAACATATTATATTGCATCTTTATTGCAAGTGTAGCTATGGTGAAAACAAATATTATGATCATCCTTTATTCATTTTAGGGTTAGGCCTATTACTAATATTAAAGTGTGCCAGGAACTAGATTAGTAATACTTTGTATACACATTTAAAAACATGTATTGATATCTAGTTCTTCAGTAACCAATACAAAATATTAAATACACAAGAACAATCAATACAAATACGTAGGCTAGTGATAATACGAGTACCTTTGAGCATGTCTGTCAAGATAATAATACAATAATGACATGTTTATGTTTTGTTTAGAGCAAAGCAGTCACTTGTCTCCCGATTTAACGCCTTCTTTAATGTATTTTAATTGTTTTTGGCGTCCAGATGGCCGTGGTAATGTAACTCCAATGCCGCCAGGATCGCTGTTGTTAGTTGTCTCCCGTTTTACAGCCCTCTTTCCTGTATTAAACGTAGTGTTATATTACGGTATTTGGTATAGGGGTGCGGTATAACTCCGAATCCAATTCATGAAGACTAAAGGGCCATTCACAACCAACTTAGTAGCTAACTTAGCCTCTAACTTAAAGGTTTGTCTTATGGAAAACAACACGTCTGTTCATGACCAAAACTTAGCCTTTAACTTACATTTATCAGCAACCGAATGTTTGCAAACTCCAAGGTTTTACTTAGCAGCTAACTTAACATTAGCTTTTAACCAATCAAGAGAGACTCGAGCCGACAATTTCCGGTCATATCCGATTGAAACGTAAACAAACAGCAAAAATGGATCCCAAGGAACATCAGCTATTATTCGATGAAAAGCTATTGAACGAATTCATGAAAAGGCCACTGCTATATGTAAAATCTTCGTCTTTATACAAAGATAAGAATATAAAAGAAAAACATTTGGCTATCGATTGGGGCAGAAATGTCAACTGACCGTCAGTATTATTAACGTTTATTGCGGTACTAGGCCTAGCCCCCAGCTAGGGCTAGGCCATGTGAGTGTATGTAAGGCTTACTTCACGTTGTCTTAAATAAATACGTTTATTATTTTTACCATCAATTATTGTTTAATAAACTGTACAGTCTATAGTCAATCAATTCTATAATGCTACCTAAGTAGAGCTAGGCTAGGCCTACTTACTGAATGCTGATGTTATTGTATGTCAAGCATTGGCGCGATAAAAGTAAATACTGCAAATCTGTGTTGTGATTGGTTTAAAAACATCTATCATGCACAGCCACCTAAAGTTAGAGGCGACGGTATGGCTGTAAAGCTGCTGGCTGGTATGCTGCTGGTATGCTGCTGCTGGCAGAGTGCTGCAGCAGCACTCTGCCACGAGCAACATCTAGGAGGCAGTGGCTGTTAAGTTGGGCGGCCTAAATATCTATCATGAACAGCATCCTAAAGTTAGAGGCTAAGTTAGCTGCTAAGTTAGAGGCCTAAGTTGGTTATGAATGAGCCTTTTATCCCGCCTCGCACGGGGATAAGAAAATATGTAAACAGATGGCGGACATTTTTAAAAATTTGCGTCTATGTGTAAAACGAGAAAAGTTGTCATTACTCTCATAAAAGAAATCAGAAACCATCCCGGGCCTAGGCCCAGATTAGAAAATTATTCATAATAGAACAGTGTAGGCCTAAAGTTCCTTTAGGCTATAGGAATAGATAAAATTTAATACAAACGTTACACGTTTGACAAGCCCTAGGCCTCTTCTAGACAACCCTAGGCCTGCACGACCTTGTTCAGACACACAACCCGCACAATTAACTAGTTTTGATTACTAAAAGCCTAATGCAGATAAACAATAGTATGATAGTCCTAGGCTATTCAAAATTTACGGCAATAATACGCCCTTTCTTTTCTTTTAACGATCTTACGCAATCTTCTGTCACTAAATAAAAATGTAAAACAAAAGATGGTGCAATTTTCAGTGTTCTTGTGCTAATCTGCTGATTTACATGGCTGTGGAATGCAGTGAAAAAAAAAATTGGTTGTGTCTGTTGTTGGATTGAAAATTTTTGATTGGATGAGAGTTGCTCAGACTTAACCAGGCCTTATCCTGCCATGTCCTGCATTATACCGTCCTTATACCACCTATACCCGGGGTAAATGTACATGAATCGGGGCCCTGGGAGAGAAAATAACAATAAATACAATAGTACTCACTGTACACTGAGCTGATGTTGCAGCCTCACAATCTCGTCCCTGCGAAGAACATCCAGGATCTGCTGCCTCTCCCAGGTGGTGAGCGGGGGGAGAACAGGGTCGGGGTCGGGGGCCTCGTCCATCCCTGATCCAGAGAGCAGAGACATATTTTTGTTAGTTTGATTTACGACGCGCGTAGAGGCTATCATCGGTATCATATTTCATACGCGTAATCCTAAAATATTCATTGATTTTGAATTTAAAAAATCGTGAATCTCCGTAATTTACTTAATTTTGGTCAACTTCGGGAATTTATTCCATGTATACAGATTTTTTAACGCAATTTTGCATACTGGATATCAATGTGAACGCGCACATTCGTAAGATAAAGTTAGATGGGAATTTCCAGAAGTGAAATCCATGTTTTGGATTTCTCATACCAAGTGCTGTGGATATCATCAATATAAAAGTACTTTGTTATATTAACATGTATGCAAAATTTGGTATTGATATTACCAACCGTTCAGCAAAAATCATCAACACCTGAGTGCGCGCATTTGAGTTGGGCCAAGCTCGGCGACTCTTCTTCGGACATGTCGAAAGCATGGACAAGGAGAGGTTGAGGAGGGAGAACGATGGAATTGAAAATACCAGGTAGGATGATGATTGCACTAAGGCTATTCGAGACGATTAGTGGTGACTGACGATGAAGAACGATTATTAAAAAGCATGCCTTATGCGGGATTCAAACCCACGTCCTCGTAGACGCTTCGGACCAGTGCCCTAATCGTATGTGCCATCGACCGCGGGTGGCTGACCAAAGGGCAGACCTCGACAACTATGGCCGGAGAGTATGAGGGAAGATGTGAAACAGAGAGAGGCGACTGGTGACAGGAGAGAAGAAGATGGCGAGGCCTATCTTCAATGCCGACCCAACGCACCGTCACAAAGGACCGAAAATTCTCCCAACTACCCATGCGTCGCTCCATCACGCTGTGGGGTGACCCAGGTGTTTGTCTCCCGTGCCGCGAAATATCTGGAAGTGACTCTCACCTCACCACCACCACCACCACCACCACCACCACCCTCAATTGGGCTGATTGGGGGATGCGGCATTCGAACCCACGTCCTCGTGATGCTGCGGGGCCGTGTCCGGGGCCGTAGTTTCCGGACACTCCGCCATACATACCAGGTGTTCCTGCGCCCCTTGTTCGAACAAGCTACTGCTGCTCTTGCGCTAGTCCTTGGTCGTCACCTTCGGGGTTACTGCTCGCTCGAGCGTCGTACCCTGCGTCGTATTGCCCGCCTGCACCCTGCCACGCGCAACGGCGAGGCGTACGACGTCACAGGGGTTGAACCCTTGCCGATGCGACTCGATGCCAACACCGCCTCCGCCTCCAAGAACGCACAGCTCTCCTGGATCATCTCTACGCCCCACCGGTTGCCCGCCCCCACCGCCGCCGACCTCGGTACCAGTACCCGAGCCACGCGGATGCCCTCCCTGTGGTCGCCGGCCCCAGGTGACTTCTTCACAGGCGTGTGGTACCTGGAGCGCGGGTACTCACCGGTTCGCGCCTCCTCGCGATGTGTATGAGCGTTAGTGATTGATTGTACGTCTCATATTTATACAACTTGGCTAATCGAGACGAAGGGAGGGACGTAAGGGATGACGCGGGGGGACAAGGGGTGGACAGGCCTGTGCTGGTCAGAACCAGCCACAAGCGGAAGGGGAGGGGCAGGGGTTCCCCCACGTCGTGGTCGTCTCCGTCTGTGTCATCAATCATCATCCGTCCGTGTTGTTATTGTCGTCGCCGTCGGGGAGGTAGTCAAAGGGAAGGGGAAAGTCCCCGACGACGACCCAGAGCTCGCCATTAGTTTCAGGAACGGGCCAAACCACGAGAAGGTTGCGAGCTGGAATTGGATGGCCCTGAACGTTAGTGGGGGTCGCGATTTTAGTGTGACAGTGCCTTGAGAACCACAATCAGTTTGTGTTTTTGTGCTCATATGCCCGTCCTAGTTTGTATTCTAGTTCATTTGTGTTTCTACTGTTGTTGTCCACGAGTATTTACCCCCATTTATTTGTATTTTGATTTCTCTTTACTATTTACTTTTCATCGCTTGTCTGTCGATTTTTTTTTAAAGCTTACACTGCTCTGCTTACTCCCGTCTATGGCTTTCGCCTCCTGTGTAGGTGGTTGCCCAGTTGCCCTTACTATTATTGCGCCTCACAATACCAGTGTAGCACCATGACATTCATTTTTGGATTTTTATTGTTTTTCTTGCATTGCGTGACATGATTACTTTGTCCTCTTACTGGTGCTTCTTGTGTTTACGTTTCTGTTTCTTTGTTTGTACATGTAGACTGCAGAGGGCAGTATTGTTGCCCTATATCAGCCCCTTGGGCAGGAAAATATCAATAAATACAACATACAATACAACGCAGAGTTGCACGTGACTAAAGATAATGATGAATGATGATTTTGATTTTCTTACAGATGTCATGAGCCATGCAAGTATCGATGAAGAGAAAGTATGAAAGTGGGAAAGGGAGAGAGGGATGAAGGAAGAGAGAGAGAGAGAGAGAGAGAGAGAGAGAGAGAGAGAGAGAATAGTTGATTAATCAACTTCACAGGATATAAATCTTGTTTTTCCGTCTGGCTCTCAAAATCAATCCCTTGATAATTAGTGACCCTGACGCGGTGACCTTGATTCTCCTCCCCCTCCCACTCCCACCGCCAGCGTCTCCGATTGGCTGCTCCAGCCCCCATCATGAATCAATAACTCGCCACCACCTCCGTCACCACGTGCCACAGGTGACTGTTTTAGACGGCAGCTACTTGTTGTAGCATCTTATACTCTGCTCTTTGACTTTGAACCTTCATTAAAACCTAAACCTATGGTTATTGTTTAATAATATCACGTTTTCTTCCGTTTAGTAATTAAGTGTCACCTTTGGACTTGATTTTTGGATTGGATATTGCTTTAATTTCAATTTCAATTTATTGAGCGTTTCATAATTACAATCATAATTGGATGAGCGAAGCGAAGACTTCAATTTCACCGACCCCCCAAAAAATTTAGCTCCGTTGTTTTTTTTTTTTTTTTTTTGTTTTTTTGTTTTTTGTTTTTCCGTCTGTTTGTTCGCTCTCTACCGGGCAAACGGCATATGCGATCTTGATGAAAATTTGACACGACCTTCGTTTTCTCTGAACTTAGAGGTGTATTGTTTTTGGGTACAATCGAAGAAATATTTCTCATGAATATCGTACTTTTACGATTTTTTTCGATTTTTAGTGTGATATTTTCGTGCCATTTGGGCCAATTCTGACCAAACGGGTGGGGCTACAACGTTCATATTTCACATGGACATTAAGGTAATGGTGATGTATTGCTTTCTGAAAGAAAAAGTTAAAAAAAGTTAGCCAGAATCGAGAGAAATAAAGCTTTTAATATACGTTTTTTGATTTTTTTGTGCGATATTTTCGTGCCATTTGGGCCAATTCTGACCAAACGGGTGGGGCTACAACGTTCATATTATACATGGACATTAAGGTTATGGTTATGTAGTACCTTTTGAAAGAAAAAGTGGAAAAATTTAGCCAGAATCCATAGAAATAAAGCTTTTAATACAAGTTTTTTACGGTAAATAATACCAATTGACAAGAAACAAAAGAAGCTTGACAACATTCACCTAGAATGCGTAGGCAGCAAAACAAAGCACTTGCAAAAGTAAAGATATCCCACTCAAACTAAAACCTTAAAAAAGCTCATCCATCAACGCGGCGGGACTTTAGCGTTTTCCTAGTTACATTCATTGTGGTGCACAAACGTCTCATATTTATGCAACTTGGCTAATCGAGACGAAGGGAGGGACGTAAGGGAGACACGGGGGGACAAGGGGTGGACAGGCCTGTGCTGGTCAGAACCAGCCACAAGCGTATGGGGAGGGCAGGGGTTCCCCCACGTCGTGGTCGTCTCCGTCTGTGTCATCATCCGTCCGTGTTGTCATTGTCGTCGCCGTCGGGGAGGTAGTCGAAGGGAAGGGGAAAGTCCCCGACGACGACCCAGAGCTCGCCATTAGTTTCAGGGAGAAAAACTCCTCTAATCACGGGCTAAACCGCGAGAAGGTTGCGAGTTGGAATTTGATGGCTCTTTGGACTTGATGGGTAATGACAACACGTGGATGAATGATGGGTCTGGCGATAACATATCGCAGGGGCGCCGGGTTTTCTAAATTCCGAGGGGTGCTGAAATATTTTATTGACATTTCGAAGGAAATTATCCTTTTTAATTGTCATGAATTGGATATATTTTATTCAGTAGCGGATCTGGTCCTGATTCATGGGGGGGGGGATTTCTTCTCTAGATATTCATATAATTATAAATCGAAAACTACCTATCCACGTATCTGTGGGGAGGGGGAGGTAGTGCGATTCCGCAAAATCAGGGTCTGTTCGAAAGTTTCAGCCGTAAGTGTCCCTTATCGCAGAAGACGATTAAATTTTTCTAATTTCCTACTTTTGAAGGCCTAAAACCCGCGTTTAAAAATCGAAAATTGCACAATAGGAGATGGTAATTGGTCACGCAAACAAAATCTAACGGTGGGGGGGGGGGGGGGACAATCACCCATCTCCCTAACTGTATCCGTTACTGATTTTATTTAATCATTGTAGCCTCTTTACAAATTGAGTGTGGACATTTGGTTTAGTCTTACGAAAAGAATGGAATCGCATATAAAAATGTATTTTTTAAATTCCCTTTTCTGTTCAGGCATTCACAGGAAAGTCTACCATTGTATGTAAGGGGGGTAGATTTGTTATTCGCAAAACAAGAAAATGCCACAGGCCAGCTAAAAAATTATGTATAGGCCGAATTTTTAATTATATTCAGAATATTTGGAGGGTCGCGCGCGCGCGCCTGACACATCGTCAATTATCAAACAATCATTTGATAAATATTGGTAGATTTAATAAAACGAAGTAAGATATCCAACAATATAGAGATGCGTGTATTGCTCGCACACGCAATCACTGATAGTTTTCTATAACTGTGTAAATGTATGTTTTAATTAATTGTATTGCAGGTATTTGCCTTAAGTTCACTGAAAGCATCACGGCATCCTCGAATACGAAATCGGCACTCATGGATTAACATTTACAATTTTTATTTTATTGTCAACCTTTTTGTTATCATCATACTCATCCACCTTCGAAAACGTGTGTTTGAAATTTTCTTACAAATTTTATTTTATAAAGCTGGCATCCATGACTAATTTGCTGTATTGTAGCGTTTGTAGTCTGCTCATGAGGAAAATGTCCGAATTAAAGTCGTCCTTTAAAACAACTTTAGAGTAACGAAATGCAGTTTTTAAACATTTACATGGCTTTTATAACAGAAATTGTATGCAATTTTTCGTGGTTTTCCGGTATGTTTCATATTATCTTTTTTGCATCATGTTTCTATAAAGTATTTTTAAAGGGGCGATATTATTACCAATTAGTGTGCCCGTTAGAAAATGATCCTTGTGAATTATCACCCTTAACCCAGGGGCGAAGTCGGCCGTGGCAGGCCCCTTTTGAACAATTTCTTAAAATTATTTTTAAGTTATTACAATATACAATATACAATTCTTGAAACTATCTAAAAGCCATTTGCATTGTATTGATATAAGTTTATGCTTGTTGTATGGAGGGATGAAGATGAAAGGAAGGAAAATAACCTTCGCAAATTTCAACAATGAATCCTGTAAGCTGGCGGCATGGTTCAGAGTCACGTCCCTGTTGTAAAAATTAAAATCATCAAGGATATTTAGAGAAGCGGCGCTCTTAGTGGCGCTCAACACTCAATACACCATGATCATAAATGTCAATCACTTGTATGGTTGTGCCGAAATATCTGACACAGCATGGATAAAGGTAGTCAGTTGGTTTCTGTCTGTTGTCCAGTGTAGTGTGCATGTCGTTCGTGGTGGGTTGTCATTTGGAAGTTTCGTGCTATATTATCAAAAAGTAACGACGTGATTTGCGTGTGCGTTTTAACAAAATATTATTTTTATTTTATTTAAATTTAAAAATTCACTGGAAGACGTAAGGTACTGCCGGAAATGAGTGTGTTGTGCCGCGTATTTTTAACATTACCTATTTTGGCATCGCCAGTGCAGAGAGGTGCATGAGTACGTCGTGTAAAAACATACATGCGTTCTACCTGGTTCGGACGCAACAAACACGACTAAGCAACCTTGCTCTTATGACAATCGGAAAATATGTCGAGTTTGGACTTTTCTCATATATTGGAGGTGTTTGCAAGACGGAAGTCCCGAACGATGTTTGAATGCTATAGCTGTTATGGTGAGTTAAGCATTAAGCATTTATCTTTATTAATCAGGGGCCAAGGTTATTTTTTTTATATATAACATTTAAAAAAATCAACTGCTGTGGTGAGTACAGTGTTGAATTCAGGCATACTCAAAGCCCCCCTTGTTGGGACTGCCGCCCCCCTTAAATAATGGCACGATTACAAATTAAATTGGGAATTACTTGGTGGAAATATAAGAAAACTATTCCTGGAGATAACTTGAAAATTATAAAACTTTTAAATGTCTCGCCACCCGTTTATGATTTTTTATTTATCGGGTTGTTTCGTAGCGGCGGTAGTGATATCTTTCTGTCGACGTTTCGAAGACCATGTTATCTTCTTCTTCAGGACTTGAATATGATATGAAGTTGGTAGTGATATCTTTCTGTCGACGTTTAGAAGACCATGTTATCTTCTTCTTCAGGACTTGAATATGATATGAAGTTGGTAGTGATATCGTTCTGTCGACGTTTAGAAGACCATGTTATCTTCTTCTTCAGGACTTGAATGATATAGAAGTTGGTAGTGATATCGTTCTGTCGACGTTTAGAAGACCATGTTATCTTCTTCTTCAGGACTTGAATATGATATGAAGTTGGTAGTGATATCGTTCTGTCGACGTTTAGAAGACCATGTTATCTTCTTCTTCAGGACTTGAATATGATATGAAGTTGGTAGTGATATCGTTCTGTCGACGTTTAGAAGACCATGTTATCTTCTTCTTCAGGACTTGAATATGATATGAAGTTGGTAGTGATATCTTTCTGTCGACGTTTCGAAGACCATGTTATCTTCTTCTTCAGGACTTGAATATGATATGAAGTTGGTAGTGATATATTTCTGTCGACGTTTCGAAGACCATGTTATCTTCTTCTTCAGGACTTGAATATGATATGAAGTTGGTAGTGATATCTTTCTGTCGACGTTTCGAAGACCATGTTATCTTCTTCTTCAGGACTTGAATATGATATGAAGTTGGTAGTGATATCTTTCTGTCGACGTTTCGAAGACCATGTTATCTTCTTCTTCAGGACTTGAATATGATATGAAGTTGGTAGTGATATCTTTCTGTCGACGTTTCGAAGACCATGTTATCTTCTTCTTCAGGACTTGAATATGATATGAAGTTGGTAGTGATATCTTTCTGTCGACGTTTCGAAGACCATGTTATCTTCTTCTTCAGGACTTGAATATGATATTAATTTTTTTTTTTTACTTCATATCATATTCAAGTCCTGAAGAAGAAGATAACATGGTCTTCGAAACGTCGACAGAAAGATATCACTACCGCCGCTACGAAACAATCCGATAAATAAAAAATGTTAACTTGAAAATTATTTAAACTAGGGAAACGCCAAAGTCGTTGTTAGACGAGTGCGAGAGCCATGTGTTGAGTACCCGGTAACATTCCTTTTCTTCCCCCTACCTTAGGCCTCCCTAGCCTATCATAGGCTACTGTGGAGCATTATGGCCTAAACTATGACCTAAACTTAAATAGGTACCCTATTATTTATACGAATATTATAATCAAACTTAAATGCAAATGTTCCCGCGTACTCAACACATGACTCTCTCACTCGTCCAACAACGACTTTGGCGTTTCCCTAGTCGAGTTGGCTAAAGCGCCCTTATAGCCGAAATGTGGGAGACGTGGGTTCAATGGTCGGGAAAGATTTTGTAATTTCTGGATTGTATTTTTTAAATTATTTAACATGTTTTGAAATGTATATAACGCAGTGTAGTCCATCATCTGTGACAATACTACGGAAAACATAGCCAGTACGAAATACGTGAAAATATTGCAAGGTTTACTCAATCTACGAGCGGAATTTGGGGGTACCTTGACGTCCAACATTCGATTAACCTTGGACACGGCATTTCACAGCCAGGTAAATAACAAACAAAAAATATTATTTCAAAATGAAAACCATTGTCGTTAAAATAATTCCTAAACATTTCAACGTATTTTTCAGTTTTTTATTTCTTGCAGGTTTAAATCGCAACAGATTGTGCTCATTTTGTTAGCAGTTCTCAGTTACCTGGTCACGGATGTCTGTTTAAAATTTCAGCTCAGTCTATTTGGCCGTTCGGCCGTATGGGACTGGACAGACAGACATTTAACATTTAACATTTAACATTTAACATTTAACATTTAACATACAGAATTAATCACGACCAAGGCCCGATCGAGTAGCGTTGTAGACTACGTTCGCTGCGCTCACTCGTCTAATAAATAAATAAATAAATAAATTTTATTTAGAGTCTACCCACTCAGTTATATAACTGATTTTCAGTGGGGGACTTTAAATCAAAGCGACCAAGCCAACCCTGCAGGCCCCGACGCAATCGACGAGTGAGCGATAACCAACCAAAGATCGATATTTGTAATAGGAAATATAGCAATCAGTGGTATGGACAGTGCGAACACCCGCGAATCAACGCCAGAATCAACAAGACCGATTCAGAAAACAACTGCAAACCACATTGAGTTTTTACATGCTCAATTCGCCATCTTCTTCATCACTGTCAAGCACAACCGCGGCGGTGAATAAAGGAATCAAAGACAATGAGTTGTTACATGGGCTGTCGGGCCGCACGCCTGGTCCGTGTATCATTGCAAGGTTTTATTAAATACTAGGAAAAACGCTAAAGTCCCGCCTCGTTGATGGATGAGCTTTTAAAAGTTTTTAGTTTGCGTGGGATATCTTTACTTTTGCAAGTGCTTTGTTATGTTTTGTAGGTGATTGTTGTCAAGTTTCTATTGTTTTCTTGTTAATTGGTATAGTTTACCGTAAAAAACTTATATTAAAAGCTTTATTTCTATGGATTCTGGCTAACTTTTTCAACTTTTTCTTTCAAAAGGTACTACATCACCATAACCTTAATGTACATGTATAATATGAACGTTGTAGCCCCACCCGTTTGGTCAGAATTGGCCCAAATGGCACGAAAATATCGCACAAAAAATCAAAAAACTTATATTAAAAGCTTTATTTCTATAGATTCTGGCTAAGTTTTTCAGCTTTTTCTTTCGAAATGTATTACATCACCATAACCTTAATGTGCATGTGAAATATGAACGTTGTAGCCCCACCCGTTTGGTCAGAATTGGCCCAAATGGCACGAAAATATCGCACAAAAAATCGAAAAAAAATCGTAAAAGTACGATATTCATGAGAAATATTTCTTCGATTGTACTCAAAAACGTGGCAAGTCTAAGTTCAGAGATTTCGAAGGTCCTGTCAAATTTTCATCAAGATCGCATATGCCGTTTGCCCGGTAGAGAGCGAACAAACAGACAGAAAAAAAACAAACAAACAAACAAACAAACAAAAACAAAAAAACATTGGAGCTAAATTTTTTGGGGGGTCAGTGAAATTGAAGTCTTCGCTTCACTCGCTTCGCTCATCCAATTAAATTTGTGCATACTAGGAAAACGCTAAAGTCCCGCCGCGTTGATGGATGAGCTTTTTTAAAGTTTTTAGTTTGCGTGGGATATGCCGACGCATTTGCAAGTGCTTTGTTTTTCTGCCGACGCATTGTAGGTGATTGTTGTCAAGTTTCTATTGTTTCTTGTTAATTTGTTATTATTTAACGTAAAAATCTTACATTAAAAGCTATATTTCTATGGATTCTGGCTAACTTTTTCAACATTTTCTTTCAAAAGGTACTACATCACCATAACCTTAATGTCCATGTATAATATGAACGTTGTAGCCCCACCCGTTTGGTCAGAATTGGCCCAAATGGCACGAAAATATCGCACAAAAAGTCAAAAAACGTATATTAAAAGCTTTATTTCTCTCGATTCTGGCTAACTTTTTCAACTTTTTCTTTCAGAAAGCAATACATCACCATAACCTTAATGTCCATGTGAAATATGAACGTTGTAGCCCCACCCGTTTGATCAGAATTGGCCCAAATGGCACGAAAATATCGCACTAAAAATCGAAAAAAAATCGTAAAAGTACGATATTTATGAGAAATATTTCTTCGATTGTACCCAAAAACGTATCAAGTCTAAGTTCAGAGAAAACGAAGGTCGTGTCAAATTTTCCATCAAGATCGCATATGCCGTTTGCCCGGTAGAGAGCTAGAGAGCGAACAAACAGACAGAAAAACGAAAAAAAAAAAAAAAAAAAACCCCGAGCTAAATTTTTTGGGGGGTCGGTGAAATTGAAGTCTTCGCTTCGCTCATCCAATTATATAGTTTGTTTTCGAGTTCTGTCCCCAAACATTTCAATGGCAAGTGAATTGGATCCCACTAATTGTCACTGTCAATTGGTGCAATAATCACCGTTGCTGCTTTATAGATGAGACAAGTCTCTGTTTGTTTGGGTCAAAGTAAGGTAAGGCGAGGAACATTAACATGTAGCTAACAGAGTGTACTCTGTTATCTGTGCTAACAGTTTACAAGAAGACTAGATGTGACCATGCACTAAGACTCGTTATTGTACACAGTGAGTAAAGGAAGGCATACACATGCCCCTGAATTAGTTGATGAACCAAATGGCAAAACCGTTCGTTTTTGGTCTTCGTTGGCCCCAGTACATATTATACTTCTAGTTATTTGTGTAGTTTAAAACATACTTAATTTTACTGTTCATGCCTGCTTATAAAATAAATAAATTTTATTTAGAGTCTACCCACTCAGTTATATAACTGATTTTCAGTGGGAGACTTTTTTTTTTTATAGCATCATCGGTGTCGTGTGCTTGCTGTGAAGTGGCTAGACTAAAGTGCGCATATATAGATTGTAGTGATTTGTGTCGTAGTGAAAATACTGGAATACGAACCTCGTTCTAAGCTAGCTTTAAAATGTCTTAAAAATATATTGTTGTCGTTTTTTTTACGTGAAATCAAAAAACAGTGAACCGACTTTCAATGAACCTTTATTATCTAGCGTCGTAAGTTCGTCTGCAGATCTGTCATGAAACCTTAGTGTCAAATGTAGCAGGATCGTTGTCTGGTATAAGATAAAATGATAAACATCAACTTAATTAAAAACGATTCGTTACACATGAGTAGGCACGTATAGAAGTATTACTAGGAAAACGCTAAAGTCCCGCCGCGTTGATGGATGAGCTTTTTAAAGGTTTTAGTTTGCGTGGGATATCTTTACTTTTGCAAGTGCTTTGTTTTGCTGCCTACGAATTGTAGGTGAATGTTGTCAAGTTTCTTTTGTTTCTTGTCAATTGGTTTTATTTACCGTAAAAAACTTGTATTAAAAGCTTTATTTCTATGGATTCTGGCTAAATTTTTCCACTTTTTCTTTCAAAAGGTACTACATAACCATAACCTTAATGTCCATGTATAATATGAACGTTGTAGCCCCACCCGTTTGGTCAGAATTTGCCCAAATGGCACGAAAATATCGCACAAAAAGTAAAAAAACGTATATTAAAAGCTTTATTTCTCTCGATTCTGGCTAACTTTTTCAACTTTTTCTTTCAGAAAGCAATACATCACCATTACCTTAATGTCCATGTGAAATATGAACGTTGAAGCCCACCCGTTTGGTCAGAATTGGCCCAAATGGCACGAAAATATCGCACTAAAAATCGAAAAAAATCGTAAAAGTACGATATTCATGAGAAATATTTTTTCGATTGTACCCAAAAATGTAGCAAGTCTAAGTTCAGAGAAAACGAAGGTCGTGTCAAATTTTCATCAAGATCGCATATACCGTTTGCCCGGTAGAGAGCGAACAAACAGACGGAAAAACGAAAAAAAAAAAAAAAAAAAAAAAACAAAAAAAAAAAAAAAAAACACCCGAGCTAAATTTTTTGGGGGGTCGGTGAAATTGAAGTCTTCGCTTCGCTCATCCAACAATTTGTAGACCCCTAGTCTCCTACGAAAAATTCTAAGTAAACGTCATCTTTTAGCTCCCTCCAATGCCCCATTTCCCCAACCCCCCTCTCAGATAGTAATGTTTTGCCCTTGACTTACCCCCTTACTTTGTAAACGCCGCCCCCCTCTCCCCGTTGTATAAATATTATAATATTGTATAATATTTTTTTTGGTTGTTGTAAGATGGTTTTCTGAAAGGTGGGTAACACCTGGGCTCCACTTAAATTGAATTTTTCTACTAGTTTTATGTAATACCAATTGTAAAATTTTACAATGTTGGATTTCGTTTGTGTTGTTGATAAAAATCCACAAGTTTGAAGAGTGTGGCGGCTGGCACAAGTAAGAAATTCCACTTTTCTGATCATTTTATTTACCTACATTTGAAAAAGAAGAAAATTGTCTTGCTGTCATTTTTGTTTTTTTGACAAGTTCTTTGGTGAAAGATATTTCACTTGACCCTACATTTCATTGAGAGAAACAATTGAATAATGCTGCTTGTCAGAGTTGTGTTATTGTCTGTTTTGGTGATTATTTCTGGCCTTCATATTGTGTATCATGATTATACCAGCGCAGAAAATGGGAATTTTGATGGTGTTGTTACGCTCTTTAGTCTTCGTCACTACAAGTTTTCATCTTTTGCTGCGGGTGGATTAAATATGTCAATGAGCAATTCTGTGTTTAGGAATCGTGACCCAAAGGAAAGTGTGGGATATACAAAGGTTGTTAGAATGCTGATGTGTATAATACTTCTTGCTGGTGATATCCAGGTTAATCCTGGTCCTCCAAGAGTTTGTGGCATGTGTGAATTGCCAGGTAGAAGGAATCAGGTATTTTTAGATTGCTCTGATTGTGGCAAATATTTTCACAAAACTTGCTTGAAGATGAAATCTAACCAAATAAGGGATTACATTTTGAATCACAAGGATTGGATATGCTGGCAGTGTTCTCTTCCGCAGTTCTCTAATTCTTTATTTGACAAGAGCGATTATTTGGGTGATTCGATTGCAAGCAATAGGCCTACAAGTCCTGTTTCTTCAAAGATAAAGATTCTCTCATTTTAATGCTCGTAGCCTGAACTGTTTAAAACGAAAGCCTGATATACTCGCCTGGCTGGTGGCAGGGGATGCACATGTTGTGTGTGTTTGTGAGACTTGGTTGGATTCCTCTGTTTCTGATGGTGAAATATTTCCTCCTGGTTATAGCATCTTTAGGAATGATAGAATTGGTAGGCGTGGTGGTGGTGTCCTCCTAGCTGTTAAACCTGATTTCAATCCTACAAGATGCCTGGAGTTAGAAACTGCATGTGAAATAATTTGGCTGGAAATAACCATAAATAAAGAGAAATTTCTAGTTGGTTCAGGATACAGAGCTCCAAATTCTACTCGAGAGCAGAACGCCAAGTTTCTTGACTCACTTTTGAAGGTGCAAAATGTACAAGCATCGTATAAGGCTGTCTTGCTTTTTGGAGATTTCAATCTTGACATTACTTGGGACGCAAATGTAGCGCCAATACCAAATAATCAGATTGCTAATGACTTTTTGCTAGCATTTCAATGCACATTTCTAAGCCAGCTAGTATTACAAGCAACGAGAATTTGTGGAGCATCCAGGTCGATTTTGGACCTTTTTCTGTGCAGTGACGTTACTATTGTTGAATCCACCGAAGTAATTCCAGGAGTAAGTGACCATGAGGCTGTACTTGCTACACTTAATATTTGTGGCAAGAACTCTAAAAAATTGCGAAAAACGGTTTACAGTTTTAGCAATGCTAACTGGGATTTGTTAAGTCAACTCTTTTTTCAAGATCTGCCTACTGTCTTCCCTAGCAATAATATTCAAGAATGCTATGACAATTGGGTGCGGGTTTTTTGGAATTGTGTTGACAAGTGCATCCCGAAGTTGAGGATAAACGGTAAGAAAAGAGCTCCGTGGATATCAACTGAGTTAGTAAAGGGTTTAAGAAAAAGAGACTTATGTCACAAGGCGTGGAAGAAATCGCCAACTGATGCCAATTGGGAGACGTACAGACGGGTGCGCAATGCTGTTCGCATCAAGGTCAGGAAAGCTCATGAGGACTATATGTGGAAGCTTGGATCTAGTCACAACTCTAAAGATCTATGGCAATATATTCATAGCAAAAACAAATCTTCTTCTCCACTTCACTTTATAAAAGATGGCAATTTTATTAATGACCCAGCTATTATTGCAGATGAATTTAACATTAACTTCAAATCTAACTTTACTATTCCAAGAAATACTCCTGCTCCTTTAGATAAATGTTTTGATTCCTATGACTTCCAGCCGCTTTCTTCGTTTGCAATTGGTGTTAATGATGTAAGGAGGTGCCTTAATAAACTAAAGCCAAATTCTGCAACAGGGCCCGACAATATCCCAACACGGGTTTTGCAAAAGTGTGCAAACTCTCTTGCTCCTTCTCTCAGCTCTTTTTTAATATTTCTTTACATGCTGGTGATGTTCCTTATCAGTGGAAAACTGCAAATGTTGTTCCTGTTTTTAAGTCAGGAGATAAGCATGATGTAAGGAATTACCGACCAATTTCCATAACCTCAGTAATCTGTAAGGTAATGGAGAGGCTGGTTTCGAAAGCATTGTTGGACCACTTGAAGGATAACAACTTAGTTCACGATAAACAACATGGGTTCCTTCCAAAACGCTCTTGCGTTTCTATGCTTACAAAGGTTCTTGATGATTGGCAGTATACCTTAGATAGTGGTATTGCTAAGCAAGTGGATGTAATTGCATTGGATTGGACGAAAGCTTTTGATCAAGTTCCCCACAAAAGGCTTCTGGACAAGCTTCTTGGCTACAAAGTAGAAGGATCATTACACAAATGGATAACTAGCTTTCTTTCGAATCGAACTCAAGCTGTTGTTTTTAATGGTTCAATCTCTTCCTTTAGTGACATAACCTCTGGTGTGCCTCAGGGATCTGTACTTGGGCCATTGTTGTTCATTATATTTATGCTTGATCTGCCAAATTGTGTTTCTTCCAGCTTGACACAATATGCAGATGATTGTACTTTGTATCGTCCCATAGTCAATGTAAATGATGTAATGGCGCTTCAGATGGATTTAGATAGAATTGTTGAATGGTCTCAGATGAATGAAATGTCTTTGAATGGAAAGAAGAGTCATCTTTTGAGAATAACTCGTACTAAACGTTCTTTTGATGGACAATACACCTTATGCAGCCATTCTCTTAAGGCATGTCAAAATTTAAAGCTTCTAGGCTTGAACATATCACCAGACTTAAAATGGAACTATCATGTGCAAGTTACCAGAGATAAGTGTTCTAAGCTCCTTGGTTTCATTTCAAGAAATTTAAATGGTGTCAAGTTTGAAGTACGTAGAAAAGTGTACATTGCATTAGTCAGGTCTTCCCTCTTGTATGGTATTCCCGCATGGCACCCTACCTACAGACAGAACATCTCATCCTTTGAGGCAATTCAAAACCGTGCCACAAAAATGATTCTGGCTAAAACTAACCACTCTGGCCTCGATTCTTCAAGTAGAAGATCCGCTTGCAAGCTACCATCTATTGAAGATCACCTAGAAGAATTGGATGTACTGTTTCTGAGAAAGTGCTTAGTGGGCGATGTTGATCTCGACACTAAGCATATTCTCCAAAGTAGAAACAGGTCAAGACTTCGAGGTGAGATGGTGGCAATTGATGCTCCTTTTGCAAGAACTGAAGCTTACAGGCTGTCTTTTTATCCTCGTGCGACAAGACTGTGGAGGGAACTTCCTCTGGATCTGAAGGCTCTCAACATGAAGGCACTGGATTTCAAGAAACTTCTTAGGGAATCAAAAAATTAAAGTAAATAAAGTTCACACTTCACTTTCAAATAATATTATTATTTTCTAAAAGATATTTGTAAATTCTTTCATTATTCTTTTTAATTCAAATGCTGTATGTTTTTATAATTGTGAACTTTATATTTTGATGTACGTAATGTTATAAGTTATAGGCTTATAATGTTAGTTGTTTGAATGTTTGTATTGTGGGTCTATCGTGGCCTACTATTGTGTTTATTCGTCGAGTTTTTATATAGTTTTTGATTATCTATTTTTGTTTAAACTTGCTACATAAATGTTAATTTTAATTACCTACTTTAATATCTACTTTAATATCAATTTTATTACATTTACTATTTAGGGATATCACACACAATTCTGTGTTTAAGGGCTATGCTCGTTGTGATATTCCTAATGATTGTGAACATAATGTGATGATCATTGAATAATAATAAATAAATAAAATAAAGACCTGAATTCAACACTGTGAGTAGATAATCCAATTTTTTAAATTTATTTAGTTATTAATGTGTTCTTATCAATGCAAAACATGCATTATATCTCATAGTATCTTCTGCTTCAAATTCACCTTAACCCAGGGCAGTGGTTTCTATTTACCACCACCTTTCAAAATCTACACAATTAAATCTGACAGTTTTTCATACTTAACACCCGGTCAAAAAACTGCTTTATTTTGTTCTGAATTGGTAGAATTTTTCCTTACTAAATTCTAATGATTAGAACGAATTTTGTAATGGATCAAAAATCGAATTGTGTATAAAAACACAAAAATACACTAATTTCTGGGATGTCCCGGATATTTTGCTTGCCTGTAGTAGATTCAATTTGAACATGCAAAAAAATTGGAAAAAAATGAAAAATTGCAAAAAAAATTTTTTTTTGAAAATGTACTCAATTGGATTTTTTTTCAAATTTGATGCCAATTTGGAATCCAAAATCAGTATTTTTTTCCTAAAAGATCAAGGAAAAAAAAAAAAAAAAATCTAAAATTCAAAAAAAAATCACAAATTTCAAATTGTTTGGGTAGAAAGAAAAATTTTGGGTCCCAACATTATGCCCTATAAAGGGGTAAAACGCGTTTCAGACCATCAAAAATAATGCGGTAACGTTTTATTTTCGCCTATGGCAAAATCGACTCCGGCGGCTGGGGCTTTGAGATTGAGACCCCAGCTGTATACCGCACAAACCCATTACCGCTTAGACCCTGCGTTTTCCAAATTTGAGGGCCCCTTGGCGGAAATGCTGACCGGGCCCCTTTCCTTAAATTAACCCCTGGCGAAGAACAGTGTTTACGTCAATTTCTGGTGTTGGTAAAACAAAAAATTAGGAAATAAAGTTTAATTAACTAAATACACATTTGGTTGTAAAAAGCAAGCTTAGAATATAAACTTCTACACAAAAATAGTACTTTGTCGCGTTTAAAAAAATCTTTAGTCTGATGTAGCATAATAACATAAAAACGCAAGTTTAATGTTAAGTCAATGTTAAAATATAGTAAACTCCTGTTTAAATCTGTGTAATAGAACTAATTATTAATGTGTTGTGTGTGGCTACGACTGTACAGCAACTTGCTTCCCATTCAAGCGGTTCTCATCCTGTCAACGCACTCGTGTTGTTTATAAATAATCATTCACCGTTATCAAGCCACAAGCACATGCGTTTCCGATTACTGCAGCAGGCAGCAGCAACAGGCAGTCTTGACTACAAGGGTGTCTCCAGTAACGTAACTGGCCCTCGTTTTTTTTTTTTTTTTAGTGGAAACGAAAACATTTTTGTAAAACAATTATTTCGGGAAAAGTCTGGGGGTGCTCCCAGCCGCGCTGGCTGGGGCGTGAGCCCCAGAAATTTTTGGAGACATCCTTACAACGAATCACATAATAAATTGTATATAAAGTTGTATAGAACTAGCCTTGTCATCCATACTTGCTCGTCGATATATTATTGGCGCCAACATGGCTGGCTCGGATTCACTTAAAGGCCTAAGTCCCCCCATTGATAGTAAGACTTGTCACCAATGTAGTCTATAAATACAATTTTGATTACAATAGTTAAGCATCAACAGTTTAGCCAAGATTTGTTTAGCGGCCCCGATAGCTTGACTGGATAGAGCATTGGTTAGGAAGGTTTTGGGCTCGAGCCCCAGTCGGGGTAAGGCATTACGAGTTACGACAATTGGCTATCAAAACATTTGCATGTATTTGTTTATTTATGATTAAGATTTTAAAATTAATTAGATACAAGATGTTAGACTTTTATACAATATTATGTTGGTTGAATTGGGAAGTTCTTGTTGATTGTAATGTATACGATTTTGTATTGATAGCATGCAGTATAAACGTTATTTAACTACAATATTAATGTTGACTGATAGTATACATAACTAAATAACACATGCGTAAAAATAGACCCTTCTGACAATTTTTTTAACAATTGTACTTTGAATACCCCTAAAAGATTAATTTATGACTTGTTTTAGACAAAACATGATGTTGGATTTCCCCTTTAAATGTTATTATAAATATGTATGCAATTTATAAACCAACTGAATATTGATAGCGTTATAACGCCTCGAAGTCAAGCGACGTACATTTTCTACTTGTTACATGAAGTCATTTAAACTACGATGCATTGTATTGATTTGAGATTGAGGCACACAATAAACTTCAGTGTACTAGTTGTGGTGCTGGATTAATTAGCAAAGTGTTCGGTTAATATTGATCATTTGTACCATTTTTACAAGTGTTTACAAATTGTTGTACCGTGAGTTTTAGCACACAGGCGTTTAAAATGTTAATGATTTTGATTTCTAGTCATTTTAATCAAAGAGGATTTTCTCATCGATAATATTTCTCTCGATTGATTTGACTACAAAAAGTAAAATTAAAATGGTTAAACACAGTTTTTTCATGATTTGTAAATTATTAATCCGTTCGTAAGTAGGTGGCTTCACGTATTTTGACTTTTTTCTTTGATTGATATCAAAATCCGTATTGATACTAAGTTTATACATTTCATTGACGGATCAAATTGATTCGCTGGAGATTTCTTAACCGGCCGAATGCTCACATTACAGACCCACACGAAGATTTAAAAATAAGCAAACACATTACACAACAATTAAATTTGCCCTAGTTTTAAAGAAAACTACATTTCCCGCTCACAGCTTGAAAAGTATCCATATTAAAACTGAATTACACTTTTGCATAAATCTTTTTTTTTTACCTGTTGATGTATTTTTCTTCACTTATCACTGATTGATATTTTATAACACAACATAAACCGTGACATTTTACAGCTGACTTGAGCCACTCTAACGCCCCGATACGTCTGTGGCATCGCAGGAGACTTTACGACTGCTTCCTGCAAAGCACCGTCTTTCCTAGGGAGTAGCCTGGAAGTGGCCTCAGACGAGAATACAACCAAAGCGCCATCTATGAGCAAAGTTAGCAACTAACGCAGTAGCTAGTTCAGTCGCTGTCGAGTGATCGCAGCACGTCCCGTCTTTTTCGAAAATTCGAACATCGTACGGAAGCTCTATCTCTACAGTATGTAATGTAGGTAACAATTTCTCACACTCGAATGAAATGGCGCGAAGATAAACCTTATTTAAATCAAGCCCTCACATTAATACGGTTATAAACATTCTTGTTGAAGGTAGGAAAATATGTATGTTATAAAATGAGAGAGAAAGGCTTGACAAGGTTGTAATCTTAATTTAAAGGGGCTAAAAAACCCAAAAAATATTTTTTACCACGTGATCTATAACACAATACTACACTTAAATGACCGTTTAAAAAATTATATCTTGTAACTGTGATTTACCACGAATTTTTGAAATTTTTTGATCCAGAAATTGGCGAAAATTGGTGTTTTGGAAAATTTCCTAAATCGGCTTTAACCTGCTTCTTTTTTGGTCCACATAGATACTAGAGAGCATAGTACCAATCTAAAATGCCCCTTTAAAACATCGTGTCTTGAAACTGTGCCCAAATATACCCTCAAACACGCAAAAATATGCATTCCAAAATCACACCCCATCTTGGTAATCAGCATATTTTGACCGAACTACTTGCCCAAATTACAAAACAAAATATAGAGAATTTACAAAAAAAGGGCTGTCGAGTACGTCAATAATGGCCAATATTTTTTTGGATCAAAATCCTCCAAGGTCACGGGGCATAAAGATCGTCCCCATGTTATTTCTTATGGGAGATTTTTGCCGATGGGACCTAGTTCGAAAAATGTCATGTTTGACAATTTTTTGGGAGGTCATGGTGGCCCCAATAATTTTTCTGTTAATTGCTAAATTCATTACTAGTTAGCCTGAATGAAATATATTTTTTGAGTTTAGCGGTTAAATACCCCTTTAATGGTACGATAATTTACTCACCAGTGGACTTGGAACTTTACATATACAATGAAAACTATACAATTGATTAGGAAAGTACAATGTACACTAAGCATGTTGAAGAGATCAGAGAGGGCATAGCCCCATAGCAAGAATGCTGATTCCTTCATTAAAACTAATTAAAATAACTTAGGCCTAATTTTATTTGAAAACAATGAATAAAATAGTCAATAAATTAGTCAATTGATTAACGACACATCTCTTTGTAGGTCTATCGTCATATCTTGTGCATATATTAAATAATATTAGATGTTGTATAATATTGTATTATTATATTCTATGTAGGCCTACTTCAAAGTTTTAGTAAATAAATAACATTAAATAAATACAGCCCCGAACTGTTTGGTCTAAAGTGTACCCTACTGAAACTCAGTTTTGTGACTGAGTGGGTAGACTCTAAATACTGATGTATTTATTTATTTAATCCCACATATTGAGAATACAAAATAGTGAATAAATGGGGAATAACAGTACAGAAACATAACATTCAAAACCAAATAGTCCAATAAAATGATATGGAAATCAATCCAGAAATGAAAAAAGTCCATCTCAGCGGGGTATAGAACACCGCTCTCCCGATTGCCGGTCAGATGCTTTACCCCTAAGCCTTCTTTAATCAATGCCCTAAGCTACCGACACGGTTAACTTAAAAATATATTTATTATAATGTAGTAAATATCTATTTAATTTAATCTAATAAAAGTTCGACGACTTTCATTTCTGGAAGCAGCTGCTACCGCTAGCCCTTTCCAGCCCAAGTTTCAAGTTTCAAAATTAAGTCAATTTAGGCAGTTAATTTTTATTCCTATTTTTTTCTAAGATTTTAGTGTTTTTCAAAAAAAATAATCATGTTTTTTAAGAAATTTTGGGAAATTCTGAATTTTGAATTAAAGCATCATTTTAAGTCATAATTCAAATTTGAAATACATTCCTAATTTTTTTTTTAAATTTCACATATTTAAGTAATTGCATTTTTTGTAACTCAAAAATAACAATACTAGAGATTTATTACATTTCCGGGAAAACCCCAATTTTTTCCATTTTTAGCCTTTTTGAAGATGTTTATTTTTAATTTTCTCTAAAAAAATCACTTTTTGTCCCAATAGCATGGGACAAAATTGGGGCCAAATTGAAAAAAAGTGTGATGTACCCGCATTAAATTTTGATAGTTAATTAAAGATTCCATTTGGAGTCATGGGGCTGGAAAGGGTAGCTCATCTTCATCCTTGTAAGCACTCGAGTCCGGAGGTCGCTGTTCGATCCCAGACTCTGGTAATCCTGACTGAAGCCGGGACGTCCTCTCAGTGACTGAGCCGAGCCCGCGTGCAACCTACGGGTCCGGGTTCGAATCCCGCGTCAGGCGTAGGTTTATCTTTATAACTTACCATGCAACGTCGCGATTAACATCGGTGCACAAAGTTTGCAATACCAACGATTTCGTGTCATTCAATTCCTTCAAACAGTAGTCAGATTATAAAATCATTCCTCGTGGGAAATCTGTCCAGGGTGCAATGCATGCCCCTCTCAGGTGGCCTACCTACCTAGCACTAGTACTATAGTAGTGCACAGGTCATACATGGATGGATAGCCGTCGTGGAATCCCGATAGGCCTGGACTGGAAAGAAAATCTAATCGACCACCGTAGCGTGTTGAAACTACGATAAAACATCACGAAACAAACATTATAGAATATAGTATTTATAGGATATGATTATTTATGAGAGAAATGATTATCTTCATGATGAAGAACATTTAATTGTTTTTACTATGTATTTATCAGAGGAGTGTATTTTTAAAGTAACTTTATCCTTCCTGCACGGTTGTTAAAGGGAATGGACACATTTGGCTTTAGCAAATAGTATTCGCTCGCCAAGATGCATCCGGCGTATATGAAACTAGCAAAGTGTCAAAAAGCATACATAGACAGCCCTGTGTCAAGATTTTCAATTGACTTGATCATCAGAAAAAATCACGAATGGTCAATTTAGAGTTTTAAAAAATCAAAATTCGGAATATTTAATTTTACTATATTAAACAAATTTACAATGTTACTGTAGCCCTAAATTCCACATTGTGACAGTCAAAATTCAGAACCTGTGGTCAGTTGGCCGAGCGAACAGCATTTGCCAAACGCATGTCCTAACTCTCTCCAAATGAAAACCGGAAAAACGTAATTTTAGTGTGTCTCTCGGGACACCGGTACAAGTGTTCTGAAAACGGTACTATAGTACGTCTGTTCACCTTATATTTAACCCCCAATTTTAACTTGGTATGATTTCAGTTTTAATGTGTTTTTCTTTTTGTTTCAGTTTTTCGTGAACACCATTCACCTTGGATATCGTCATCAATATCATCCCATCATTACCCCTGAACACCTGCTGTCTAAACCTTCATCACCATCAGAAACTTCTAATAGTAGGTATCAAAATACACTAGGCTAAGTGTGCGTGCCTATGCAAGATTCCTGCCAGTCTTGGGCTGGACTCTTTATCCCCTAGCGGTGACCCTTCAGTTCTCTAAGATACAAACTTCGTAGCACTAGAAAATTTACAACATGGTCAGTACAAATGTCGTTGCCTTACCGGACGTTACTAAGGATAGCTACTTAGGATGTATGTGCATCAGTCTTATTGTAGGGCATGTTACAGGAGGGCCGGGGGTGCGTGCGTGGTAAACTCGTGTCCTTCGTCATCGTTCCATAGCAGGCCATCACGTACCTCTCGTCGTTTCCTCGGATTACTGCAAAAAAGTACAAATTAATAAAATAATTAATTATTGTACTTAGTTTTCATACATACGTAGGCTACAATCATGTCTAATGATTTGAAACTGATTTTTGCAGTAAACCAACTATTTGATGATTTAGAATAGATGCTTGAGAGAAATTATTGCAGAAGCACGCAACATTTCAGATGGAGTTTGTCTTCCTGCTTCAAGTCTCATTCTGGCCGCACGTTTCTGTAGGTCGAATCTATGATTCAAGTGTGCGCTCAAGAGTTATCCAACACGGAGAAGAGGACGAGGCCAACAGGAACTCTTAACCAGCGAGAGGAAGATATGGTAGGTAAAAGCGATAACTGTTTTAGAAAAATTGCTTATTTTAAGTGGATAGGCATTTCAATCATAGTAGCCACTTTAAAGAGAATATTTATTCAAGTTTAGTTACTATTTAGGATAACATTCTATTACCATTATTGTAATTCTCTGGTTTTATCTACTGCCAGATTTAGTGTATTCCTACCTTAATGGGGGCGTACATGTTCTCTCCCCACTCTCACTTAAGACGGCATCATGGCCTTGACTGCCTTTTGAACACTAATAAGTAATGGTACTTAGCCCTGCTCTCACCTGCAGCAGAAGATCAGTTGACTGGGCGATAATAACCAGTGGATTGAAGTATTATTGAGTATATTGAGTGCTCGTTGGATAATTTTTATGAACCATAGGAATACATAGGATTGTTAATATTTTGTATACATATGTTTTCTGTAATTTTGTCTGCTTCGTCCTGCTCTCTGTCTTTCTTTGGCTTTCAGAAAACACCACCAAGCAGCCAATCAAGAGAGTATAGTGGAGGTGACCAGCCCAAAAACTGGCGCAAAGAAGACCATCCTTGGCCGAGCTTATTCCCGATTGGCCAGTGCTCCACCACTTTGAGAAGATGGAGGTTGGACTTATGCCCTAGAGCTAGTATCTTCTCTGTTCGTCTTGTATCTTTCTGTTTCTGTTCTGGCTGCTGGACTCCTTCAATCAACTTTATTTTTTTATGTAAGTGACAAGTATTGTTTTGGTTTTAGATATAAATGTGCTGCATCTCGATAATTTAACCAACAATTATTCCTTTAGTTATTTACTCCTTTATTCTTGTTATGAGTTAATAGTAAACTTGTGGGTCGCTGGTTCTATTTTTTAAACAAAATTTACGGACAAGCGGAGATAAGCACCTTGGAACAGTTACGTATATTGTTACTTATATTTAACTAGGAAAACACTTAAATCCCGCCGCGTTGTTGGATGAGCGTAATTGGTGCAAGCTGCATTGTGTTACGCGTATTTTCTGTTGTTCTGTGAAAAAATCATTACTTAGTCGAAGATTTTTTTAAATTAAATTAAATTAAAAATTAACTTAAATTTTTTAATAAATCGTAATTTTTACGTAATTTTAAAAAAGAAAAAAATCGTAAAATTGCAATTTTCATAAGAAATAATTATTCGATTGCGCTCAAATTTAACACGAGTATATTAATTCATAAAATTAAGGTTCTATGAAAAAATCATTACAATAGGATAAGCATGTAGGGGTTATAATTCAAAGAATTGTTTTGAAAAAGAAAAAAACCCGTAAAATTGCTATTTTCATGAGAGATAATTTTTCGATTACGCTCAAATTTCACACGAATATCTTAATTCATAAAATTAAGGTTCTGTTAAAAAATCATTACAATCGGATAAAGCATGTAAGTGTTATCTAAGTCGAAGAAATTGTTTAAAAATCGTAAAATTGCGTTTTTTATAAGAAAAAAATTCCCGATTGCACTAAAAAACGTGGCAGTTCTAAGTTCAGAGATTTCGAAGGCCTCCATAAAATTTCATCGCAATCGGAGTATCGGTTTAGCCGGAATCGTGTTAACAGACAAACAAAAATACAGAAAAAAAAAAAAAAACATTCCGGATTTTTTTCTCCAGTGTAGTGAAATGGAATCTTCGCTTCGCTCATCCAACAATAGATGGACTAGGTACCTTCAGGCTTTGTAATGAGTGGATACTGGATGCACTTTTGTTGCCCTGCTTTTTTTGTCTTTCAATGTCATACTTACTTGTGTAATTCTCTAAACATACATAATATATTAATTGGATTATATTTCTAAACTCCATTGGAGAATTACAGTTCAAGTCGTCAAATTGCTCAGGCGTCTGTATACACGCAGGTCCAAGCTGTATTCAAGGGGGTGGGGGTGGGGGGGTCGTACTTGAATCTACAAATACCGAAGAAGCTATCGACAAATTATTAAATATCTCAGAATCAGAATAAGCAATTTGAATAAGTGAAATGTCAAGTGTAGTGCGCACACGTACACCCGGCGTCAGAAAGGGGCTGGACATCGACCCCTTGATTTACTTAACTGACGCTGGGTGTACATCACGATCTATCACATTGTTATGAACAGGTCTGAAGTATTGCACTAATTTGTCAGTGGCAGTGTTGTTCTAAGTATTCATTTATATATTTATTTATTTATTTATTTATTTCTTTCTTTCTTTATTTTTATTTTTTTATTTTTTTAAATTATTATTTATTTATTTATTTATTTAATTATTTATTTATTTAACATTTATCCTATTCAGTTAAAAAACTGATTTACAAGAAGGACAACTAAATAAATCTAATTACATAGATGCAGACACAACAAAATATTTGAAATACTAATATTACAACAAGTAATTGCATTGTAATGTTGCCCTTACAGGAACGACAACTCCCGGAGAGCACGCCTGGTCATTCATCCATCGTGAAGAGCCAAGCATGCAGTCACCGAAACAAAGGTGAATGTGATGTTATTGCTAAATTATTATTATTTCAAAAGCCATCAACCCCACTCCACTCGTGCCCCTTCAATATTTCATGGTGCATTTCACTGAGTAATCCTCACAATATTTCTCTTAAAGTCGATATTTTAAACGATGGGTTGCAGTTGCGGTGATCATATTATTAGATGAAGTATATATAGCAGTCAGAAGCATTACTATGTAGCGGAATCCATGGATCCAAGGACGCGTTTCTTCATTTGAAATATTTATTTGATCGATAATCAAATATTAGCAACGATTTGGCATTCAAGAACTGCACACGTTAACGCATGGGCATGAGCTCGCAGTTTGTTTATGAAACAAGGGCCAGGGCACCGACCTGGGTCGGCATCCATGCTGTCATTTTAACTATTAGGCTTAGGCCTACTTGGTTTGCTTGGCATGGGGTACCGGTAGTTAATTTGATGGTTTTCACTTCCATTACATCAAACCTTAAGTAGGCCTCACTCTTTGGAAATGATAAATATTTTGTTTGTTTCGTTGCAGTGTTAGGTGCATGTACACCATCACCACGGTCGTAGCCATGGATATCATCACCACGGTCGTAGCCATGGTTATCATCAACACGATCGTCGCCTTGGACGTCCACATCACGATCATCGACATCATCGTTACCAGGAGCGACATGCTGTCAACAATTCTCATCGACCTTCTCATTGAACTTCTCATAGTAGGATAACAAAGTATACTAGACTAAGTGTGCTTGTGCCTATGCGATTATTTGCACCAAGTATGTAGTATGTCTAGGTGGTGATGTATCTAGGGAGCCGAGGGTGCGTGCGTGGTATTACGTCGTGTCCCTTCGTCATCGTACCCACACTAGGCAGGGCCCCACTAACACGTACCCTCTTGTAGTGTTTGATGAGCTTGTAGACACTTAGGGGAAATCTTTGCATAGGCACACTATACGGTTCGTTGTTTTGTCCAGCACTGTCCTTCGCTTCTGCTACTTGATGATACTTTCTGTCCGTGCAGCACAGAATTGTTTTGTCCAGTCCGCAGTGTAACACTCGCTCTAGAATGAAAAGCGTGGTGCTGTTACAATCCAACGCAAATTCAATATTTAAATAAAGCATTTTACCAATCAAATAATTCTAAATCAGTGGGTTTTTTTTTCAATCTTTTAGTATTAAAAACATAATTTTCTACGCAGTGGACTGTTTCTCGCTCATACCTTATCGATAACTGCACCACTGGACAAAGTGCTGGACAGACAAACAGGCCGTTGTTTCAGATTGATTTGTCGTCTTGCCGTCTTGCGCTCAGAGTTATCCAATTCGTCCAGGAAGAGGCCAAGAGGAACTCTTATCCAACGAGAGGAGGATATGTGGTAAGTTCTTGTAGTGGTATAATAACAATGTGCTGCTTCAGATAGGTGTGTTACAAGGGGCATGCATGACCCTCGTTTTCATTCCCTTAGGTAGGACCCTCTGAGCACACACCCACCTGAAGTACACAATTGTTATAACGCCTTGACTAATCACATCAGCTTCCAGGTGTTTTGCAGGAACACCGGCATATATCTAATAGATTATGCTATGCAGCCCAGCGCCAGGAACGACCATCTTCCATGTGTTGTGGATGTCTTCTCTTACAGGGTCCGGGCAGGGAATCCAGTGTTCATCTCGCAGGGAGAAGGGGCATTATATAGTGCACGAAATCTGGTTGGTGATATGCTAGAGGCACGCATGGCCCTCGTCTTCGTTCCCGTATAGGTAGGGACCTCTGAGCACACACCTATCTGATTTGTGTGTTATGTAGTGTCGATTGTGTGAGGTATTATACACTTTGCTTAGTGCTCACAGTAGCCTGGACCGACTCGTCTGCATCCCAGTGACCAGTGCTCTGGAGAACACTAGCCGATCCATGGAGCCAACTCTACAGGCATCCCCGTACACGCAACCCCAAGATTACGATTGGCAGAGACGGTGCTACCTTCACCCGACACTGCGAGTCCATAAAGGAGTTCTCTACCCGAGTTGCAAACTTGCTCGCTCACTCTCATCGCAGACTCAGAACCGTCCGGAAGCAGGTAAGATTCGCTCTTGTTTTTATGTTTAGATTCATTAAATTGTGTAAGCATAATTGGAGCAATGATCTGATCAAATGTATGTTGTTTCCAGAGACAAACAAACGTCTACATGGATAGATCTTCGTCCCAAGCCATGCACCTATCAAGATGTGATGGTGTCTCACGCATCGGTCGTCGTCTGTCTCCCAAGAGCTGCAGAATCTTCTAGAACTCCCAAGATGATTCATCCTTGAAGCACACACTTACCAAGAAGAACAACATGGTAGGTATGTATGTACACTAGGCCGCATCGCGAACGCTTTTTCTAGTCGCGTTGATGGATGAGCTTTTTTGTAAGTTTTTAGTATGCGTGGGATCTCTTTACTTTTTCAAGTCCCATTGCAAAATCATTTTTGTTAAATTAGGATATTTGTTATAATAGAATGTTAAATATCTGGAGGCCCGAAGATTTGCTTTTTGAACGCATTGTAGGTGATTTTTGTCAAGTTTCTATGGTTACTTGTTAATTATTATACACCTAAAAAAACTCATATTATTAAAACCTTTATTTCTATGGATTCTGGATAACTTTTTCACAACACAAAAGGCAATACATCATCAAACCTTAATCGAGAGTAGTCGCGCCCCTGTTTGTAACGTTAGTAGTCGCGCGCGGTCCTTTAGACCGCATTATTTATTATGGGCTAATAACGTTAGGATGACGTTTTGATTACGAATATAAGGTAATTTATAAAAATATGTAACAGCATACCTGGTTATATTAATCAATTGTCAATCAATCAATAAATAATCAATCAATAATCAATCAAACACAGAAAAGTAGCAAACCTACAAAAAGGTATAAAATATGTTTTGAAACACCCTGTAGTTCGTATTATTAGTAAACCAAGACAGTAATATTATGCCAACACTGTACCGTATGTTGAAGAATAATCAACCTACAATAACAAAATACATGTCTCATAATAGTGATTGAGTATGCATATTTTTGCCTCCCTTAGTAGTCGCGCAGCGGTCGAAAGACCGAGCAACCAAACAGACCTCTCATCTGAGATGAAGTTTCTGCAGAAAACTGAATGCGTATTGCACACTGGCTTCACAAATCTATTTCGGGAAGGTAGGCGGAACTAGACAAGCCACGCATGCGCGCTGTACAAATACCAACTGTTGAAAAAAAAAGTCGGTCTAAAAGACCACACGCGACTACTCTCGGGTTAATGTCCATGTGAAATATGAACGTTGAAGCCCCACCCGTTTGGTCAGAATCAGCCCAAATATCACGAAAATACCCAAGTCGTAAGTTCAGAGATTTCGAAGGACCCCTCCAATTTTCATCAAGATCACTTATGCCGTTTGCCCCATAGAGCGCGAACAAACAGACAGAAAAAAACTAAATTTTTTGGGGGGTCAGTGAAATTGAAGTCTTTGCTTCGCTCATCCAATTACGTTTAAAAGCATTAATTATAACTGAGTCATAATTTGCAAATCGCTCACAAAATAATGCTATAACTAAACACATACATTTACGTTTCAATAGGCCTACATAAAGTGCCATCCATATTGTTTAATATTCGTTTATTTAGATACATCATTAAAGTTTCATAATAAATCTAGTTCAGTTCATCCAAAATGTATTTTTCAAAATTGGATTATCTTCATAGTACACTGAAGTGACATTTACGTATGATGAATGATTTCATTGAGTATTTCAATGCATATTATTTTAGGGATTTAAATGGCTTTGTCTTTCGTCGTGGCTTATTTTTATTTCACTACTTGCTTTCAATACTCTCAAAGAATAGGCCTATAACTTTCATAAAACTAAAATACAAAACAGAATAGGTGGTAGGTAGCCAAACACATTCAAACATTCAAACAAATGCATCTAGATTTCACCACCACTTTTCAAAATCTACACAATTAAATCTGTCAGTCTATCATACTTTTAATCCGGGAAAAAGCTGCTTTGTTTTGTTTGGAATTGGTAGAATTTTTCCTTATCAAATTCAAATGATTAGAAGGATTTTTGGAATTGGTTCAAAAGTCCAATTGTGTATAAAACACTCGAAAACACAAATTTCCGGGTTGTCCTGGAAATTTTGTTTGCCTGTAGAAAATTCAATTTGAACATGTAAAAAAAAATGGGAAAAAATCCAATTTTTTTTAATAAAATTAAATTTAGGATTTTTTCAACTTTTGTCAATTTGGAATCCAAAATCAGCATTTTATTCAGGGAAATAAATCTAAAAAAGTTCTAAAATTCCCTAAACAAAAAAATCTTGAATTTTACATTGTTAAGGTGAAAGCAAAGTTTTGGGTTCCACACTCTTGCCCTATTCAGGGTAAAAAAGTGTATTTTTTCATATAATCCAAAACCGGTGCAAGTCCCCTTTTAAATTTTGCCAACATTCCTCCGCATATTTCTATATAGGGCCTAAACAGAGTCCGATAGAGGTTGGCCTAGCTCATGTGTTGTTCATCTTTGCCGTTAAAGCGCCCTAAAACTACTAATACTGGTATTAACACTAATTCATAGATACACGTAAACAGCATTCTAATTTTGAATATATTAGCATTTTTCTAATTGTGCATTTTGTAGCATAAATTTCAAAAGCATTTTGTAACGTTTTGCAAAACACATGGTCACCGACTTACACGTACTATATCTAGTTACAGGCCTACACGAACTGTTCGGAAGGTCGTCGGTTCTATAACTGCCACCGACAATCCTCTCTAAGTGTTTTTATCAGCCTCAAGGGGAATGCCGGGACCGAATCACTGGCACGTAGGAACGTTTTGAAAGTAGGGGAAGGGCAAATCCATTAGAAGATTTCGTTGGCGGGAGATGGGGTCTGGGGCGAAGCCCCAAGCCACCGGAGGCTCTTTCGCCGAAGGCTAAAAAATTTCACCATACTTCAGTTATTTCGTCATGTTTTAACTGCTTTCGGACTCTGTAAACGATGTTTTACTGCAACTATCTGCGGTCTAAAAACTAAAATAATGAATGTGAAGTGGCCCATTTTAGCAAATTTCAACCTAATTTTTTTTGTAATGACGAAGCATACAGGCAAATATATTCGTTTCACCAAGGTGACTGTCGAATTGTATAGGTATAAGTGCATATTTACTACATATATTCTGGTATTAATTGGATGAGCGTAGCGAGCGAAGCAAAGATTCCATTTCACTGCACTAGAGAAAAAAATCCGGAATGTTTTTCTTTTTTTTTTCTCTCTTTTTTTCTGTTTGTATTATTGTGTGTTTGTTAACACGATTCCGGCTAAACCGATACTCCAATTACGATGAAATTTTATGGAGGCCTTCGAAATCTCTGAACTTAGAACTGCCACGTTTTTGAGCGCAATCGAAAATAATATTTCTCATTAAAATCGCAATTTTACGATTTTAAAAAATTTCTTCAGCTTATAACACCTACATGTTCTTTCCGATTTTAATGATTTTTTCACAGAACCTTAATTTTATGAATTTAGGTATTCGTGTGAAATTTGAACGCAATCGAAAAATTATTTCTTATGAAAAAATTTATTTTATGTTTTTTTTTTTTTTAAACAATTCTTTGACTTATAACACCTACATGCTTTATCTGATTGTGATGATTTTCACAGAACCTTAATTTTATGTATTAATATATTCGTGTGAAATTTGAGCACAATCGAATAATTATTTCTTATGAAAATCGAAATTTTACGATTTTTTTCTTTTTTAAAATTACGATTAATTAAAACAATTAAAATTCAAGTTATTTTTATTTCATTTAAATTAATGTTTTTTAAAATCTTCAACTTAGTAATGATTTTTTCACAGAAGAACAGAAATCCGCATAACACATGGCTGCACAATGCTCCAATTACGCTCATCCAACAACGCGGCGGGACTTAAGCGTTTTCCTAGTATTTAACTCACGTAAGTTTTGCTCCCCCCCTCATTGCCCCCCTGCCCACCCCCGGTTCCTACGCCACTGCCGAATCACTAGGCGGAGGCCTTTTGACATTCCCTCACTTGTCCCTTTGCACTCTTTATAATATAGTTGGCCACCTGGATGGACCCCGAATCCTGTTCATGTTTGAGTTTTGTTAGGCAGAGCTGGTCTGGGTTCATTTCCAAGGATACAGAAAAGAAAAACATTTATTGTTACCTACTGCTGACTGATGAATGATTGGGGGATGGATTGCAGGGCTGGGGGGGGGGTCAAATTGTTCCTGGACAGATTCCCCACGATTTCATTTTTATAAACCTTTCATTCTTAACAACGTTTCCATCTCTCTTAAGCGGCTGCTAAACGAAACGATCAACAAAGTTACCCAACTTAATTGCTATCCCTGACACGCGAGCAACAACATAAAGTAACAATGGTGACATGACACCTACTGTTGTGATTGGTTATCAATGATCACGTGATACTTTGAAGAGATCTGATTGGAAGTTGCTAACTTTTATTGCCAAGTAGTTCAGAATGTTGAATATTTTTGGGGTGTTTCCGGGTGTTGCGCTACTCAACAGTCGACTTGACCGTTTGGCGAGCAGTCGGCAATTTGCATGTTATCAAATGCACACCAACTCACAGCATCATTGTTGGGCAACAAAGTTGGGCAACTATGTTGATCATTTGGCAGCCACTTTATCTAAAACTGACATCATAAAATATTATTAATAATATTTTTGTTACTTTCAGATACTCGCCGATTTGACTGAGGCTTTGCCGAGGTTTTCCTCAGTCGCTCCACTCACAAGGCAACCACAAACGCCACGAATATCGGCCCTCGAAGATCCTCCCTTAATTCGCCACTGACAGCCGGACTTGTCCTAGTGGTTCCACAACCATCTAAAGAACCAATGCTGTCTAAACGAGAAATGTAATCCTTCTCAATAGGCGAATGAAGTAAACAAGGGAGTGATAATCAAGTGTTTTCATGATTTTCCTGTTCTCCTTTACCATCCATGCCTTTTAGGATCTTGTTGGCACTGACAATAAGCAGTAAAACATCACTTTGTTTGTAGTAACGACGTATTTTGGTGAAGGTGCCGGGTGGGTTGCCTCGTATTCCTTGTAACCATAGATGTTGAACAACTATTGTAGGCTAGATTAGCAGACTCCTATACCTCCGCACAGGCGCGAGCGTAGCAAATTGAAGAGTCAATCGGCCCAATTCAAGATGGCGATTTGGCGTTTTAATTGATGCTTTTTTAATGCAATAAAGTATTTTACTGGATTGTTTGATATGGTTTTAGCTTGTGCAGCATGGTATTGAACAAACAGAAACAATACGAAGTTATTGCATAAGGGAATTTAGTAATCATTTGGTGTTAAAGGGTAGTATGCTTACCTGTCAACCTGGCGGCAATCTTGAGAACTATTTGGGCTACAAATCGCTCACTGTTAATCTAGCCTACAATAGGTGTTCCATATCTATGTTTTTAACAGCCATGAGCAGGATTCAAGGTCATACAATGGCTTTTCTCTCAATGTGTGTGCACCGAATATCCGCCACTCCACTATCAGTCGTCTTGAATCTTGATGGGTACCATCTCTTCATACTCTTCAATGAAGGCAGGCCTAGTGATGGGAATTTTCATGAAAAAAAATAATCTTGAAAATTTTCAAGGTTTGTTAATCTGTTATTTGAACTGTATTTTACCATATTATAAATAAAAATAATTTATTTCTATCAAGGATGTAGGCCTACAGTGGGACTCGGGCTGAGGTGGAATAAGTCTAATATGCATATCTTGTTGATTAATTTTATTCTTGCAATTTGCAAATAGCAAAATAGGCCTACATTATAAAAATAATTGTTGAGACAAAAATGTTGAATATTGAATTGGGATAGTATCCAACATGAATGATGGAAACAAAAGTAACATAAAACATATTAGTAGGCTAAGCCTATATCAAAATATAAAAAATAAACCCAACGTTTCGGGTGGTTAAGAGAAAGCCTAGATTATTGGATGAGCGTAGTGAGCGAAGCGAAGAATCCATTTCACTACACTGGAGAAAAAAATCCGGATTTTTTTGTTCGTATTTTTGTCCGTTTGTTAACATGATTCCGGCTAAACCGATACTCCAATTGCGATGAAATTTTCTGGAGGCCTTCGAAACTTCTGAACTTAGAACCACCACTTTTATGAGCGCAATCAAAAAATAATTTCTCGTGAAAATAGCAATTTTACGCTTTTTTTTGTTTAAAAAAAATTACGCTCATCCAACAATGCGATGCGCCTGAAAAAGTGTTTGCGAAGCTTCCTAGTAGTCACTATACAAACAATATGGTACCTACATACTAATTGGAGGCGAAGACCTCACACCAAAGTAATGTTTGTCCCGGTCTTTCCATTGCTTTTAAGTGCATGCATTTAAGTTCTGCATAACCCTCTAGCATTTGTGCTAATTAAAGATGGATTTTATCTGGTTAGGGCCCAACCAGACTATTGACTATACAACCTACAAAATAATAAGTTAGCTAGACCTTCATTTGCAGGCTTCGCATTTGCAATGTGACCTAGCTAGCTCCCACATTGACAAACTTCTAGACCTATGTCAATGCCTCTGTTCTAGGCTAGGCCCCAGCATGCATGAGGCCTATTGCTATGCAAGAGGCTAGCCAAATACTAAATACCAAATACCAACTGCATAGCCTAATTAAACAACATAATAAAAATAAAAACTTGAAAATTTTCAATGCACAGCCCTTGAAAATTTTCAATGAATTGAAATTTTTGAAAATTTTCAAGTCCCAACACTAGGCAGGCCTACATAATATCTCATCTTCATACTTTTTATCTCCACTTTCTATTAAATTTTGCAGTTACGTTCCAAGATATGAGCTCGCTTCTAATTTCTTGTTACAAAATCTTAAGGAAATATATATATACGAATTTCATTTGTTATTCTATTGAAATGATTGGATGAGCGAAGCGAAGACTTCAATTTCACTAACCCCCCAAAAAATTTAGCTCAGGTGTTTTTTTTTTTTTCTTTTTTTTTTTTCTGTTTGTTCGCTCTCTACTGGGAAAACGGCATATGCGATCTTGATGAAAATTTAAGGGGACCTTCGAAATCTCTGAACTTAGAGGTGTATTGTTTTTTAAGAAATATTTCTCATGAATATCGTACTTTTACGATTTTTTTCGATTTAGTGCATATTTTCGTGAATTTGGCGATTGCCAGGTGGGCACAACGTTATTTTACATGTACATTAGTAGAGTAGAGTATTTATTCGTGACCAAACATAGTAAAGTATCACACATATTTTTAAGATAGTAGAGTGTTTAGGGTGTATTTTTATGTTTTGTATTTAATGTTTTTTTGTTTGAAAGAAAAAATTGAATAAGTTAGCCAGAATCCATAGAATAAAGGTTTTAATATGATTTTTTTAAGGTTTTTAATAACAATTAACAAGTAACAAAAGAAACTTGACAACAATCACCTACAATGCATTCAAAAAGCACTTGCTAAGAAAAGGTGGTCCTACGCAAACAAAAAACTTACAAAATAGCTCATCCATCAACGCGGCGGGACTAAAGCGTTTTCCTAGTATAAATTAATATATGTATCAAATTTAATTAATTTATAATTTTCCTTCTTCCTACAATGCATTACAATACAGTTCTACACTTAAATTTATTATCGCCTGCAACCTATATTTTATAGTTGTGATCGTATTCGTACAATTCTAGTTCCGGTTTTGTATAGGACTTGTGTCAGAAAACATCTTTTGATCGAAAGGCTTTTCCATTCAGCAGGTGACGGAAATCGAATCCGTGACCCTAAATAGCTATGTGTTGAGGAATCTATAGGGCGATATAGAGTGGACTGGTTCCTTTACTAATGTTTAACGTGCTCACATATTACTTAATATATCCGATTTAAATTTTTTAAATATTTTTTGGTTGGTGTTTTCCGAAATGTGGCTCGCGAAAAGTTTTGAAAATCCGATAAATAAATAGTGTTGTCACTGGTGTCAGAACGAAACAAGACAAATACCCCAGAGACAATTCCGAAGTAACAAGTTCCTATGTTTGAAGAGTAACGAGTAACGGCAATTTGACATGCATAATAGTTCCTTTTTGACAAAGTATTTTGACTTTACGATGTTCCTATTATATTTTGGGAACTTGTTGAGTATATCTGCTTCCAATGCAGAAGGTCCAGTATTTGATTCCCGCTGAAGGTAGAAGTTTTTAACCTATGATATAGGCTGAAGTCCATCAGTTCTGAGTTCTGACTCTCTGAGCTTAGGAATGTGTGGAATGGGTGACTTAGGAGCCATCCTAGCAAGTAGCAACGAGGCACATGAATATGATACATTCTAAGGTTGTTCCGAATTAGCCTTGTTGATTCTCGTGGACAGCGCGTCCACGCGGGTGGAATCGTGTCCAGCTTGATTGATCGGTGTTTCCTACTTAAATATGCCAGTCTCTGGGCAGTCATTGTTCGCTCGTCGATGGTGTCGACGCCTACAGGGTTGGCTTGGTCGGCTTCTGAATATCATTTACGTGACTTAGTAGGTAGACTCTAAATAACGATTTTTATTTACAGATTTTGATATCTTTTTCTGCTTAGTATTCCTGTTGGGTAAGATAAACGTAGTTTTCTTATCTGGAGCTCTGTCTGTATAGGAATGTGATGTATCTTGACCAGACAGCCGGTTATCTCTTCGCTTCTACTGGTTACAGTCTAGATACGGCGTGCTCGCTCTTCGGTTGTCTTATCTATGTTCACGGAATAAGAGAATGCGTAACAATCGAAAAACAACATTCCAAAGTAATACAAATCGAGTGAACTAGCAGGATCATTTTGGAACAACTTATATACTAACCGGAAAGTGAGATGAACAGGGTCACGATCACATTAAATTTGTATTATTTATATTTCTATGAGAGTATGTTTAGTCGTATCAGTACCAGGCGCGTAGGAACGTTTTGAAAGTTGCGGGCGGGGCGGGGCGGGGCGGGGGGGGGGGGAGAGGTAAGCGAATTTATTAGCAGATTTTGTGGGCGGCAGCTGGGAATTGGGTCGAAACCTTAGCAAAATTTTACCATACCACAGTTATTTCGTTATGTTTTAACTGCACTCGGACTCTGTAAACGATGTTTTACAGCAACTACCTGTGTTGTAAAAACTAAAAAATTAACGTGAAGTGGCCCATTTTAGTAAATTTCAACCTTATTTTTTATGTAATGACGAAGCATACAAATGCAAGGTGACTGTCTTATTGTATAAGTGTATGTGTATATTTACTACGGAAATTCTGGGATTAATATTTAACTCACTCACGTTAGTTTTGCCCCCCCCCCCCCCGGTTCCTACGCCACTGATCAGTTCAGTACTAAAGACAAATTTTGAACTGCCATTTTGGATTTATTTATAATCCGGAGAGGGGCTAGGGGCGTTGGTTGACATTGGACATGTATACAGGCAAAGCAATGCGAACTAGATGTAACGTGTTCAGGAAGTTTAAATATCTCACTTGATGGGGTGGATGGATTGATCCGTGATCTTTGATTGATAATCTCTGAACAAAGGAGTTACAAACCTCCAAGTAGTGTCAATAAAATACGCGAGTTACTATTTTGGATCACTAACTAATTGCTTAATTTTATTATTATTATTACTCTAGAAAGTACGGAGTCAACATAGTATTATTTTTATGCTGCATACGAGCGGGTTAGGGGGGCGGGGGGAGACGCAAGCAGCGTCGTAACGCAAAATAACGTGCCCCGCACGTGAAAGTTGTACTTTGGGGGCCCTCACGATTAATTATGTCAAGTTTATGAAAGTGTAATGATGGTTCTTTATAAATTTAGTATAAGGTAGGATTGAAAGTAAATTTACTTGTTATATTGACCTACCGGTATGGATTCGACTGAATTAATATTGAGAGGTGTGTAAAGAAAGCATTTTTAATTTTAATATTTAGCGCTAGCAAGTGATAGGCTCCACTCCAACTTCCCTGGAGGCCACTGCACCCTAGACTGCACCGCGATTATCCAGCCAGACTCGAGTCCAAGACATGGTAAGCCTGTTTGAGTGCTTGCCCTGAATTACATTGTGTATAGCTAGCTCCAATGCCTGTTCTTCAAAGTAGGCCATTCACTTCAATTCAATTATTTACTAATTCTCATTTATACGTTGTTGACCTCTTCCGAGTGTACCTAGGTATGTTGGACTTAGGATCAGTGGCGTATCCTAGGGGGGGAGGGGGACAACCCCCCCCCCCCTTTTGAAAAAAAAGTGTAAAGGAGAAAATAAAATAACTACAAATTACCATCTGACTAAAAGAGGATTTTAGTAGATACAAAGTTGGTTATTTTGATGCTTAAAAACGCACAGATTTTCACCAAAATGATCGTGAACTTTAAGATTAAAAGCAGGATTTTAGATAAAAAGTTGCTGCGATGCTTTAAAAAACGCACAGATTTTCACCAAAATAACCTTGAAATAGAAAACTTTTAAATCAAAAACAGGATTGTAGTAGGCCTATATAAAAAGTTGGTGATGCTTTAAAAAAATTTTCCAAAAAAAGAAAGATTTTCACCAAAATTACCTTGAAATAGAAAACTTTAGGATAAAAAACAGGATTTTAGTGATAAAAAGTTCGTCATTGTGATGATTTAAAACGCACAGATTTTCACCAAAATGACCTTGAAGAAGAAATTTTTTCTGGGGGCTTGCCCCCGGCCCCCCCACTTAGCCTTCGGCACATCTATGAAAAAATGATAACCCCCCCCCCCTTTTATGAATTCCTGGATACGCCACTGCTTAGGATAATTGTGAAAGGATGACCGAGGGCTGTTTAAGAGAACTCAATCTCTTGCATTCGAACAACCATAAGTCAGGATTGCCGATCTCGACGGGATTTGAACCCGGGACCTCTAGAATCAGAGTCGCGTCAGTGTAATACTGATGTAATAGATAGATTTATAGCAAGCCGTTTACGAATGAAACCGGTGCCGGATTTTGTAATAGCTTAGTTAGTTAGTTAGTTAGTTAGTTAGTTAGTTATTATCAAACAAGAATCTTATATAACTGTAAGGTATCTAAAGTGTACAACAAGAAAACAATTCTTATCAATTTAATGCCTCAAGAAATGCTACAAAAAATATCAGTGGGGCAAAGAGAAGTTTAGGGCGACACAACTTGACAGAGTCACAGAGGCCAAAAGAGAGATGCGTGGCTCAGCGATAGGGCACGTGATAAGGGAAGTCTGCGGTAGATTGTTAACGACAGCAATCTGACTGAAGGTTTGTTATGCAAGGATTTATGAAGCCATCCCTGAAGACAACGTTTCTCGTAAGCTGGCGAGAGATAAGACGGCAACTACGCCTGCCTCTCTCCGACCGTTGGAGATTATAGAGGACAACATAATAACAACACAACAGCTGTAGAAAACTATCAAAATAGTGGTATTGAAGCTGTCACATCACATTGAAACTGTGTTTCAAAACTCATCACTCAATCAACCTATTATATGGTTTGTATTGACGGCGCTACGGGGGAGCCTAGGGGGGGGGGGGGGGGGCACTTGCACACCCAAAAAATGGCTTGCACAGCACTAATACATTCCTCTGCGAGGGAAGTACCGGGGGCAAAGTCGCCCCCCTCACCCCCGCAAATCGTGTTATATTATTTTAATTCTATTAACCCCCTGCCCCCCCCCCCACCCCACTCGCGCCGCCCATACAACGATCTAGACTAGCTGTAATAAGGTACTGAGGTAAACAAACGAACACCTGTATCGATGACGTTGCATCCGAATTAATTCGATGTTACTATTATTGTTCTGGACTCCAAGGCTGAACTCGACAAGAGCAGACAAGGAACCAACAACAGGTCGACATCCCGCATAGGACAAGATGATCCAGAACAGGAGGTATCACACAGTATTTGGTACGTCGTGTCACAGTCACACCCTTTCTTGATGGTTCAATTCACTCGAGCACTGAGCACTTTGAGCATGAGCACTTTATTCCCTCATGAGTCCTGACTTCGATCCCCGGCTTGTGAATCTATAAGTCTACGCTCTAGTGTTGGATTGAGACGCAGATCTCCCTTTATTATCCCTTTCAATTAGTTAATTAAATGATGTAACAGACCCAAAGTTTAACGTAGTAACTATACAAAAATGTGTAATCCACTCCTAGATTTATCTTTCATTACACAATGTGTTTTTAGTGTAGTAAGCTTGCCATCTTGGCATTTAAAAGTTAAAGGTCCCCAGCCAACGAGCATGGGGGCCAATGAATATAATATGTGTGTTATGTACCAAAAAAGATCATAATAAAACTTACTTACTACTTACTTACTTACTTACTTACTTACTTACTTTTTTTTTTAATCGAACGATTTATTTTGCATCAATCACAGTTTACATTAATGAGAACAGTTTCAATTCACAAAGGTTTTCATAGAGTTCACATTAAACAGTTTCAATTCGCAATGGTTCTCATAGAGTTCACATAAACATTCAATTCCAAAGGTACATAGAGTCATCATGAAGATTTTCTTATAGCAAAATTAATTAATGCTCAAAGGAAAACTTACTTACTTACTTACTTACTTACTTACTTACTTACTTACTTACTTACTTACCTACCTACCTACTTACTTACTTACTTACTTACTTACTTACTTACTTACTTACTTACTTACTTAGTTCCTTCTTCCTTCCTTCCTTCCTTCCTTCCTTCCTTCTCACTTACTAACTTCCTTCCTTCCTTCCTTCCTTCCTTCCTTCCTTTCTTCCTTCCTTCCTTACTCACTTACTACTTAAACTCTTCCTCACCTCGTTCATGGATCAACTATTTTATTCTTACAGTTTCCTCATTTTACTTTTAATCATAATACCACTTTATTTCTGTCAGCTAATTATGATTCTCGTCTCGATTATCCACAAACCAGGAAGTAAGATTCTCCCCCCGAAGATGGACTCTAAAATACGTTCTACTATTCTAGTCGATTTTTACGTCTCTGAGCGAATGATAAAGTCAATGTCTTATCCGGGATTCGAACCCATGTCTGCTGGTCGGACCTGCACGTAGACCTGACCTACGTCATCCTCGGAGCGCCGAACTCACACGAAGATGACGGCATATCCAAACAATCAACACACTTCTACGTCACAGATAACCTTGCGAGTCGGTGATAAGGCTCGGCGCCTCAGTTGGAATCCAGTCTTCAAGCAGATCACATCGCTCCGGTCGACTACAGCAAGGTGAGCCTGCATGCCTTCGTTGCATAGTCTAAATTAGATCTTGTTTTATTCTAGCCATCCTAGTCATTTACCTAATTATTATTACATTATATCATCCATTATAGATTCATCCGTTGCTATTTACTTTTCGTTCAATAATTAACTCTCTAGAAACACGAAATTTGTATTGTTCTCTGTTAGTTGAAAACGTCGTGAATTCAAAAACGTGTTCGCCAACAGGCTTCGTCGTCCATGTTAAATCTTGTTTTATTGTAGCCATCCTTTTCATTTACCTAATAATTATTACTTTATCATCCATTATAGATTCATTCGTTGCTATTTACTATTTGTTTAATAATTGACGCCCTAGAAACACGAAATTTCTATATTTTCTCTGGTCGTTGAAGCAGTTGAATTCATAAACGTGTCTCTTGAAAAGTCTTCATAGTCGACATTAAATCTTGTTTTATTGTTGCCATCCTATTCATTTTCCCAATTATTATTAAACAATACGATTCATTATAAACTGATACGTTGCTATTTACTTTTCGTTTAATAATGAACGTTCTAGAAACGCGAAATTTTGATTATTTTATCTTGTTGATGAAATCTACGGGAATCTATAAACTCGTGTCTTGTAAACAGCCTTCATATCCGCAGTTTCTAGTCTCCAATAGCTCTCAAGTTATCTACTACCATTACTTCGATTAATCCTTTGCTTGAACCTTTTTTATTTATTTAATTGTAATTTCCGTGCTATTTTAACAGCTGTCCTGCTAATGTCTTGTCGTATTTTAAGGGTAAACCGTGACCATGTCCCGGCCTGTCGTCCATCGAAGTGCGCTCTAGTTGTTACTGGTGTGAACTGGGCTGTGGGTGCATGGGCTCCCTGGTTACCTAAAAACGGTACCACGAAGGGATTTCCTCCTACAATCTCTAAATTTCACAACGTGATCTCGCAAATCCAGTTTCAATGCCCCGAATGCCGTTGTGTCAGGGCAGGGGCGACGCTAGGATGGAACATAAGGGTGGGGGGCGGTTGGGGGAGCAAATCTAAATCTCAATATTTGCGTGTAAATCTAATCTCCTCCCCCCCCCCCAAACATCGTGATCATTGATTTTGGATACAATCGCCATGACCTTCAAGTTCATATTTAATAAAATCATATTGACCTTTAAGATGAAGAATAATTCTAGAGTTTTGGTGCCCAGCATCAAACTTCCTCATTGTCAATTAAACTCAAGCCAATATGTCCGCAGAAAATAAAAGGAGTGGACAAAGACAAACCAACATTGTGCGTTCACGTCAAATAAATCAACAACTCAACCTGACTAAAATATAGAAAGAAAATATTTATGAATTACACTTCGCCATTGCGTTTGCATAATTGTTGCCACAGTAAAAATCAGTATTAAACGTTGGTTGGTGGTGAGGGGGGGGCGGTTGTCCCCCCTTAGCGGTTGTTGCGCCCGGGCCCCGAGAGCTTGAGGGTCCAAGCAAGAGGAAGGCAAGGAAGCCCATCGAGCAGCCTTGCACCCATGGCCTTGAATTCCTCCACACTACGCAGTGACTCACTCACGCAGTCGCGCACCCATCCCAGCGTTGTTTAATCACGTCGCCCTAACCACGTCCAGCTAGGAATGTTGCATACTTGTTACTTTCAAACGATTTCATAGCTTGATTTTTATCTACTGCGTTTGTAATAACCAAGACCAAGACAAACTATGATGCTCTTGACGTCCAAAGCCTTTTTAAAATTGTCGCGATAAGCTCTTCATACGATTTGGTACCGGTATTCATTCATGGTCAGCCGTATGGAACACATGTGGGTTCGAATCCTGAATTTGTGTCCCAACTGTTTTGCCAAGAGGTCATTCTGTTCTCGATTCAATTCATTTGAGGCTTATGAATTGTAGGTATCATAATCGTAGGGTAATCGTCGTAGGGTTCAAACATCGCTTTAGGTAATCAAAGTGTAACTAACAATCTGCGAAAACTGGGGTGTTCCCAGTCACAAAAAAGTAAATTCAATCGCTGCTCTGTCGGATAGGCCTACTGGGAACGGTAAGCAAGCTGTTCCTCCTGACACTGTCGGCCTGTTCTCAAGTTTCCTTAGGAGTAGGCTTCGTGCCGTTAGCTTGCTCTCACTTCAGTTTAATCGTCCTGGATTATCACCACGGATTAGCTCAATACATAACCATGAGACTAGGTCGTAATATTAATTGGTTTGTTGTTTGTGTGTTGCAGGTTCCCAGCTGGTGTCTGTCACCCAACACGTCACTGTCTGCGGGGCGAGGGACTGGCCCTTGGACCGTCACATCCTTATCTCTCGCTACAACAGCTGAGCGTCGGGGAAGTGAAGAAGATAGAATCCTGCATCCAATAACATGATTATCAGCGGGGAAACAACTCACAACTAGCGATGCAATGAAGGCAAGATTCTAGGTGAGCTATTTTGTTACCCCCCCCCCCCCCCCACAACAATTGAATTGAATTAAAATAGATTTCACTTTCACCTTTATATTGAACGACCAGTTAATTTATAGGGCCTACCTTCTGTCAGAGCAGAGGCATATCAGTTCGATTCCTGACCACCTAGCTACTGATTGATTCTAATATAAAAGCATAGTTACACAACAAACAATATGCTAAGCTGTATTATAAATTATATATGTGTACTTAAAAAAACAAGTTCTACAATTTACATAAGAGCATTGCCATTTAAAAAAGAATAAATTAGCAACTTTTTAACTGTAAGTATTTTCTTTTCTTTTTTGATTTTTCCTTTCTATCCTTTCTTTCTTTCTCTTTCTCTTTTTTATATTTGATTAATTAATTAATTTCACTTTAGCCTATATTATCCAATTCTAATTTGTTTCCAAAATTATTGGCTTATTAGTTATTATACATTATTGTTGTTGTTCTGAATCGGCCTTGTTGATTCTGGCGTTGATTCGCGGGTGTTCGCACTGTCCATACCACTGATTGCTATATTTCCTATTAAAAATATCGATCTTTGGTTGGTTATCGCTCGCTCGTCAATTGCGTCGGGGCCTACAGGGTAGGCTCAGTCGCTTTGATTTACTGTCCCCCACTGAAAATCAGTTATATAACTGAGTGGGTGGACTCTAAATCCATTTTTTATTTATTTTTAATTTAATATAACAATTTAAAGTTCATTATTGTGTCTGCATTTATGTAATTGATTTTATTTAGTTGTCCTCCTATGTAAATCAATTTTTATAACTGAATAAGATAGACATTAAATAAATAAATAAAACATTTGATATGTTCTCTAAATTGAAATGAATCCTATAATTGAATTGAGTAGGCATGCCTCTCATAACCACCTATGCTAACGAATTCTTGTATTGTTACATGATGCTACAGACGGCTGAATGGCAACTTGAGAACCTCGGGACAGTGGAACCAGCTCCCTCTGCTTCGCCCCTTCGCGAGGCTACTTGCAACCTTGATCCCGGGAGCTGATGCCATCGATGATCATTGGTGAGTAAAATATTTAACCAGTGTCCATATTTCTGTGTGGGCTTAAAACAAATTCAAGAATTAACGAGTATGGGTATACATAACATGCATATTCTGCTTTGAGTCAGAAATTAATGACAAAATTCAAATAATAATTAATTGTATTTGAGCTGTCTCATGTAAATTCAAAATGCAAAACATTATTGTTGGTTTGATGTACATTTAGCAATGTCGTACTCAACACGTCTGTTCTTTGTTTCCAGCTGATTTCCACCAAGCCTGGCGCCCACCACTCTCCTCCACCCATCGCCGTCTGCCGACCTCGAATCCTCTGCACCGCAAGCAGCTTAGGTGCCGCAGCCAACACCGATGGTAAGTTTCTTTCATTTTACATTTTTGACCCTTGCATTATTGCTTGTATATTATACAGTAAATCATTTTTAGTACATTTCAGTTGTTGTATTGTTCTTTATTTCATTTTAAAATTCACATTTTACAATTATTGGTCAAGCCCCCAATGAGCCTAGCGGCTCGCTATAGGGGGCTTTCAGCAATGGATTACAAACGGTGAGAGGTGAAGCAAGCCAAGATACATGAAATATGAAATTTAAGGATTTGCAACATTTTTTAAGACACTATAAACGTTGAGTGACTAATATACAGCTAGAGTCGCAATGGCCCATGCCGAGTGTCCACGGAAAAACTTTTTTTTTTGCTTTTTTGATTGCTAATTTGTTAAATTATTCTGGAGACCATTTAATTTAATTTATTTGGTTATGTAGGTCTTTGCTGAAGCTCTTTTAAAACACCACAACACACTACAAATTAGCAAAGGCAATAGCTTTGAATGTTAATAGCTACAGTTGCATAGGTTTTAATGACAAAATCCAAATAATAATGAATTGTATTTGAGCTGTCTCATGTAAATTCAAAATGCAAAACATTATTGTTGGTTTGATGTACATTTAGCAATGTCGTACTCAACACGTCTGTTCTTTGTTTCCAGCTGATTTCCACCAAGCCTGGTGCCCACCACTCTCCTCCACCCATCGCCGTCGACCGACCTCGAATCCTCTGCACCGCAAGCAGCTTAGGTGCCGCAGCCAACACCGATGGTTAGTTTCTTTCATTTTACATTTTTGACCCTTGCATTATTGCTTTGTATATTATACATTAAATCATTTTTAGTACATTTCAGTTGTTGTATTGTTCTTTATTGCATTTTAAAATTCACATTTTACAATTATTGGTCAAGCCCCCAATGAGCCTAGCGGCTCGCTATAGGGGGCTTTCAGCAATGGATTACAAACGGTGAGAGGTGAAGCAAGCCAAGATACATGAAATATGAAATTTAAGGATTTGCAACATTTTTTAAGACACTATAAACGTTGAGTGACTAATATACAGCTAGAGTCGCAATGGCCCATGCCGAGTGTCCACGGAAAAACTTTTTTTTTTGCTTTTTTGATTGCTAATTTGTTAAATTATTCTGGAGACCATTTAATTTAATTTATTTGGTTATGTAGGTCTTTGCTGAAGCTCTTTTAAAACACCACAACACACTACAAATTAGCAAAGGCAATAGCTTTGAACGTTAATAGCTTGCATAGGTTTTGTGATGGTTCTGTTTAGAGATACCAATCGCCGGGTATAACTAAGAGAAGAATGCGTTAGACCAACGAATAAAAATATTCTTTTAACAATATTAAAGATGCCAATAAAGCAAGAGTTTTGTTTCTTTTATTTGTTAAGGGCTGCCAAATTTATAGATTTAAATGGTTTATCTGAAGTGGAAGCTGAGTATCACAATTTAAATACAAATCAATATTGTCTTTATCTCAATTATCTGTGTATGGTTGAGTGGGGTTTTCCAGCGTAGTGTAGGTCATGGAGTTATTGAAACTGCACTAAGCTTTTCTCGATTTGGTTAATTGGAACACTCCCGTGGGTGTAATTGTTTTATTTACTACCATTCAAAATTAAAAAAGTCCGCCCCAACCGGGAATCGAATCGTCCACCTGGAATGTGGGAGATCCGTGGTTCGATTCCGGTTGGGGCGGACTTTTTTAATTTCTGAATGGTAGTAAATAAAAACATGCACTAAGCTTGCAAGACTCTGAATTTTTTCCTTATCTTCCTCCTGTTTCTTTCCCTGTGTATTCCATTCTTATACTTGTGGAATTTATTTTTGAGAAGGTACTTTTAAAAGATTCAGATCATTAGGTTAGGAGGCTTGGTTGCGGTCGCTCGGCATCTTTGAGTGTAGTACTTTTGTACTTTTCAAATTACATGGAAGGAAATCAACATTTTCTTGTTCTGTTTTCACCCACCGTCATATAATTAAATACCTATTTCTTGGGCACAGACCGTTTTTCCATTTGTACAGATTTTTTGTGCAATGCGGATGCTTCGAAAGTCCATACAGAATTGCAATTTTTTGTTAATATTTTAAAATAGCTTGTGACCAAACGGGTCAAAAATTGAAAACAATATAGCAATGTTGGAGGATTGGTTTTACCTTTTCGAGCATGCCCCCCAAAAAATGTTATGGGCGGAAATGAAGTCGGAGTTTGAAAATTACGAACACACATTTTCGTCGCGAATCACATGTGTTCCTATGCTAATATCATTGAGATTTCAAACTACGTCCAATTGTACATGATGCTGTTAATACAAAATTATTGATTCTTTTATCTTTGGGCCAAGGTTGAGGCAACTAAGATGGGCGCGCTTAGGTGTAGATAATAGCATTAGCAGCTGAACGGATTATTAGATCATTCATTACCAAAATTTGCATGAATGTTAATTAATAAAGTGTCTTCTATTGATATCCACACTTGGTTGCAATAAATAAGCCCTAAAAATCCATTTCAAAACATGAGTCTCTAATTTCAATTCTGGAAATTCCTGATGAACCGTTAGTATTACAATTGGCAAAATTAACCTGTGCACTCATAGTTGGTCATTGATTTACAGTATGAAAATTAGCATTTGAAAGATCTAGATTGATGATTAGACGAGTTAGCGTAGCGAACGTAAGTCTTTACTAACGCTTTACTCGATCGGGCCTTGGCCGTGAGCATTGTCTGTTAAATGTCTGTCTGTCTGTTTGTCCGGGCTCATACGGCCGAACGGCCAAATAGATTGAGCTGAAATTTTAAACAGACATCCGTGAAGAGGTAACTTAGACCTGCTAACAAAATGAGCACAATTCATTTCGATTTAAACCTACAAGAAATTATAAACTGTAAAATAGGCCAAACATTTGGAGAAATTCTTTTTAACGACAATGTGTTTCACTTTTGAAAAAATCACTGTCTCTTAGATGTTACTCGGTTGCGATGGAGGCAGTGGAAAAAATATTTGTAATGCCGTTATGCGGTGACCAAAGAGTATCGAAATTTGCACGCTCAAGGTATCCCCAAATTCCGCTGGGAGATTGAGTAAACCTTGCAATCTTTACTCATATTTTGTACTGGCTATGTTTTACATTGTATTGTCACAGTTGATGTAGACTTGACTGCGTTATATGCATTTCAAAACATGTTTAATCTTTTTTTAAATATAATCCAGGAATTAAAAAATCTTTTACAACAATTAAGGGGATTGAACGCAGGTCTCCCACATTCCGGAAATAAGGGTGCCTTAGCCAACTAGACTAGGACAACGACTAAGTCGTTGTTAGACGAGTGAGCGAGTCATGTGTTGAGTACACGGGAATATTTACATTTAAGTTTGATAATTATATAGGTATAAATAAAAGGGTTTTAAATTTAGTTGGTATAAGGGCACGTCAACTGTAAGGTCATAATGCGCCACTCTTGCCTGTAATAGGGTAGGGAGATCTTACGTAGGTAAATAATAAATTGAAAAATAGGCTTAAATGTGTAGGTTTTATTTTAACGTCAATGTTTTTTTCTCGAATATATATTGTTTATGTGTCAGGAAGTGCACTACACTGACCAAGGGGTATCGAATCTTGCTCACTAAAGGTTACCCAAAACTCCGCATGGAGATTGAGTAAACCTTGCAATCTTAACTCGTTTTCGTACTGGCTATGTTTTTCATACTATTTTGCAACGTTAAAACACTACTAGGGAAACGCCAAAGTCGTTGTTAGACGTGTGAGTGAGCCATGTGTTGAGTACCCGGTAACATTCCTTTTCTTCCCCCTACTTTAGGCCTCCCTAGCCTATCATGGGCTACAGTGGAGCATTATGGCCTAAACTATGACCTAAACTTAAATACCCTATTATTTATACGAATATTATAATCAAACTTAAATGCAAATGTTCCCGCGTACTCAACACATAACTCTCTCACTCGTCTAACAACGACTTTGGCGTTTCCCTAGTGTAAATTCCCAAAGTTCACTAAAGTTGAGTAAATTACAGAGATGTCATGGTTTTTTATATTCCAAATTGGAATTAATTGAGGAATGTGCATAGTGGATCTAGTAAATTCTCCATGCTAGAAACAAAGTTTGTAAAAAAAAAAAAAAATTAGTTCCAAAGTTCTTTTTCTTTTTTATGGAAGTTCTGGTTCAATTGAACATGCAGTAACTACGACAGCTGAGTCACTGACGTGCAACTTGCAAGCTTACGTCTATCAGGGAGCACAGTAGAGGCGTCATGTCATGAATCATGTTGAACAAATTATAATAATTGCTACTAACTGAAATTGAAAAGTACACCCTGCCTATCAAAATACTAATTGTGATAAATGGTTCTTAATGGATAGGGCAAGGTTGCCGTTTTTATTTAACGGATTTTGAGGGTGCACAATGGATCGACGGATTTTTATTCCAATTTAGGGATAAAAATAAAAAATAAAAAAATGTAATTTTTTTTTACTTCTTTGTTTTACACCGTTTTTAACTAAGGCTGGTGTAAAAATCTATATTTCAATGCGAATCGATAAATGGAAATATTTTCGATGTATAAAAAAATATCAAAATTTACACCAAAAATGCAAAATTTCGGAATTTTGGTGGAGGTGCCGGGTAGGTAGTCTAAATTAAATTAACCTGGCTGGTGCATTTGATGGAGGTGCCGGGTCATAAAACGTGGTTGTGAGATTGTAAAAATAGTTACAATTCATTTATGGTGATACCTTATCAACCCTTTTTGGCCTCAAATCATTAAAAAAGACCTATTTAATATATATATATTCTGTGTACTTTGTGATCATTTTATTTAAACACGGAATATACAATATGTACAACAATACATTATATGTATCGAAATCAATAAAATTGGTACATTTAGGCATTAAAAGGATTTTTTAGGATTTGGGTGTTTCATTTAAGGATTTCTAAGGATTTTTGATGTGCTCTAACAGAATTTTTATTTTTTTTGGTGGCAACCCTGGGATAGGGAATTGGTTAGTGAAGACTGAAGAGTGACGCTAAGCGGAGAAGTACACTACTCGGTCGTAAAATAAACTTTATAGGCTAAAGAACTTTTTGAAAACATTCCCCGAAAATAAAAAGTTGTTCTGTAAAATGTTTGACACTTCGGGTCGAGTTCCTTCAAAGGTTTAGAAGAACGGAATGCCTTCATTTAAGTTCCATCCAGAAGTTAGTCCGTTCTTTTGTCTTCCTACAACTTCACACTTGCCACCTGTTCCCACAATTATTTATCTTGCTCTCTTAACATTGCCTTGAATTAACCTTCCCTATTTCTCTTTTGGTCTTCCCACTTTTTTCCTCCTACGCTTCAGTCTCGTCTTAAAATACTCTCCATGCCCATCCTTTTCATATGTCTAGGTGCAAATAAATAATTCAACTAGAATAAAACAGAGTTTACATTACTTTTGATTAGGAATGATTGAGCGAGCGTCTCGACTTGACTCTTATGGCTCGAATGTCTGTTTGTTTTTTTTTCTTTCTTTTTCTGTTACTGCTTTGGTACAGGTCGCACCGTTTCTCTGATCGACCTGAAATTTTGCACACATGTACATACCACCTATGGTTGCTGTATAGTTTTTGAACAAAATCCGATCGTTGGTTATAAAAAATAAAATACAAAAATAAAAAAATAAAAAAGTTCCGATAGTTATGAAATTTTGCAGGGTCAATAAGTACAACATTCTCTCCTCTATTTTACAAAATTTTCAGCTAAATCGGTTAAGACCTTAAAGACTTATTGGTAATCATTATTTGAAAAATGATGTTAAAAAATCAAGGAGGCAGTGAAGATTCAACATTGAAAGTTTTTGTCTTAAAGTATTTTGAAGGTATGGCTATGTTGGTATGTAACATTATGGGAATGTCGTACTCGGGTCGTGTTGCACGTACCGGTGCTCGCTCAACAACGCGACGTGACTTTTGCGTTTTCCTAGTAGGTACCCAGGGCCAGGTTACCCAAATCCAAAGGTCTGAGCCTTGTGTTATCAAGATCACATTATCTCAGCGCGCTCAAGACTTTTGACCAAATCACACTGCCTCTCCTAGAAAATTCAGTTGACTATTGTTGCTTGCCAAGTGTGAGAATACATGCCTTTCAGCACAATTTGGTTCCCTCATGGTAAAGATATGAAATTCATAATATTAATATTGAATTCTATTTTAACCACTGAGGCCACTTAGTAAACATTTCCCATTTGCATTGATAAATGAGGTTAGCCTGTCTCCCATTCATTACATTTCCAAAAAATCGTAATGGGGAATTTGAAACGTTTTTTTTTACTGTTTCCAAATTCATAGCATATCAAAAGTTTTAAAGATTTCAAAGATCCTCGAAAAATGAAAATAATTTTAATAAGCCGTTTATCCGATGATGAGCTAACAGACAAACAATGAACAAACATACAAAAGGAGCTCAAGTACAATCTTCACGAGAAACATTTCTTCAAATGTACTCAAAATTCATAGCGTTTCTGTATTCCTGTAGAGAGCAAAACGACAAAAAAAATCCAAACAACAATATGTTTTCACATGTTTTCCAAACTCTATACCAGGGAAATTTTTTGGACCGCAATTAGTTTTTTCCCCACATATTTCCTCATACTATTTTGCCATTGTTGTCGAGGTGGTCATCAGTCCCTTGGTCTCCTACCTGAAATTCTATCATTCTTCTTGGCAATCTCGCTCCGTCGATTCTTTTTCCATGTCTGAACCACTTTATTAATCTTATAAATAAAATCTAGTATAACAAATACTTTGATATTTATAAGGAATATTTGAACGAAATACAGAGGTTGAGGCAACTGAAATGCATTTTCTCAGGTGTTGATTGCAACTGAATAGTTGGTAATACTAATATCATTACTAAATTTGGCATTAATGTTAATAGAGTAGGGCCTATGTCAAACATGGTTGCAAAGAATAACAAGGCATTGCAAACCAAGTCTAAAAAGTAAAAAAATTAGTGGAAAATAAAAAAGATATGGATTTTAATTCAGGAAATTCTCATTCAAACTCAACAAATTAACCTGCAACTGCGAGTTAACGTTGAGATTCCGTATGAAAATTGCGTTTAAAATCTGAACACTTGGAATAAATTACAGAAAAACACAAAACTTTAGAAAATTACTGAGATTTTGCGATTTATTTGTTCAAAATCGATGAATTAATTGAGGAATACTCGTCCTGGATCTCGTTAGGGATGCACACGATAATCGATATTATCGATCAATAATCAATAATGGATGTTATTTCGATAATCGATAACCAAAATTCATTATCGATTATCGAAATATCAAATAATTGGTCAATAGTGCACGAACCAAACTATTATCTCATGTTGTGCCATGCCATGCACTGGCTGGGCTGATGATGTCACACTGGAGATTTATGTTTGGAAATGAGAAACCAAACACATGACATCGAAGACAGCAAGGCAGCTAACGGAATGCGATTGTATTGTTTTGACTTACACTTGAGGTTCCACTTATAGGTCGGAACAGGCTTTGTTGGTGATATCGATATTATCGATAATATCTATTCAATAATGACTTTACCATTTTGATAATCGATAATGAATAAAGTATCGATGTGCATCCCTAGATCTCGTAGATTGATTCTTTTTTCTTGTTGTCTGGAAATATGATTAAGCGAGCGTTTCCATTTGACTCTGCCGGAAAATTTAGGCACTGGTTTTGTTTTTTTGTTTTTTTTTTGTTTGTTTGTATGTCTCGCCATAACGTTCGAACGGAGGCTCGGATCGAGTTGAAATTTTGACCATCCGCAAGCTTCGTTCTCGATTGAATGCCATAAGTTTTGTGGCAAAATCGTTCAAAAAGTTAAAAAGTTACATTAAAGTTAATCGAAAGTTTTTTTTTTCAAACTAAACGGCGACAAAATCTGAGATAGCCAAATCATTTAGAATGTCCGTCCGGTCACGAATATGTTAATTTTATTTTGATCCGATAAGTTGTGTAGATGGAAATTACATTATATAACAAAAGTAACGTTGCCATGGCAACGAAAAGACGCGCAAAGTTTCTAATGCACTGCCACCTAGAAATAATCAAAATACTTTCGAGGAAGCAGTCTATTATTTGTCAACAAAGAGTTTAAATAGTTTTCCCAAGGAGTCAAGGTCCTCTAGATGGCGGTGGATTTTGAAGTAAAGATTTACACACGGGTTTACCCAAATACCTTGGCAATAATAAATAAAATTGGAAACATGGCCCTGTGAACGTCGCAAATTTTAAAATTTAAAAAAATGTGCAATGTGGGTCTAGCTATAGCACGTGCTCGCTTATCAACGCGTCCAACTGAGCGTTTCCTAGTATAAATATACAGTATATTCATTAGGTATATTCATAAAGGCTGAACAAAATAATTTTTCTTACAATCCCAAGGTAATAAAGCTCGTTGGTCTTTTGGTTAGCGTCTCTGCTTCCAATGCAGAAGGTCCAGGGTTCGATTCCCGCTAAAGTCAGAAGTTTTAAACTTCTGATTTGGACTTAAGTCCATCAGTTCTTGTCTAAGGAATTTGTAAACGGTGACTTTGGAGCCACCCTAGCAACGAGGCACATGATAAATTTAAAGCCTTTCTGAACCGGCCTTGTTGATTCTGGCATTGATCCGCGGGTGTTCGCACTGTCCGTATCACTGATTGCTATATTTCCTATTACAAATATCGATCTTTGGTTGGTTATCGCTTACTCGTCGATTGCGTCGGGGCCCACAGAGTTGGCTTGGTCACATTAGTTTACTGTCTCTCACTGAAAATCAGTTAAATATGACTGAGTGGGTAGACTCTAAATACGAATTTATTTATTTTTATTTATTTATAACAAAATTACCATATTTTTATCTTCTATCTCCAGGTCGCTCCACTTAATTCCTTGCACCTACTTGGTTTCCATCCTCATATCATATTTGGTCCCATCTACTCATATCTACTCATTATACAGGTACTACTATCATACTGTAATAATCGTAAAATCATGCTACGTACAACTATATTATCGTAAATTATTTGTAATTACTTTTGTCTGAATTATAGTTTTTTTGTATTTCCATCGTAGTCAACAGCTTCTGAAGGCACCCTTAGTCTTGCAGCTCTATTTAGTTATCACTTTGGGAATCATGCTGGTTCGAATCTAGCATCAAGATAGAATTTTGTAATTGTATTTTTAAATCTAATTTATTGTCAATTGTCATGGGATAACTCCACTCTATTGATTGTGATATAAAGCAACACACGCACAACACAATAAATAATAACGTATTTATTTACAAGATGTGTTGCATCATCCCCTTATCAATCAATGTACTAGAGGTTTTACTATATTTTATTAAGTTTCAGCGATGACAGCTGGAAATGGAGTGTTGTGTGGCTTGTTGTTTGTGCGAGTTTATTGCTGCTTAAAATTCAGAAGGACCACAATTCAAATCATTTTTGGTTTTGTTCTTTCAACATTTGAAATTAACTTTTACAATTCAATTCTAACGTACCGTACTATTAGCTGTAAATTTGAAGCCGCCATAGCAATGAGCCACACAATAAATGGTATTGTGTATACCGTTGAAAATTATTTACTGTAATCAAGTACAGGCAACAACAAATAGATATATTTATTATTTATATAGTACTAGATATCTATTTTTTAGATGTATTTATGGTCATTGAAGACATCTTCCTATGGTTTTAGCTTCACTGTAAACTTTGTTAGCCAATGCTAAAAAAATAATTTTCCACGTAATTGTTTTTGTTCTTGGATGCCCTCGTGATAAAGTAGCGGAATGCAGTTAGTCATTGGTGAATTTTCCACTTGTAATCAAAACTGCCGACGGCTTGATTTCAACCGAGTCTTGTCTAATTTGAATTACCCACTCTCCCTGCCCTAAGCAACTCAGCTAGAGGAGTAGTTTCCCAGCTGTGCAGTTCTACTGTGCAATGCTGAACCCACCCTTGAAACGTAATCTACATTATTGCTCATTGGAAGATGTCTACTAAGTGATTTTGCTACCAACATTCTTGGAGTTTATTAGTAGGTGCGCCACTCTCTGCGAGGGGATAGGTAGCTGGTGAATTAGGTAGTAGGGATGTCAAACGATTAGTACTTTGGCTAGAGGCCTGTTCAAATGGATTTTCAGATCCTAAACAATATCGAGTCCTGTCCATTGTGAATCAAAAATAATGTATTCGAATAATTATGATCGATAAAGGAAAATCAATTGGTTCACCATCAAAACGGTAGTAGGCACTTTAGTAGAGGAATGTGTAGACTCAATTCCACTTATCCTACTGGAAGGTCCGCCTACTCCACACACCTTTCTGTCGTATATGGGTGGTCTGTCGAGACCAAGATTTGGCATTCGGCCATTCAAACTTGGCCATGAAACAAAAAAATACCTGAATGTTCCATCAAAGACTGGACTCAAAACCAAACTCTTTTTAACTAGAAACGATGTAGGAAGAGAAACGCCAGAAATACGAACCAGCTGGAAATTTGAAAAAGTAAACTGGACAGATTTTAGAAATGAAACAGAAGAAAAATGCATCGAAAGAGGAAAAGAACATGAATATAGACCAAGAGCAAGACGGAATAGTAGAATATTACAATACGCAGCAAAACATAGCATACCTAGGAGCAAGATTCCCAACTACACTTGCATTTGCAGTCGCCTCTGAAATTGAGTGACTTGGGAGGGTCACATGACTACCAAAATGTACGTTTTGAGCAGAATGCAAGTTTTAAAATCACATCGTATGGTTCTACCCACAGCCGAAAAGCTTGTGGGTTGATATTTCAGGCAATGTAAGCTTTTATTTTACATGGCCATGACTTTGATTAAGTATTATTATTCGTTACTTAACATTGTTGAGTATACCTAATAATGGAAGTTTGTGTTAAAGCGTTATTTTTGTACATCACATCATGAATAACCACTTTTCTAGCTTATGCTTACTATATGCCTAATAATATCACTAAATACTTGTGAATTGCATTCTACAATGACAATTATAGTGCTAGGATGCAAGGCGTAATTAATAATACATAATTCTGATTGGTTAGGGGTTGTTTCAAATTCACAAAGCTTCCACTCAACACTCATTTATCCCACAATGTACATTTTGATTTAAAAAACTTGCTTTTTAAGTCGCCCTAAATGAGGTGAGTTAGGATTTACGTTTTGACCGTGGCTTGTGGCTACAAACGCATTTAAAACTTGACCTCCTGGAATAATGAACTCAAGACGATGAAGCACCTTGAGCAAGATAAATTTAGAAAAGAAATAGAAAAACACAGGGGAGCGTGAAGCAAGAAAACAACTAATTAGACAACCAAATAGATTACAAATAGGGATGCACACAATAATCAATATTGGATAACATTTTGATAATCGATAATCAAAAGTCATTATCGATTATCGATATAAATAATTGGCTGAGATTGGTTGAGATAATTGGTTCGGGCCGAAACACGTAATTCGTATTTCCTGCTTGGGCAGACAGAGATGGGTCACAACTCACAAGGTGTCTTACTCCAGATTTATGTTTGCAAGCAAACTTAGCCGACAGCAGAATCTTAAAAAAAAATGACAACACAGACAGGACAAGGCAGCGAGTGGAATGAGATTGTATTGTTTTGAATTTCATTTACCACATTTGAGATTTCATCTATGTCGGAATGGTATTAAATTTTTTATTAGTAATTTCGATATTATCGATAATGATAATACCATTTTGATATTATCGATAATGAAAAAAGTATCTATGTGCATCCCTAATTACAAAACAGATTTGCACGATGCATCACTGAGAGCCTTTCACCAATTTGCTGAAAATATCAATGTCATGTCCCAGACATGACGAAAAAAGCAGAAGTAATTCCAATCCTAAAGAAAGGGAAAGATGGAATAAAGTAGAAAGTTATAGACCGATAGCCCTAACAATACTATGGCGAAGGTAATGGACTCAAGGCTGAATCCTTGCTTGAAGAGAATGACTTATTGTCGCCCATCGATCTCTATTTACGTTTCGCGCGGATAGTGGATTCATACCTGCCAGCCGACCAGGTCGGACTAATTAGAGGGTTTTCTTACTGTTAAACTACATAAACAAAACGATTACGAATCTGTGAAAAGATTTTGTGCATTGAGAAGTCATTTTGTGCATTTCAACGCAACGCACATAGGCATGTTTGCCGTAAATATGCAAGTTAGCATCTCTTGTACCTTCTGACTCAATGGTGGGAGTACATGCAGTTGTTAGCAAGGATAAAGCAGATCGAGGTCAAGGAACTAAGTTACACATTCTGAAACTGATTAATGAGGAAAAAGAAGTAATACTGCTGTGGGTACCTGCACACTGCAATCTGCATGGTAATGAGAAGGCAGACTTTTTGGCTAAGAGGGGCAGCAAGATGCCACAAACCGAGAAGGCACTGTTTTATAAGGCAGTCAAGTCCTGTCTAACATTTGCTGCTAAGAAGTCAGTGTAGAGGAAGTGGGAGAAGGATGCAAAGGACAAGCCATGGCAAAGTATAACATCAAGAAAGACAAAACCACCCAGATATAAGAACAGAATGGTCTCATCTGCTAAGTTCAGACTTGACACAGGCCAAGACCTACTGGGTCAACATTTGCATAAAGTAGAATGGGGGCAGATTCAAGCTTATGCAGCTTGTGCGGTAAGGAAGAACAGAACTGAGAACACATTTCCAGTTGTGAAAGGACTGTCTGAACTTGACGCAATGCCAGATAGCATTGCACAAGTAGGGCTTGCCTACTTTGGTGAATATTAAACCATCAATAAATCGATGTTGTCGATCTATGTACTAATGCTCTACCTTTAAACAATAGTTTTGACAAATACATTATTGATAACAATACTAAATTTACTGATCTAGTATATCGAATTGAAAGCCAGTAGATAAGTACTAAAAAATTATTGGGAAATTGTTTGACATCTTTACAAAGTAGTTTAAATAGTAACTGGTTCAGTGACTGTTAGTATCAATAGGAAATAAAATTATTCCAGACAATTTTCTGAATTTGAACTGACTGCACAATTAACATCCATTGCTTTTACCCTTCTACTTTTGAGCTATTTAGTATTTACTCGTTCACTTTGAGGGAACCTATCCAAATACTGAGCCGTCTACTGGACCTAATTACAATTAGAATCTAGAGAAACACTCAATAAAACTCGTGTTAAGAGTCTTCACGAGACATGTACACGCTCGTAAGCACTCAAATTAAGATACAACGCTCTGGAGAAAAACATATGTGAATTCTAAATGCACATGACGCAGACATTTTTATGTAGAACAACATTACAACCAACAGAATTGCTGTATGTAATAAACCCTACTATACACAATGGTTACGCATAAAGTCGACTCAATGGAAACAAGAATAGGTTGCTCCCGATCCATAGACTTTATGCTTAAAGGGGCTATTAACTCAAAAAATTTTTTACCACATGATCTATAGCACGATACTACACTAAAACGACAGTTTAAAAAATTATACCTTGTAACTGTGATTTCAAATGAATTTTTCCATTTTTTTTGGTCCAGAAATTTGCAAAAATTGGTGTTTTGGGAAATTTCTTAAATCGGCTTTAACCTGCTTCTTTTTTGGTCCACATAGATACTAGAGCACAGTATCAATCTAAAATGCCCCTTTGTAACATCGTGTCTTGAAACTGTGCCCAAATATACCCTCAAACACGCAAAAATATGCGTTCCAAAATCACACCCCGTGATGGTAATCAGCGTATTTTGACCGAACAACTATCCCAAATTACAAATCAAAGTATAGAGAATTTACAGAATAGGCTGTAGAGCACGTCAATAATGGCCAATATTTTTTTGGATCAAAATCCTCCAAGGTCACGGGGCATAAAGATCGTCCCCATGTTATTTCTTATGGGAGATTTTTGCCGATGGGACCTAGCTCGAAAAATGTCATGTTTGAAATTTTTTTGGGAGGTCATGATGGCCCCAATAATTTTTCTGTTGATTGCTAAATTCATTAAATAAATAAATTCATTTTTCTCCAGAGCTTTGTAATCTTAATTTGAATGCTTACGAGCGTGCTGTGTACATGTCTGTCTTGTGAAGACTTTAAAGAAATTCATACTGCGAGACAAGTGCGGGGAAGTTCAAGCGCTCTGGTTTCTGTTAATTGCAGTGAAATTGTTGCTTAGATAATGATCATATTTCACAAAATCGTTTGTCAAGAAATGTTCTTTGAATAATATACACAAAAATATCAATTGACCGTAGGTCAATTCCAAACCAATTAAATTCAGTCCAATTAATTCCAATAATATTATAAAACAAATTAAATAAATTACGTCATAAATGTTAATTTTGCTTGTTTATTTAAATTTTATAAAATTTCTCTAAGCTCATTTTCAAACATACCATTCCGAACATTAAAATCAACTTGAATACGTGGGGTAACTAATTAACTTGTGAGAGTAGATTCATAGTTTTGGCTCACAAATTATAACTACAATTGATGCATCGCCCTAAGGATTTTAGACTAATTTCTTGCAACCGAGTGTGAATAACAATTGACGTTCCTGCGAAATATGATCACAAGTAATAATAATAAATTAATAGGACAGCAAACAATAGAAACCAGAGTAAGAGTAAATTGCCCGTGATAGCCTCGAATTCTCTTAACTTGTGCAATTCAAGTGCTCAAATGTTACTACAAAAATTTGGTCATGTAATTTTCAAAATTTGGCATTTGTATGACAATTTAAAATTTGTAATGCTCCTACAGTATTTTTGAAATTACTATTTTAGTTGGCTGTATTATTGGCCAAAAAAAAGTCATGGTAGATGGCAGCACTACAAAAACAACATGGCGGATCATTGCGGTATAAAGTGATCGCACTCCATCTCCACTCATGTATTTTCGGTTGCAATTTGTCCAATCCAAATAATAATCTGTAATGTCAGAAAACCCTAAGGTTAGGTGGGACGAAGTTATAAGGTTTATAGGTGATGGCCTACGGCCGTAGGCCTATAATTAAGGAGGGGGAAGGTGTTTAGGAAGCAAATCACATAGCCTAGCCTAGCCTACTAGGGCCTAGGCCTACGGTCCTATGCTGTGGGATTAAAGGCAGAAACAGACTGCTTTGAGATTTTTACACTTTGTTTACAAACCTAAAAATTTACGCCGCCTCACAAAATTGGAAGTAGGCCTAGGCCTAAGTACAACAATACGTGATGATTTGACTAAACAGGTGCACAAGGCAGGTGCTTCTGGCCATTACTTGCTGTCACCTTGACATTGCCTAGACTAGGCCTACCTAGCCCTAGCTCTTAGTTCCTTCCTTTACCTATTTATTGTCTATTCTATTCAGTAATACAAGTCAATGATTGTTACGAGGTACATAGAGAACCCGATTACGATTTACATCACCTCACTTGAAGATCAGCTGCACCGATCTTGAGAAGTGGCGGGCAAGCTAAAACTGACTGCAGGAACTTTGTATGTCCCAAGACCAAAGAAGGAAATGTGCTACGTTAAAGAAACGGCCGTTCCTGGTGAAGAAAAGAGTTTTAAGTGTACATTCTTGGCCTAGGGCCTAGGCTTACGACTGTTTTTTTTTTATATCTAGGGCCTAGGGCGACTATAGTCTAGGCCTAGGCCAGCCCTACGCCCATTTTGACAGCTCGCGGCTAGGCCTACCCTAAATGCATCTCTGCAAGGGCCTAGGCATAAGCAATGGATTTATATTTCTTCATTAACCTATTATTTTAAAATATTTTCTTGGTTTGTAAAGTATGAGCCACACACATAGGCCCTACATACTTTGTAATAGGCCTAGGCCCTACCCCCTATGCATAGGCTAGCCCTAGTAGGCCTAGTTTTCCCGATTTTCAATACGTGTGCCCATCTCTTTCTAAGCGTCAGGTCTTTAGGAAAAAGATGGAAACACACAACTTTCCCCTTACTGTTGCATTTAGGAATGGAGCAGTAGCTATTACAAACATTCGTATTTGCCTAAAGAGACATAATAACGAAGTCAACGAGCCTTGTTTACTTATGGGATGATCGCCGCCAATTACAACCAATACCGCAATGCGTAGTACACGCGCCGCCGCCGCAGCGCTTCGATAGACTTTTTTTCGCGAATAACTAGCACACCTAGGCCTACACAATAACTGTTAGTACATTGGTAGCTAGAAGACCAGCACAGATAATTTTAATTTTATTGTTGTGCATCACTAATAATGCTGCCGGTTGTGAAATAATTGGATGAGCGTAGCGAGCGAAGCGAAGATTCCATTTCACTACACTGGAGAAAAAAATCCGGAATGTTTTTTTTTTTTTTTTTTTCTTTCTTTCTTTTTTTTTTTTTGTATTTTTGTGTGTCTGTGAACACGATTCCGGCTAAACCAATACTCCAATTGCGATGAAATTTTATGGAGGTCTATGAAATCTCTGAACGAAGAACTGCACGGGGGGAAAAATCGATCGAAAAATTATTTCTCATGAAAATCGCAATTTTACGATTTTTTTTCGATTTTTAACAAAATTCTTCGATTTATAACACCTGCATGCTTTGTCCGATTGTAATAATTTTTTCACACAACCTTTATTTTATGAATTGATATATTCGTGTGAATTTTGAGCTTTATCGAAAGATAAATTTCTTTAAAAAATCGCAATTTTTGAATTTTTTTTATTTTCAAATTTCTTTGGCTTATAGCACCTACATGCTTTATCCGATCGTAATGATTTTTTCACAGAACCTTAATTTCATGAATTTATATATTCGTGTGAAATCTGAGCGCAATCGAAAAATTATTTGTTATGAAAATCGAAATTTTACGATTTTTTTATTTTTTTAAATTACGAATAATTAAAAAAAAAAAATTAAAGTTTATTTTTTATTTAATTTAAATTAATTTAAAAAAAATCAACTAAGTTATGATTTTTTCACAGTACAACAGAAAATCCGCAAAACACTTAACAACTCAATGCACCAATTACGCTCATCCAACAACGCGGCGGGACTTAAGCGTTTTCCTAGTTGAGATATTATAGTTGGCTCACAAAAACACATATCTAAAATTGTTATACTGCTCTCGTATTGTTGTCTGTCCTTGGTCCACAGATTGATCTTGTTTACTCTTCCTAGAACCCAACTTGCCTTCGCTCGGCCCTCCGACACGATTGCCAACATTGCACACGTACGCAAGTTGGCAACCTTGAGAGAGCCGAGCTTAGGTAGCAGATGGGGTAATTCAGCGTAGCAGCCTCGTATGAGATTGTTGGCATTCTGTTGTTTGTTTCAGGTAGTTGGAATGGAACATCTGCCGCATGACGTCTACCTTCCACTTCTCTGCCGTCGCACGTTTACCTTTAAACATCGGCTCTCCACCTCTGCCTCCGAATTTGCTACATGTCACTGGTGCTCTTGGCCAGCATAAGCTGTACGAATGGTATGCGTGAACCCCTAATACTTTTGTTTTTCAAGGCCGTGGACATAGCCTACATTATGGATACCATTTACTGTACTACCTGTTCTACATTATGGATATACCTTTTACTGTACTACCTGTTCAATATATGTCATGTTTTAACTCATGCTGTTGTTTACTATTTTTTGTACTTGGCACCTGTACTAATTCCCATGTACTTTCTTAGCAATGTGATGTATTAGAGCTGACATCTGTAAGTAAGTCTTTGGACCAACAGAGGTCATCTCCAGCTTAACTTCTGTTCAAGTGTGAACTTGAACACAAGTTAGCTGGAGATGATAACTGTTGATCCATATAGACTTAATTACAGATATCAGCTCTATACAAACTTCCTCTTCCATTTAGGACTTGACCCAGTTTATGGAGATAGTCTTTTTTTCCAAGGCCATCAAACCATGAACTAGATCAGCTGCTAACCTTGCAGGGGTTAGCAGTTGACCTAGTTTATGGTGATAGTCTATTTTTACAAGGCCATCTTGGCCTAGGTCAGCTGCTAATTGCAGTTGACCTAGTTTATGGACTTAGCCATTTTTTTCAAGGCTAACTATTAGTATAAATAATTAATGTAGGTAAATAATAACAATTGTATTAGAAAAATATATATATTATTTATTAAAACATTGTAAAATAATACAAACATTTATAAAAACAATACAAATATTAGTAAAATATAAGAAAATTAATACAATCAAAGCAAAAAAACAAGCAAAAAACAGAAAAAATGGGCCAAAAAAGCGCTTTTTATACTACCTAAGTCTTTTTTGCACTTCAGGGCTACCATATCTAGCGTCAGAACTTTTCACTTAAGCAGAGTGTTCTCCCCAATGCAGAGACGGGACTGATGACGAAATTCGTAGAGGTCCACTTCCCAAACATTTAGTTGTGGTTGAACGTACGAAGGTTCAATCACAACTAAGATATTCAGAAAATGGCAACCTCTCGCGGGATTCCATATCAGCCCCGTCGGTGCAATGGGGATAACACTCTGTTAAGTGTAGCAAAAGTAGCAAAAGCAGCAAAAGAGTGAATAGCCAACACCACTATGCAAGTCGATGCAGCCATGAGAACAAAATACACCAGGTCTCCTCCCGGGGTTAAGTGGCCAACATTGCTCCTAGTTTTATTACGGGAAACCCTCAAGTACTTCTGTGCTTGCCAAATGAACAGTACCCTTCCTCAATGCTTTGGAATTGGATTTATTTATTTATTTAATGTCTATCCCGATACAGTTATAATTTAAACAGTGATTTACAAATTAAACAAATATATTTTTATTTAGAGTCTCCCACAATACTAAAAAAATGCACAATTATAGAGGCCTTCCAACTAGAAAAGAATCCAAGCCACTGGAGATTTCTACCAGCTGTTGCAGACTGGCATTTTACTCATCCTCTGACAGGGCCGATATTGCTATTCACAAACTAGAAAGGGAGTCGTAACTGCTAATTAAATTGTGAACACACTAGGAATGTACAGCGATAATTAAATAAGATTGATAATCAAAAATAAAGATGACTGCATTATTGATTCCTAATATCGAACTATGATGTCGGTAAAAACGGTTCCACTTCTACTGGCGGACAGGCGTGATCTCCACTGAATGTTTCAAAAAAGTAAACACCAAATTTTATTATTTTTAAATTGAATAAATAAATTTGTATTTAGAGTCTACCCACTCAAAGAATTTTTGACTTTTTTAGGATGCAATTCTATTTAAAAAAATATAGTCTAAACATTATTGATTATTGTGTGCATCCCTAGGAGAAACACACGAGGTTAAATACAAAAAAGTTTGAATTCTCCCCCCGGGGTCAAGCAAGCACAGAAGAGTTTGAAGGTTGCCAATGAGCTCAATTACTGCTCTCGTTTTTAAGGTAGTAGACCCCTGCCAACATTATGTTATGAGGTTTTGTGAGAACTAGCCTGCACGAAAAAAGATTGTAAGGTTATACAAACTGTACCGATTATATTTGAATATTGTTATTTTTTCTTGCATCATATAGTTACAACAAAACCACATTACTGTTGCAATCAGTCTTTAGATATTTTGCACCGATCTTGAGATATCACTAAAAAACTGTATATCTGCAGGGGTCTTGCTACCCTAAGAAGCCAGGTTCTTCTGGGTCGCGTATGTATAAGTTCTCACAACTGTCGGCCACAACAATAGGTCTGTTCATTTCTAGTACTTAAGTTAAAAAGCAAACATTCTCCTTGGCTACAACAATATGGCTTTCAGATTAGTAGAATTAATTGAATTGTTGCAAAGGAATACAGTTGAGTATATTCTTTTAAGCAGTGTTGTCTGTAAGCAATGAATAATATTTGGCATTGTTCTATGACCAGTGATATTGAGTGATACTAGTGACTGATTTTTGCTTTGTAAAAAAATAATTTAGTGTAAAAAGAACAAGGACCATTAGACAAACTTTAAAATTACTGTGTTTAAATTAGAATTTTCCCAATAAGACAGTAAAAGGGGGCTCAAATCTATTACTGAGTGAAATAAATCAATAGTACATAGGCCTACTATTATTCAAATTCAGAAATACACTTTATTTTCAATCAAAAGTAAAAGTCATACTTCTGTATTAATTCAAGTCTATCTTCTTCTGAAATGCCCACATTTGGCCAACCATGCCATCATGTAAGGTCTGGATCTAGCAGTAAAGACTGTTTCTAGTCCTCACAGCACATACATACACTAAAAATAACATGTACCTTGAGATAGGTTCTGTGCTGAATTCATTGTCAAAACCTCCCAATATATCTATGAGTTTGTTTATTTTATGTTTATCATATTCAGTTACAAAAACTGCCAAACAGTAACACTGCTTTGAAAGAATGTGTAGGCCCCTACTCTTTACAAATTAAAAAAAAAATCTTGAAATTGGTTTGTTTTTGGCAAAACAGGGAAATAACCTTTGACAGATGTTGGTGTGTAACTGTAAACTAATATCACAACAATGCTTTAGTCACGGCCAGTAAATAAATAAAAATAAACGAGTATGTGGAGTCGACCAACTCGGATGCAAGTTACCTACTGATTTTCAGGGTGGACATTTTTACTGTGATTTTGTTTACTAAGGTTTATTGTTGGCTTGAAAGTCACTTTTGAATTTTTTATGTACTTACTTTGGGTCCAAATATTATTTATTATTAACTATTATATACATAAATCTTAGAAAGTCAAAAAAACTTGCTGGAACCAGGATTTGAACCCAGGACCTTCTGCATTGAAAAGAGGAATAAGCCCAAAGGACCAACAAGCATTCAGATGCAAAAGGGCTTAAAGGCAAGCATGAACTTCCACAAACATACATACGTATTTTGTAAAATTGATCTTTTTAACTAATTCATAGTGACAGTGATTACTATATCAGCAATGTTTGAAACTACAGTTTTCTTTGTTCGATTTCTCTTGTCTTTTGAATTTATTATTCATATTGGTTAAGAAGTTACCGGTACTAATTTAATTACATGTACCAAACTACCAATATTATTGCAAAGCAACAACTGCATACCGGTATACTTCTGATAAGTGAACAGTATAATAGTTATGTTATGTCGATATTACTATTATGACAAAACTATCAAAACTTGACAAACCCTACAGTAATAGTTTAGATTGGAGAAGGGTTGACAGGTTGGGAAAGCATAAAGAACATAAAGCCCAGCCTGAAGGGCTGGGGGCGACAAAACTTTTCACCTGCTGATTACAACTGCAGCTAATTTAAAGTTGTTTGTTACCTTAATCCACGACGCGTTTCGTCCTTCACTATCAGGTAGTATTAGTTGAGGAAGAATAACTAGTACTTGACTCTACTCTACCCTATGTGTGAGTCCTGTACCACTTTATATACGAATCGGGTTTGCCAAAAACGAAACCTGTTTCAAGCAGTTTACCTGAGGAACAATATTCCTTCATCAATAGTATCTGTATAGGGCCTTCTATACCAAAGGATATTATATACAACGCCCTACCGGTAGGCCTGCCTAGATTGAGTTATTGTTGTAGCCGAATAATTGAACAGACCAAGGTATTGTTGTTTGCAAGTATGCCAGTGGTACATGATACATAATCAAGAGAGCTGCCTTAAAGAACAACGCTTACAACCAGGGACACTTGCAAATCACGGTGTCAGTACTTCTAGGATTATAGTAATCAGAAAATGGTTTGAAACTTGGAAGCCAGACTGTCAATTGCAATTGACCGTGATTAGGGTTACAATGCCATCACCGTGGAATTATGTGAGAGATTTAAAACTATTGACATAAACAGCAATCTTGTAGGGTAAAAAAGGTTTTACATGTGCCAAGATATCTAAATATTCCAACTAAGTATAAATAATATAAATAAATATATCATAAACGGTATTGTAAAACGTACCCTTTTGATAGTTAGTAAATAGCGGTTTGCTCGGCCAAAAAGCATCCTGCGTATATACAATTTTGCAAACTTGTCAATAAAGCATACATGGACGTTCCAACAGTCATAGATTTTCAAAATTTTGACTTGATCAGCCAGAAAAAATTCACGAATATAGTCAATTTTGGACTTTTTAACAAAATTGAAATTCGTGAAATCTAATTTATTTTTTATAAATTATTTCAAAACAAATTTTAGGAATGTGTTACTATAGAAACCTTTATTTCCACTTTCTTGAGATATGTTCAAAATTTCTAGCAACTGTGATGTCATTCAGCCGAGCAAACAGAAAATTGCCTAAAAAAGGGGTGGTGAACGCTCTTAATTCAAAGCCTAAGGACCCCAAAAATCCCAGTTTGAATTATAAAAATTTAAATTAAAAGAAAGATGCTTCTGTAAGGGCTTCCAACCCTAGGCTACCTTGAAATAATGACGGTTTACTGTAAATTTGTGAGGATTTGATATACAACAATACAGCATGGCAACGAATACATACAGGCCTCTTTTTGCTTAGAATAACTTAATTTGTAAAACAAAATTGATAAAAGTTTTCTGAAATTGACTGTAATCGATGGCACTGTCACGACCAACATGTAAATTAAAAGGTTATCAAGATTTTGATAACACGGTAATTACTATATTACATTAAAAAATTTGTGAGAGAGGGACTGCTATCTCTTCCACTTATTGAACTGCGTTAAATGAATGGAATAAAAAAAGAGACAATTACCGCAATTTTAACCAATCCAAAATAGGCTACATATTTTCAATGTATAAAGTAGCCTTCCTGTATATGTACCGGAACAGTACGGAATATCGCATTATCGCAATATTGCAGCGCGTTGTTATTTGTTTTTATCGCATATTCACGTTTTATCGCACTTTATCGCCAATTCAAATTTGGTAAATTTGTGGTCATAAGTACCCAAAACGTTGACAAATGAAGACAAAAATATTACTATTTCGCATTTATAACATTGCAATTTTCTTGCATCTCGACCAATAACTCAACTTTTTGAAAAGTATGCCCGTATATATACGTGCGCGCCCGAGCACCCTGCCAGAGTATTCCCGTATATGTACGTTTTTATTTTTTTGGGTTGCACTTGCACAGTATTTCAAGGCATGGGTGCATCGAGCTGGAGCTCCGCCATGCAGTAGTGTTACCTATTGACAACATCTTGAAATATTTGGTGAAACATTTGTATCTATTTTTAGCATGTTTTTTGGGTTACCGGTGCGTGTGACGGCAGGCCTGGTGCGTGGTAGTAGGCAGCAACAAGTGTTATCGGTAGCTATGGCAAAGCGCGTGGATGTGAATGTAGACAAAATCTAGGAAATTATTATGAACATTGTGCGCAAATAAACATTTACTACACAAGAAAATACTGGTTATTAATCTCATTAAGAATTTTTCCCTTAGATTCTAAAATACATGAAAAAACTCACTTTAGGGGTGGCAAACCCCAATTTTAACTCACTTTTCAAAAGGTTAAGCATATCTTTAACTACTCTGAATAATGTAAAATTGAAATATACACAGTACACACATGATGCTGTTTATGTGAATAAGTTTATGGCCACTCACAAGTTCAAGGATGGATTACAAAATAAAGCAGCTAACATTTGATTTCACTAATTTAGCTGCACAACTAGTGCCAACAATGAAAGCTGATGACGTTAAGTCAGACACCTACTGCGCAGATCTGTCTACACATTCAAAACCAGAGTTAATGCTAGTGAAACGTTAAAATTATACAATCGCTTTATCCATCATAACAATTAACAAGCAACCAAGCAAGCAATTCACTTCAAATTGGAATAACTTCAAGAGTTGAGTACAGTCTATTGTCATGATTTTGTGATCCATCCAATAACGGGGAAATAGAAGGCTGTGGGCGACAGCGAGAAAACAACATGGAAACAAGTCAGCAATCGAGTAACAACCAACTCTCAAGTGTAGCTGGTCATTTTTAGTCACCCCATCTATAAGCTGTGTGTGTGGGTGTATTGTGTACCACATTTAAAAGTATGGTGTGAAATAGCCTCAATGATATATATTAGGGATGACATCGGGTACTCGGGTACCCGACCCCTACCCGAATCCTATCGGAGTCAACTCCTTTTTTCAAGAGTAGACCCAAAAAAAAAAAAAAAATTTTTAATGATAAATTGAATGAGATTGCACTGTTGTCTCGTTAGTCGTTATCTTATTCAAACTTAAACATAAAACATCAGCGAAGTTCTTGGCCGGGCCAAGAGACAAGCAAGGGTCATTTTCAAACACTTTTGTGACCGTTGAGAGACAATGACGATTTCTCAACGGATTTGTCCTCTAAGAAGGTTTTATAAAAAATTTACCCCCCATGCCCCTCGCGAAAGTGTGGGCTACCCCCCCGGGGGCCCCAAAAAATCCAATATGGCGGCCGTTTACCACACCCTGACACTATCTTTGCAATGGTTTAGCCTAGAGTATCGGTAGTATGTGGTTTTATGGTTTTGAGGGTCGAGGAATTCGTTTCTGAAGTCGGTTTGGCGATTAGAACCATTTTTTAAAGCTTTGAATCCAAGATGGCCGTCGATTTGCAGCTTGGAATAGCCAGTTTCTCGAAATCGTAGTAGAACTTTTCATATAAGACTCGAATGAAAGCCCTGTTACATAATTTTGAATAATTGACAGAAGAGCTCTCAGATAGTGCTCATAATCTAATAATTGGTCAAAACTTCAATAATAATACGAAAATATGTCCCTCCTTTTATAGACTTTAGCGATTTTCTAAAGTGCTGTGATAAGAGTGGCTATGGCACATGAATTGAAAAGGACAATGACGATTTCTCAACGGATTGTCGTCTAAGAAGGTTTTATAAAAAATTTAGCCCCCATGCCCTCGCGAAAGTGTGGGCATACCCCGCCAGGGCCCAAAATCCAATATGGCGGCCGTTTACCACATCTGACACTATCTTTGCAATGGTTTAGCCTAGAGTATCGCGTAGTATGTGGTTTTTATGGTTTTGAGGGTCGAGGAATTCGTTTCTGAAGTCGGTTTGGCGATTAAAACCCATTTTTAAAGCTTTGAATCCAAGATGGCCGTCGATTTGCAGCTTGGAATAGCCAGGTATCTCGAAATCGTGGTAGAACTTTCATATCAGACTCGAATGAACGCCCTGTTCACATAATTTTGAATAATTGACAGAAGAGCTCTGAGATAGTGCTCATAAATCTAATAATTGGTCAAAACTTCAATAATAATACGAAATATGTGCTCCTTTTATAGCAATTTAGCGATTTTCTAAAGTGCTGTGATGCTGAATGAGAAGAAAACTGTTTTCAACAAACGGAACGCAACAACGTCGCAAGGGAAAAGACGACTGTCAATCAAAACCCTCAAATGCCAGCGTCGCTATAGAAAGCATGTTGAGTCCCAAAACCATCGAGAATAAAGAAGGATGAGAAGGCAATCAGGATCTGCAGGCATGCATGAAAGATTTTTGTGCTGAGCCCTTTTGGGACATCTCGCAAACCTACATTGAGGTAAATTTGCAGTCTGGCCTGGTAGCCCCCCCAAGTTATTGCTTGACCTCAAGACGGCGCTTGGGCTTTGGTAAGGTTCAGATTGAAAACCCTTTCTGGAAGAGCGAGTTTTCCCCCAAACAAAGTCTTTAACTGCAACCATCCACAGAAATAAGAGGCGGAATTTCGCTACTGAGCAGATCTGTACATCATCTAGTACACCCATGAAAGTGGCCAGATGGAGAGGTCAGGGTAGTGGCCTGTTGAGCTTGCAGAGAGATCAGGTTAAAATTGAACTTGAGACAGCCCTTGTAGGGAGAGTGACTGAGGAGTGCCTCTCAATCTACAATGTCGATGGTTCAAGCGTAAGACTGCGAAGAGCAAGTTATAGATATATTTGATTAAAACCCAATTGCAGAGAAACCACGGGATCACGTCAGTCGGGTAGATATGGGGATGATCTGGCGATTAGCCACCCCCAGACCAGAGGACCGTGAGGCTAGGAAACGGGAACGGCTCGAGGTACCACTGGAGTGACTCCCTTTGATAAGATATGCTCGATAATTCTCTCACGCCACGCTGATGCACGTCTCATCATACTCTTAAACGACAAGTATGACCTTCCTTTAGCATCAAGGATGATGAGCACGATCGAGGGGCAGCAAAACATCTACACATCCCAAATGTTTTCCCTAAGCCTGAAACGCGTTTCCAGAAGCTGCTGATTCAATAAGCTCATGGTCAATTCTGGAAATAAGGTCAGACTGCAGAGACTTGTGAAGGAACAGATGAAACAAAAATTGGTCCCGCTTCGGAGTGGTGTCATATATTGTGAAGACAATACGTCAACTAACCTGAGCACTGGTGTGACGAGCGATGAGTACGTTTTCAAGCATCCAGAAGCAGACACAATGCTGCTTTTAACGTATGCCAAGTTGAGAGCTGGGAATTATACTGGGGCAGTTGTTCTAGACCAGCGAGGCACAGATGTATATGTACAAGCAGCTTATGTCTCACAAAAAATTCAGAGGAGACCTGCTGATAAAACGCAAGCATTCAATGATCAACTGCAATGCCCTACTGTCAGCAGAGGTCGCCGATGTCATCATCCCTCTACATGTCATTACAGGCAGTGACCAAACTCAGGGTTCTATGGGCATGGCAAAAACAAAAAATTGCAGAAATTAATCAATGACTCAGAGGCCAGAGAGCTTCTTGTAAGAGTAGGTGAAAGTCTGGAGCTAGAGGACGAAGTCAGAGCCAATATGAAAGCATTTGTCCTCTCAAAAGTCTATGCTGAAAGCGCAGATGCTACCTGCGCGCAAGCCAGAGCTTCGAAGTGGGCACAAAATGAAGAACAAAAGTACGATTCGACTCCCACCTGATGACGACTCGTTGGATCTCCATGTGCAAAGGACGAATTACATTGTGTATTGCCAGCTCCATTACGAGCTGCTAGATCATCCTTCCCCCCCAAATTTGGGCATGGCGGGAAATTCTAAATGGGAAGTGCCGACCAGTGCGCCACACCCTACCCCCCTTGCCCCCGCAGCTCAAAACTCGTGGTTGTCCAGATGACAGAGGTGAAGATAGTGGCAGCGATGATGAGAGAAGTGAGTGTGGAGAGGTCAACAGATTCAGACGAACAGTAATGGTGAAGTAGTGAGTGCACTAATGATTGTAGTCTAATTAAGAGATGTTATTTTGAAAGTTGTGCTTCAAAACAGAAGTCATAGCTCTACTGGCAATTATTCAAAATTACTTGAACAGGGCTTTCATTCGAGTCTTATATGAAAGTTTTTACTACGATTTCGAGAAACTGGCTATTCCAAGCTGCAAATCGAAAGGCCATCTTGGATTCAAAGCTTTAAAAAATGGTTCTAATCGCCCAAACCGACTTCAGAAACGAATTCCTCGACCCTCAAAACCATAAAAAAACCCCATACTACGCGATACTCTAGGCTAAACCATTGCAAAGATAGTGTCAGATGTGGTAAACGGCCGCCTATTGGATTTGGGCCCTGGCGGGGTATGCCCACACTTTTGCGAGGGGCCATGGGGGCTTAATTTTTTATAAAACCTTCTTAGAGGACAAATCCGTGAGAAATCGTCATTGTCTCTCGATTCATGTGCCATAGCCACTCTTATCACAGCACTTTAGAAAATCGCTAAATTGTCTATAAAAGGAGCACATATTTTCGTATTATTATTGAAGTTTTGACCAATTATTAGATTTATGAGCACTATCTGAGAGCTCTACTGTCAATTATTTAAAATTACTTGAACAGGGCTTTCATTCGAGTCTTATATGAAAGTTCTACTACGATTTCGAGAAACTGGCTATTCCAAGCTGCAAATCGACGGCAATCTTGGATTCAAAGCTTTAAAAAATGGGTCTAATCGCCAAACCGACTTCAGAAACGAATTCCTCGACCCTCAAAACCATAAAAACACATACTACGCGATACTCTAGGCTAAACCATTGCAAAGATAGTGTCAGATGTGGTAAAACGGCCGCCATATTGGATTTTGGCCCTGGCGGGGTATGCCCACACTTTCGCGAGGGGCATGGGGGCTTAATTTTTTATAAAACCTTCTTAGAGGACAAATCCGTTGAAAAATCGTCTTTGTCTCTCAACGGTCACAACAGTGTCGAAAATGACTCTACTAAGCAAGCTAGCGGGTGGAGTTAGTTATTGGGATTTTAGGGCACAAAACATTAAAGTTAACAGTGCCCATCGAGGGTGGGGGGGGGGGAACGGCCGGACAGCGTTGTGCAACTAGAGTAGTGGGCTAAAAATAACTTTTGCAAAAAAAAATCAAAAAAAAAAAAATTTTTTTTTTTTTTTGATTGCGGATCGGGGAGTCGACTCCTACCCGGTTCCAAAGGCTCCGGAGTCGACTCCAATATTTACTACCCGATGTCATCACTAATATATATAGGCTCAAAAGTCAAAACCTCTCAAAAATGTTCTGAATTTGGATTCTTATTTCTTAAATAGTTGAACTTTCACACCTACCACAACTACCGAGATTGAAATGACACAAGTGTCAAAATATCATAATAGGTTGTATTCAATTGACGTCATCACAGTCTGATATCGCCATCGTGAGGTACCACTTCAATTGCAAATGTCAAGTCCTATCAGTGACACTTATAGTTATGGCGTTTTCCATTGGCCGCACTCAGATCGCACTAGTGCGCACTGGATTGCCACTTGTCTTTTCATTTGTTCAGTTTTGTAATGTTATTCAAGTGGAGGTTGACAACAATGACATCTCTGCACTCGCCGAGTGCATGTCAATGGAAAACGCCATTACTTTGTTTCCTAAGCGATCCTAGAGTAGATCCTTTTGTCATATTGTGATTCTTCATATTATCTACAGTTTTTACTCACCTAAATATTCATACAATTTTCGTAACATGACGGCAGTAACCTTAGTAAATTTAATAACAAGCATAGCATTGTATCTTGGCAACTACAGATTGTAAACAAAATATAAACAAAATACGGAAGTTTTTGTTTCTAGAGAATCTGTTTCGAGTTGTACCTCATCCACCGCTTGCTTTATGTCCTATGAGAAATTAACTTAGTAATTATGCTCACATTATTTTATTATCGCATGATATAATGTAGTGAAGAATAAAATGTGTATTGATTAACGTTCACAGTACCAGGTTCGTTTAATAATGAGAAATTAATTCAAATTACCCAATAATTCAACACAAAGTAAAGTCAAGTAACACCAATAAGTTTAGAAGAAGAAAATAACTAAGGCGGTGCTCTGTACTGACAGGTAACGCTGCTTTATCTTCTAGATACGTAGCGCGTTTAGACATTTATTAGGGCTCACCGCCTGGGTAATCCATTGGTTCCTTGATAATTCCTATCAAAATCCTAGCAAAGGCAGTGAGCCCAAGGTCTTGGTAACCATGGCAACCAGAGTCGACAAAGAAGTTTCCCCGGTTTATCGTCGGTAATCAACCCATGGACCAAACAAAGTACAATGTTGAATATACAAATTTGCAGATAGGTAAGATATTATTCGTTGACAATGGATGTTATAATATAAATACATTTTTATATTAGATATTATCATTATTAGGCGTAGGTTTATGCCTCAGGCAAACTATTAGAATATATTAAATTGCTTGGCGTGAATTTGACTACATCCAGTTACACACTTTTGGACGGTGAGAACGTTACATTTCTAGGGCGGTGAGTCCCAGAAATTTTTAACACACGAACATCCAAATGCGCTTCTCTATTAACGTAGTTAATAAGATCCAGGTTCTGTACTGACAGGCATTACCTCACGATGGCGGTTATTATGTCCAATAATTACATTTTAATAGTATTTATTGATGTTTTTGTGACAGGCGTTTTATTTTAAAGTAGGGTTTTTGGGTTTTGGTAAGAGAGTAGGCCTTAGTGTGCTATCTTCGGTTTCACGAGACCTGCTCATTAAAATCGACTCAAATGTTAATTGGATTACAAATGCAGAATTATAATTACAAATGTTTGGAGCTCATAGACTTGCACTAAACACTGCCTCCCAATGTCCAAACCCTACTGATGCTCCTGAGAACTAGGCCTACATCTACTGTATGAAATGAATCTGACAGCGACGATGTGAGAAGTCACCAATCTTAGCACGAGTAATAAGTAATAACCTTGAAATTAGCATTATTCTTAGGTCAAGCCTCCCACCCCGTTTGTTTGTAAGTTCCAACCCGTCAAGTTCCTGTAAGAAATTCTAAATGAGGAGTGGGGGGGTCCAGTTTATAAGGGCTTGCTCCTGTCCAGTGGCGGATACAGGAGGGGGGGCGGTGGGGCGATCGCCCCCCCATGATTCTTTAAAAATTTAAAAAAAAATGATTTTATTATTTTATTGTGCACGCACCAAATGCACTCTAAAAACCTGATTTTCAAAATTTTCGCCTGCGGTGCAATTATTGGGGGGCTATGCCCCCCATACCCCCGTGCGTCCGCGCTTAGTCCCTTTCTCATGACTGTACATGCACACGCAAATCCCCCCCCCCCATGATTATGTCCTAGATCCGCCACTGCTCCTGTCCGGTTGAAGGGTTCAGCGCGCCACTGCTATTGTTATAATTTTGTTTAAATCCAAAGGCAAAATATAAAAGTAGTGTTGAAACCCTAAAGAGAGAACGTTGTGTTTGCTGTAGGCCTACACAAGTAAGTTTTAGTGAGTAGGCCTAAGTAAGTTGATATAGCCCATCTACTAGTAGGCCTTTTCCACACACTGTAAAGTTTACTTAAAACCACTCATCACAATCTAACATCTGATAACCACATTGATTCACTAGGTAAACATTCAAATCTTAAATTCTTTATCCCATTCTCGATTTTATATATGTATTTCCATGTTGTTTTACTCGGGACAAGGGAACTCAATAAGGGCAGCCAAGATTAAGTATCATGTACCATATTGACATACACCACACCACTACAGTACCTACCAGGGGACACTAGGGTTCACTCCTCAGTTCACAATATGTAAGGTGAACTGTGGTGTAAGCTAGTTAACATGCTGGGAACATGCAAACATGCTGGAAACATTCTGGTGCTTCTTCATGGCCACTTGCTTAACGATATCGTCACTTAACTCGCTGACAACAGTCATGTCAAGAGACTGCAAGAAACAAGGCTATAACTTGAGGCTTCCATAATTGTTGAGAGTTTATGTAAGAAGCAATCAAACTGTCAATCATTGCTTCGTGTCTCATCTCTAACCAGACTTTGCCAATGAATAGAGGCATGAAAAAATCGTTATTGCGATATGCGCGATAAAAATAAAAATCGTTTTTTCAACTTTTTTTTCCATTTCTTTACGTTTCATGATGTTTGGAAGCCAAAAGTGCAATAATAATTTTCGCGAATTAATGCGATATCGGCATTTTGAAGCGATAAATGCTTATATGCGCGATATAGGCGCGATAAATGATATTATTCGCAAAATACGCGCGATTTATGGGAAGGCCGCGGCATCAATTATCAATTTCCTACATCGCCTCTCCAGTCATCGGCTCCTTGCTGGCGGCGGACGGGAGACGGGCAAAAATGTGTGGAATGCGTACGAGTTTGTTGTTGTAACCTCGGTACACATGCACTCGAGGTCGGTGCACATGCACTCAAGGCTTGGGTTTCTCCGTGCATCTACCCCCACCGCCATACTAGCACACCGCCCAGGCTGTCATGTGACCGCCGCACAGCCAATCACAAGCGCGCGCATCACCAGTCGGCCACCCCCCGCCCACGGACTGCCGATCCCGCCGGGATCATCATCACGTGCTCCTACGTAAAAAAGGGTTTATTGTCAAGTTCGATCCTCGCCTCGTGTTCGGTCTCTTGTGTTTCGTTTTGGTGAAATTTATTATCACGAGTATAACAATGGGTGTACCCAAAGTGTTACAATAGAGAAAGTCGAATTTTAAAAAGAACAAAAATTTTTGATATTCTAGCTTTTTAATGGCGGGTATTGAAACTTGCGACTGATGGAAAAAAAAAAGATACTCTTGTAAACATATAAAGAAAATGTTGCCGAAAAAAAAACAAGCTGAAAGGCAAAAAGGCCGATCAAGGGCTGCCAAAAAAACGAAACGAAAAATTCCTTTTAAGGGGGAAAAATTCACAAGAAGCGAAAACTGAAAGACGTGCTTACATCGATGAAACCGTGAGAATGTGTTTAAAAAGCAAAACTTTCCCCATGACAAGCTAGAACCCTGCAGTTCGGGGATTTTAAAAAGTAAGTAATTAACCTAAGCATTTTCCATTTTTCTGTTGTTTTTTGGTTTAATTTTGCTTGAGCCTGGCCCCTAGCCCTGACCCTACGCATTGTGTCGAAATTTTACTTTCTTGCCTTTTTGTTATAACTGGCCTTACTGGGTTTTTCGTAATGTAGGGTTAAGGCTAGGTAAGAAGCGCTCGCCCCCCCCCCCCCCCAACATACACCACCAAACCTACTTTTCCCCTAACAGGGCAGTGTTAAAAAGTTGGATCTCCCCCCCCCCCCCCCCCCAGCTGCAAAAGTCCCAAAATTTTTTATTTATATTAAATTTCGAATAGAAACCCTGGGCCCCCTATTCGAAATCGAACTATTTGGCTTTTGATTTTTGAGGCCCGCGGTCGCTCGCAGTTATGAACGCAATCTAGTTTAAATTTTTGCCGCAAGAGAAAAGCAAAATTTTAAATTTTCATCGACAGAGCGCGCTAGTGAAAAATCAAAAAATTTTCTTCGATTTTCGTGTGGATTAGGGGATTGGGTTTAAAAACTGCCCCTGCGTGAACCATTTCCCCCCACTTTAATTTTTTGATGATCGATTTTTGCTTTTTTAATAATAATAAACTAAGTAAGGGAAAAGACAGTGATTTGGGACGCCCTTTCCCGCAAGGCGCAGCTGGGCTAATCTGAAGACTCCAAAGGGGGTCTAGGCCTGGGGGCCTAAGCAATATTCTAAGACTAGCCTAGCTATTGACAAATTTTTTTAACTTGAGTAGGCCTAGGCCTGGGGCCTACCCTACCTGCCTAGGGCTAAGACAACCTAAATTTTCTACTAAAGTTGGGCCTGGGGTTTATAAAATCACCTTGTCTTGATTTATTGTAGGGGCTAGGCCGGTGGGGTTTTTTTGCAGTGGATGTGCCAAATCGTTAGGCCCAGGCCACAAGGGGAAAAGATAGGTTGGCCACCAACTGCAATTGACCCTTAGGCCTAGCCTAGGTGGAGGCCCCATGCTAGGTTAGGGTAGTATGCCGTAGGGCCGCCTAGGTGGGGCCTAGGGGGAGCTTAAGCTTAAGTAGGCTAGCCCCAGGGGCTAGGCTTGGGAGGCTAGGCACATCCAGGGCCTGCCTGGCCACTTACAATTTTTGGGGGAGCAACTGGAAATTTTAAAACCAAGGCCCTAGGCATTTGATGGAGAAAACAAGTTTTTATGCTTGTAAATAAAGCCTGGCAATACTAAATGCAATGTATTTATTTTTATTGGGTTTTGTGTTCACAGATATATCCCGGTTTAGGGGAATTTGCCCTGCTCGAAAAAACCCTCGCAGGACAGGGGACCTTTTCCCGAGTTGATGAAAAAAGCATCCGGTTTTCAATGGAAGGAAGCCAATGGTTGTGGGTTGCAGTGAGACTTCGGATACCAAAGGGGGCGGGGGTGCCGCCATACTCTTTAGAAAGTTTTCTCCCAGTGCCACTCAGGGCTTTATTTGGCTAGTTGTTCATTCCTGGATAGTGCGACGGGTCGACATGCTGCCAAAACGTTGGGAAAATCCCCAGGCATTAAAAAAAAATTTTTAACATGTGCTGGGCCCGTTCAAAAGTGCGCATACAGGAACGTGTTTTTGAGCCCTCAAACACTGGGCGGGGGGCCATTCCACCTGCAATTGGGGCCCACAAAGTGAACCTTTCAGGGGATATTTTTTTGAAAGAAACTTTCCGATCTGAACACCCCTTTTAGTAAGATAAAAAAAAGGCTTTTTTTCCCAAATAAGAAAGCTAAGGTGCATAAACCCCATTCCCAAAAAAGCATCATCCCCCCCCAAAACCCCAATTTTTTTCCCTGTCCCATCTAACCCGTTTAAAAATCGGGTTCCCTTTAGTAGATTACCTCAAAACCTACCTTTACCCCCCCGTACATTTTTTTAAAAAAATGTGACCCTACCAACAAAAGTTCGAGATGTCCCCTCAATTTGAGAACAGACTGGAAACAAAATTGAAACTTTAAGTACATTTTGTCGAGGGATGCTCGAAGTTTTTTTCCCCCCCCAATGCCCTGGGGGACGAAATTACCCTTACGGCACATCTCTCTGGGAAAACGCTGAGCCCGTGCACAGTTTTGAAGAGGTTTCCGAGGGGCGTTTCCTCAGCAGACACTCAACGTCTGAGTTTTCCTTTCAAATGCAGTAAGAGGGGAAAGGAGCCAAAACCAAGCTAGCGGGAAAGCTGCCAGAAGAGCCACTTAAACTCAACACCCACATGGCCCAGGAACCACCCAAAAACTTTTACAAAGCAGCTGGAGAGTTATTTAACCCCCAAATTGGCAGTCGTTCCCCACCCCAAAGATGAGGTTAAGTCAAAAAAAAAAACAACTTTTGTGCCCCGGGGAAGCTTGAGAAAACACCCTTTTTGAAGATCCCTGAATTCCACCGCCCCGCTAGTGGCCGACCCAGGAAGGCTGTGGGGTTTATCTGTCCAAAAACCTTTTTGCTATAAAATCAAAGTCCCGAGTTTTTCAGATGCGCTCTCAAACCCTATGGATCGTAAACAGCGTTGATGCCGAACGATTTTTCAGCGCTACAATCTTGTGCTGACAGACCGCCCCGGGCACATGAAGGGGGAGAACCCCTTTAAAGTGTGCAAGTTTACCTTTAATACGTAGGCCCGGGTTCTGACGTATGGGGTATCATTCTCCCTTGGTACCTTTTATTTGAGGCTAACTTGTTTTAAAGAAACATTGACATTTTACATGCATTTAACAGTAAAGGTGGTGTTAAAAACATTCTGTAGGGCTAGGCCCTGAAGGTTTCACAGTGAGAAACACAGTTCGGCTTACTTTAGTTTCTGTAATCTAGTAGGCCTCGTAATTTTTGTGTAAATATCTTGCTTGTAGGCCTAAATAGCCTAATATTATTTTGAGATTTCAATGTGGTCAATCTTCCAAGTGGTTCCTTGCCACTTTTAGTTGTTGTGGGTTGCTACCTTCAGACTGACTGAGGCTCTAGCTAGTTTTGAGGCAAGATTAACAGCTAGGCCCTACAATTTCAATTGTATGTATTTTTTTAGTTCTTTTAAACTTACGCCCGGGTTTTACATGGTGAAATGCTCAGCTCTTTATCTTTAGTCTTTACTGTAATTTTAATTTGTCCACTGATCATGCCAGTGATGCTAATGCATTTTATTTAGCTACTTTTTTGTCTAGCTAGTTTTGGGGCAAGATTACCTTACAAATTGGCATGCATTTCACAAAATGTTGGTTTTAGCCTGCATCAAATTTTGGAGTGTAAATAAAATCTGATAACGTCACCTGGCTTGCAAGTTATTTAACGAGAATCTTAGCCTATCCAATTAAGATTAACGTTTTGTACCTAACTATTTGTGAATGGCTGATTTGCCTTCGTATTCGTGGCCATGCTAAGAATTTCTCGTAAATTTCTTCCTATATAAATTTGTGTACATTGCTTTAAATTCCCGCTTTCCGACTTCCTGGGAGTCGGTGCCGCACAGTCGGCCCGCTGCGATCCGTCTTGCGGTCCTCGTCGACGCTGTCGGCAAGGGGCTACCGAGCCGGTGAACGAACTCGAGAATTAATGCTATAATGCTATTTTTGGAAAAATTAATGCTACAAAGCCAAAAAATCAATGCTATAATTTCACAGCTCTACCAATGAACAATGATATAGTTAAGCAAGTAGTCGAGCACCGTACCGAAAATGCAGGATCAACCTCTTAAAAGGAAGGATAGAGGAATTAGGAGTTACTCAAATGTTCCAAGAACTGACTTACAATAATTTCAATGATTGTGCGATACGAGTGTAGGCGGCTGAATATGACGATGTTGTTGAAGAATCAGGTGAGCTGCGACATACAATGTTGAAGATTCTCGAGGAGCCGCCTTGACAATCGTACAGGTTCCTTCCTCCCTTCCTGAAATGTGCAACACAGTGAATAGTAGTTACACAATGATACCATAAAAATGATATTTATTTATTTAGTATTTACGTATTTGTTGATACTAATTGGAAAGGTAGGCATGGGCCTAGGCCACATTATTATTTGGTAGGCTATATTTTTAATGCAATAATGCCACTTTCACTACACTTTTATTTAAGGGTGGTGGACTGGTGGTGGTGGTCAACAATAATTGACCTACTTTATAGACTTGCCCATTTTTCCAAGATCAACAATTGAGCTAGTTTCAATAGGTAGGCTACCAAATACTTAGTTTTAGCCAGTTGTATTTTGTGTTTTCTATTGCAGAGCCCTACTTCAGGTAAGCTGTTGGTATCCTAAATGATAATTCTTTATGTCAATCCCATGATCCAGCCTTTTGACAACCTTTTCATCACATTTGAAGGAAGGTCACGTGGACCAAAAACGTTTTAACTATGTAGTTTATTTGTTTATTTGTGTATTTGTGTTTATATGTTATCTTTCGCGGCGCGCCTACTCCATTTAAGGTAAGCTGTTGGCACCCTACCTCTTTATGTCTTTCACATGATCCAGCCTTTTGGCATTCCTTTCAAACTAGGGCTGTGCGAGCCTAGAATTTTTAAGTTGAGCCGAGCCGAGCATTAAAAAAAGCTTGATTTTCGAGCAGAGGCGAGCTTTTTCAAAATGCCGTTTATTTAGAGTTATATGTGTCGTCCATACTTGCTCGTGCTTGTAAACCACGGCGCGGCAGCGAAATTCTAATCTCGTTTCTCACGACGCAAGCTCTACGAACTGTCCAGCTAGCCTCGTCTCAACCCAGTCTAGCAGCATCTCTCTTCTCTCTCGCTCTCGTCGGCCGGCCGGCCGCCTAAGGCTAGGCGGCGGATTGCATTGACTGTCGAGTGCTAACGTAGGCACAGGCTACAGCTGGCTGTAGGCCGGCCGGCCATCGTATTGACTATTGAGTGCCAGCGAAGACACAGGCTACAGCTGGTTGTAGGCTTACTCGTCGGCCGTCGCATAAGACTGTTTGCACAGATAATAGAGTAGTGTACTCTATTATCTGTGCTGTTAGTGTTGAGTGAACCAAGAAGACGCCGCATTCTTCCGTGAAAGTCTTTGTTGACAAGACTATGAAAATGAGCAAACTGCATGTTTTTGTAAGCTTGGCTCGAATAAATCGCGCCTAAAGCCAAGCTCGGCTCACCTTGAATAAATCGAGCCTAAAACTAAGCTCGGCTCGGCGCGAGCTCAAAAATGAAGTTCGAAAAAGCTCGAGAAATCGAGTACTCGCACAGTTCTATTTCAAACACATTTTCATCACATTTAAATTTAATAAAGAAAGATAAATAGGCCTAATAATATATTTTATCATCAATGTCAATACTGCCCCTCTTTTAACAGGTGACAATTTTTTAAATGATTCTACTACTCAATTATTTGCCAAATCATTAGCCTACATAGTAGGCCCCTAACTCTAGGGATGACATGGAAGAATCGATTAATCGATTCCGGATCGATTCCTGTCTGCATCGATTCCAAAGTAGAGGAATCGATATCTCACTAGTCATAGTCAATAGACAGTTTAAACGTTTGCGCGTCCTGTTTTGGGGCGTGGTAGAGCGATGTCTCTCCCTCTCCCGCCAGACGCCGATCATACACAAAGGCAGGCAGTACGGTCAAGTAGACGACGAAGCAACGTTGCGGCGAGCACGACACGCTTGTACAGGCTCCGCGGAAATATCTCAGCGTTTCATAGGTTCCGCGGAAAACGAACACCAAAATAACTGTGCATATGCCAAATAGGCCCTCTCTAAAGCTTTTTCTTGGGAATCGATTCTTAGGTCTAGGGGTGTACTAGTACCATATTTTGAATTAGAGTCGAGTATTCATTCAATTTTAAAATCTATAACTGTTGACCTTGAGCGATTTACTACAATATCGGCTGTGACGCGCCGAGGTTGAGCAATCGGCGCGGGAGTGCAGCCGCCCGAGCCGCCAGTAACACGCGCGCGTCATGCTAGTTGCCTATAGTACTGCCGCAGTGCAGGCGCTTCGTACTTCACGCCTTGCGCGTGTTGTAGATCTCGCAGTGGGCGAATTTTTCACGGAATAAAGCGATTAATGTCTTGACTGGTACCTACTATTTTATGAAGTTCTGAACTATGGAGCTATGGAGAAAAGTTGGGAGATGGGTAGAAAAATGAGTAGGCCTATGGTCTTCCTAGACATAGAAAAGGCGTATGATAGTGTGCCAAGGAATGTAGTGTGGGAAAGCTTGGAAAGAAAAGGAGTGGACAAAGGACTGATAGACAGGGTTAGAAGTAGGGATGACATCGGTAGGGCTGTCAACGGGTACCCGGGCACCCGCCCGTTGATAATAGCCCGGGTAATGAAATGAGTCGTCGGGTACTCGTTTGACCGTTTTTCGTTTCAAATTCCGCTCAATTAACGCGGCCGCCGGTCAGGCTTGCACTCGTCGGCGCGCAGCGGCGGCAGTAAGTGATTCGTCATTAATACGCGCTCGTATTTCGTCCGTCGAGCTCCAGTGAGTGACGTCACCAACACGCTGCGCGCGCACCCCTATTCATCGTAATCGCCGATAAGTGACTGGCGGAGATATTTATGCATTCCGGCAACATCAGTTCCTAATGAATGTGCATTTTCAACAGCTGGACATTAGAATTGAGCATCTCTGGCGCCCGAGACCGTCGACATGTTCACGTTTATGAGAACGTGCGTGTTAAAGTGATGACCTGTCAATATAAAGTAGATAAATTACTGAATTCACTTTTTTTTTTGTAAGCGTAAAAAAATCTTAAAATTTCGTAATTTCGGGTACCCGCCCGTAAGATCGACGGGTACCCGGGGAGGCATTTTTACCAATTTGCACAGCCCTAGACATCGGTTACTCGGGTACCCGACTCCTACCCGACTCCTATTGGAGTCCACTCCATTTTCAAGGAGTCGGGTAAAAAAAAAAAAAAAATTTTTAGGATTGAAGGAGGAAGAAGAAGGGGGAGACCAAGGAAGAGATGGAAGGAGACCATAGCAAGAGACCTACAAACTAGAGAATTTTTTTTTTTTTTTTTGATGATAAATTGAATGAGATTGCACTTGTTGTCTCGTTAGTCGTTATCTTATCTCAAAACGTAAACATAACAAATCAGCGAGAGTCTTGGCCGGGCCAAGAGACAAGCAAGCTAGTGATACGTAGCGGGTGGAGGGGGGGATGGCCTGACAGCGTTGTGCAATCCCACTGAAAATCAGTTTTATAACTGAGTGGGTAGACTCATACAATTTATTTATTAATTTATTTAACTAGAGTTGTGGGCTAAAAATAACTTTTGCATAAAAAAATTAAAAAAAAAAAAAAATTATTCCGGATTGGGGAGTCGACTCCTACCCGGTTCCCAAGGCTCCGGAGTCGACTCCAATATTTACTACCCGATGTCATCACTAGTTAGGAAGTATGTACATAGTATGTGAAAGCTGTGTAAAAACACCGTTTGGGATGTCAGGGTGATTCCAAATAACAAAAGGGCTGAGGCAGAGAAGTGTGCTGTCACCACTGCTATTTATAATAGTGATGGATGACATCCACAAAAAGGTAAAGATGGAGGAAACGGAGGAGGTAGAGGTTATGCTGTTTGCCGATGATTTCGTGGCGTGGTCAGAGTCTTAGGAGGTACCGGTACTCCAGAGATACACAGTCCTCTGGAAGAGGCACATTGAAGAGGCCGGCATGAAGATAAGCGTGAGCAAGAGCAAGGTTGTTACTATGCCAGGAGAAGGAGACGTAAGGAACTATCATGCAGAAATCAAGATTGGAGAAGAAACCCTGGAAGTGGTGGAGAGTTTTGGATACCTAGGAAGTGAAATAATGGCAAGCGGGAAGATAAAAAAGGAAATTACCAACAGAATACAAAAGGCAAGTAACTTCTACCAATGTGTAAAAGGCCTGGTGTGGGATAGGGAAATACCCATACAGTGCAAGATGACACTATACAAGACCTACTTCATACCGATCCTCACATATGCGGCAGAAACCTGGACCATGGGTGATACTGATAGAGAAGAAAGCCAAATACAGGCGGCGGAGATGAGATTCCTGAGGAGCACAGTGGGCAAGGACAAGAAGAGATAGAATTAGAAATACGAACATCAGAGAGATGCTTGGGTCATGTGAGAAACATGTAGAGATAGGGTAGGAGACCAACAGCTTACCTGAAGTGGAGTAGGCGCGCCGTGATAGAAGACATAAACACAAATAAACAAATAACACTACATTTCAAACGTTTCGGTCTACGTGACCTTCCTCAGTGAGTAGAGAAGAGTTACTGAGGTGAAAAACTAAAGCTAGGTAGCCGTTGGCTGGGGTGGGGGTGGGGTGAAGTGAAAGATGAGTGGGGGGTGTGGAATGGGTGACAGGGAGGGGTAGAGAGGAGGAGAGGGAGGACTACCTAAGGTTTAAGTTAGGTTTGTGGCGCGATTTGCAAATCCATTGGTAGGCCAGTTCCCATCTTCTCAGTTCTCCATCGTGTACAGTGGGAGGGAGTGACCTGATGACGCTTGGGGTGGAGAAGTTAGGGGACAGGATGGGAAGGACACGGCTGAGATAGTTTGGGCATATGAAACGAATGACGGAAGAGAGGATGCCCAGGAGAATGTATGAGAAAAGGATTGAAGGAGGAAGAAGAAGGGGGAGACCAAGAAAGAGATGGAAGGAGACCATAGCAAGAGACCTACATACTAGAGGAGAGAGCTGGGAGGATGTAGCAGAGACACAATTGTGGGAGGATAGAAAGAAGTGGAAGAATTTGGTTGCAAAACCCAAGCTGACCCTGCCAGAAGTAGGAAACGGCGATGGATAATGATGATGATGATGTACTTCTGCAGAGGGAGAGGTAAATTACAAAATTTTGGGCGGGTGAGCTATTCGATTATCGATTCAGGAAGACGCAATCGATTATCGATCATTGCTTTGATTTAAAGTCCCCCACTGAAAATCAGTTATATAACTGAGTGGGTAGACTCTAAATAAAATTTATTTATTTTATTTATTTCGGGAAATAATCACATCGATCGATATATCGATTATCAAACGGCAACCCTACAATTTTTTGGAATCGATGTCATCCCTATCTCTAACCCATTTGTAATAGATCTATTAAAAATTGAAATTGAGCAAACTTCTCCTAGCAGCATAACAGCTCTTAGCACTGATAAATGCAATAATTGATGAAATAAAGCAACACCGTCAAAATAAACAAAATGTTTAGCTTACTCACACAAAGCCCAGTCCATTCTTGCAGTAGCCGTGTCATCTGAGATCACAAACTCTCCCGTTGTGAGCATCTGCGTAGCTGACTTAACTGATCACTAGTTCTCGAGTCCTGAAATGGTGAAAGGAAAACATTGTTACACTTAGGCTACTCCAATAGTCAATAGATCTAGAGTAGAGGCTACTGTATTTATGGGAATATTATAGGCTGCAGTTATATGGTCAAAGTGCTGTCATTTTGAGCAATGTTAGTCAATATCAAGGTGCGCGGAAGCGCACCGGGCCAAGCCACGCGCGGCTCCGCTTCCACTAGCGCCTATTACCGCACGCCTACATTAGCACTTAACACGGTGTCGCCGACGCGAAACCATGTGAGATAAAAACCTGCAACTTGCTTCAATCGACGATGGGCTTTTACGTACTATGAGATGACCCATTTCAAGTTTCATCCCGATCTGATGATGCGTCTAGAAGTTATTGAGACGTCAAGATCGTTCCAAATCAAATAACTTTCTTCTTGGGCTGGCTGGGTTGACGAATTATGTATCAGTTTGTGGGCCCTCAATGGATAGTGTTAGAGAAGCCAAAATTTGCACCGATGTCAGTCATCTCAGTGGCCATGTGCTTGACAAACGGTAATTGGATTAGATGACTGGAAGCTTAGATAATGCAAAAAAAAAAATTATTTTATAAATAATTGCGATGCTCAAACCTTTTAACTATCAATGAGTGAGATTTTATTTTGAATCATTGTAAATAAAGTAATTTTCTCTACTTGGATGCTAACATCCATACCGTGTACGTTCTAAAAAAAGTATTGATATACCATACAAAAATGCAAAAACTTGCAAAAAAGGGGCCAAGCCAAAAACGAGGAAGATACAAGTGGATCAACTGCATAAAGTGGTGAGATCCAGAAGTGTGGCCAAGCCCATTATTTTGTTTAAATTAATAAATATATTTATTAATTATATAATAAATTAATAAAATATCAATATCCATATTATTATCTAACTATAATTATGAAATAAATACACTAACACAAATAACATAAACATTAAATAAATTTATTGAAACATTTACATGTGGAAATATCAAAATTATCAGACGCCATTCAAAATTAAAAGCTTGGTCGATGAATTTTTAGCTTGGTTGTCGTTACTGACTAACCAAAACATAACCAATATATTTATTATTTTAAACAAAATAATGGGCTTGGCCACACTTCTAGATCTCACCACTTTATGCAGTTGAGCCACTTGTATCTTCCTCGATTTCAGCTTGGCCCCTTTTTTGCAAGTTTTTGCATTTTTGTATGGTATAGTATTTAACACAGCATTACTTTTACAACTTTTGCAACAATTCAGCAAATTTCTCCTAGCAGCAAACAGGCTTTTAGCACTATGCAAACAATGATTTGAAATAAAACAACACCGTCAGAATCAAGGCCCTAGCACTCCATAGCGGCCGTTCACGGAAACTTATTGCTAATTGACGGCCACCATTTTGGGGGCATTTACATGTGTTTCCCTATGTTGGTCAAATCAGCCGTGCGCCCGAGCCTATAGCCCTAGGCCTAGAATGGCCATGTATTTACAGCTAATATTTAACTGGTCCAGACAATTTGTACCATTACAATATTGTGTAAGCTTAATTTTTAGTCAAACATATCTGTATTATTCGACCAATATCAATGTTGTATTGTGTAACTTTTCGAGTTTAGAATAGCCTAATAAAACTCGTATTTTAAAGACTTATACTGGGGTAATACTCGGTAAACAGCTGTAAAACGATAATTTAGTCCTTTTTTAATGCTATGTGTGAAGATAAACTCACAACATGACCTAATAATTTTTTAATAGGCCAAACAAAAGGCGGCTTTTAACAAGGTATCATTTGACATTTTGCTTTGCCCCCACAATGACCGCCGGCCGGCCACAAATTAGCAATAGGTACAGCAGCGCTCATGCGCCATCTAGACCTACTATATTCCAACATCTTTGGTCAGAATAAACAAAATGTTTAGATCACTCACACGTAAGTGACACAACGCCCTGCCCAGACTTGTAGTAGCCGTGTCGTCTGAGATCACGAACTCTCCCGCGTGAGCGTAGCTGACTGACTGACTGACCACAAAGTTCTCGAGTAGAAGAGTGTCCTGAAATTATGAACGGAAAACATTGTTAGGCACACTCAATCTTGTCGAATATTTAGACCTAGAGTAGGTACTACGGTATGTATTTATGGGAATATTAAAAAGGCTGTCAGTTATTGTTAAAGTGCAAGGTGGTGTCATTATGTACAATGTTTGTCAATAGTATTTAACACAGCACACTTCTAAAAATTAAAGTGGTCAAAATAGGAGTTGGTCATTATTTGATAATGGACTAAGTAACTGTAAGGCATGTGCCTATCTATTTTTAAAAGTAATGCTCTGTAGGTAGCATCATTCATAGGCCAACATAAGATGGGTGAGAGTTGGCTAATTGCGTAGTTGGTCCCATTTCTACAGCGGATGACAAGTGCATGCCTAGCCTCAGCTGTCTTACTTTGCTATTTATTTAAATTATCCATTTTCTTAATTAGGCCTCATGTTTTAAACCTTTTTATCCATGGTTAAACAGATCCTTGGGAATTCAGCAACATCTCTTAATGCCTAGAAATACTAAATGGTAGCACCTGAATTGAGCACGAACACAGAGCAATAATAATAATTAGAGATGGTGTTTTATAGCATTAACTATAAAAGCAACAAAAATAAGAATGTCATTTTTCATATTTTTTTTCACTTTTCTCGACCTTTCACTTAAAATGGGTGAATTTAAAGGTATGTTTATTTTCGCAATAAACGGCTTTAAACGCGATAAACTTGCAAAATTGCGATATACGCGCGAAATTGGGTAATTTTGTAAAAAGTCGTAAATAAATGGCTTTTATGGTAATTTTTGAAAAATTTTTTATCTTGTCGCCGTGGCTTGTTGAGCTGCAGTCTTAATGTAGAAGTCCCCAAAATCACCGCTAGAGAGGTCTACGCTCACAACTAGCGGCTACTAGAATTTCGATTCACTTTAGCTACCGTAATCTAAATTTTTTTTTTCATTATTCAACGAACGACGACAAAAAAATGAATGCTATATAAACGCTATTTTTGAAATAATTAATGCTATTTTTTCATTTTTTAATGCTATAAAACACCATCTCTAATAATAATACCACTTGAACAACCACTATTACGGACAAAATAATCACTATTTCACTAAACATTATTAATCCCCATTGAAATAGAAATACAGTAAGACCTCGTTCATCCGAGCTCTGATTAACCGAGATTCGGTGTTATCCGAGCTGGTTTCAGGCGCGCTTTTCTTTTTTTAATTAGGCCGAAATCGAAATGTTATGTTCTTTCCATCTGAATGTCATGCAGTACTGTATGCTGTTTTACAATGACGTAAGGGGGGTTGGGGGCGGGGGTCGAGGGTAGGGTGCCAGAGAAAGTTGAGCCAGTGCTCATATTGGTTTTTGTCAGTGCTTGCCGCTGCCGTGACCTTACTGGAACTTGCAATGCGACATCCAGTCAAGAGCAGATTGACGCGGAGATAACAGTCACCCCCCCTCCTCCTCCCACGCCACAAACTACATATTGCTAGTTCATTAATCACTATGGCCAAGACACTTTGCTGGGTTGTTTTGTTTACATTATGAGATAAGATAAAGAGACCACAACTTTCATTCTATCAGTAAGCTGTTGCGGCTGATGTCATCACTAAGATGCTGTTTATATTTAGGCTATGTTTGTTCTTTAATGGTACCTATTTCACGAGTTTTACACTTAAAATATCACTTTCATATACTAGGGCCCTGTTGGGAGGAGTTAAACAAGAAAGTCTGGATCATCCGAGTTTTTCGTTAACTGAGCATAGCTCGGTCCCATCCACCTTGGATAATCGAGGTCTTACTGTATGCAATTGTTTACGGCCAAGTTTCTTTCATTCCCACCCGCTTCCCCCGAGTTAAGAGAAGCACCTTCGGTAGGCCTAATAATAATGCCGAAAGTTCTGGTATCTGTTCATTCCTACCTACATGTAAATAAGAAAAAGAAAGAAATAAATGTTAAGAAGTTTACAATAGTAGGAAGTGTGTGTCCATTACCGGTATGCTTGCTATTTAATGGAGTTTTCATTCATAGCCCTATGTTTGTCAAATAAATTTACAAATGAAACCGTGACAACTGACAGTTCACCAAATTTGGTTTCATTAAGCCTGCCACTTAAAACCAAATTCTCAATATTTTGGATTAGGCTACGAATTTACCTCCAAAATACCCGAACCTCAACCTATGGTACTTGCCACTAGGGAACTAGGGACAAAACTCACCAAGAACTATTTTTATCCCGCGCTGTAGTCGAGACGTGGTGAAGTACTTGAGAGAAGTTCTGCCGGTGCTGAGGGTGGTGGAGGTTGTAGGGACTATGGCCTACAACGCAAGCTAGGTGTGAAAGAAATACAAGCACGGACACAACTAGCACTAACCAAACAATAATGAAGATGAATCTTATAAGAATGTCTTTGATTGATCTGTTTATACTGATTTCATGTGCCAGTTTGATTGAAAATGTTTTTTAAATAAAACACCAAATCCATAAGCACAAATCCCAGCACTTTTCACTCTCGACATATTTCACCTGTTCGACAAGTATGAAAATAATTCATGCTTACAACTTTAAAAAAAGGCTCAACCTTGTAATTTAATTAAAACTGGGTGTATTACTGTAATTTTAAAATGAAATTGACCTGGAAGAGCTAGTAAACAAATTCAAATAGGCTACTGTGCGCAAAACAAAAGCTGTACCGGTACTAAAAACTCTAGTCGCACATACACACACGCATCTTGAGAACTTGTGGAGTGATGTCTAGGCGAATATCTGAAACACAAGAAGAGCTCGTGTAAGACTTGTGGCTACTTACAAACTGTACGTCTGGGTTGGTCAGCGTACTTAGAGTTAACATAGCCTAGGAAAGAGAGGGGGTCTTAGAAAGGGCTTTAAGTGAATAACGGAAAGTTTTATTAAGAGTAGGGTACGCCAATCTATGTCAACCGAGTTTGGCAATCCCACAATGGACCAACATAAAATATTGAATTAGTGTGCATTAAAAAAATTATGATGTGATGTAGGACTGTAGGCCTAGGTAGGCTAATTCATGCAGCAAAGCCACTTTAATCGGGGAGCTTGACTATGCCTACCAATTCAAAAAAATATATCATCCAAACGCGGAACTCCCACTGAAATTATTTATTCATGTTCCCAGTTAAGTATCGTAGCCATTTAGGCCTCATCTATACCTAAGCAAACTATCCAAACACCTAGAATAGGCTAGATCAAATGTAAAATTAGACTAAACAAAACTCTCGACAGTAGAAAACTTGCGAGCATAAAAAAAATTAGGTAGGCCTACCTACTCACACAAAATGCCCATGGACAATTCTAGAACCAATCTGCGTCTGGTGCGGCGTCCTCAGTCCCTGTAGAGAAGATCTGTAAGTCTAAATCTGGAAGACAGAAATTCAAAGTTCAATTCAATTCAATTCAATTCAGTCTTTATTTAGCGTCTCTGCGCTAGTAGCCATACTAAAAGTTTAAATAAAAGTAGGTTAAAGGTGGAGTGGAGGGGAGGGGAGGGGAGGGGAGGGCGACAAAGCACATATGTTTCACACTATTTATATTATTGAATTAAAACATGCGCTTTGCTCCCCGCCTCCCCTCACCTACTTTTCCCCTTGTTAAAAAGTTGGGGGCTACCAACCGAAGAAGTAGGCCTACCGGATCCACAGCTAGGCACTAGGTAGGTTAGGGTATCGCGCGAAGCGCAGGGTTAGGTGGTGCCAAGTGCCATTGTTTGAAATGGTTGAGAGTGAGACCCAACATAGGGCCCTACGAATATACTCGGGGTAAAATCAATGGACATCAGAGGCCTCTAGGGAGGGGCCTAGCCTAGGCCTTTCCTAGGCAGGCCCCTCCCTTTCCCATTGTAGTTGGATAGGCCTAGCCTAGGCCTACATAAACATAAACCAAAGCTAAAGCCTCTGGGCCGGCCTGTTGTTGTTCCGAGCCGGCCTCCCTCTTGACGGGAGTTAAGTCTTTAAAGCTGCAAAGCCCAAGTCCGAACCCAATGCAGATAATAGGGCCAAGCCCTAGGCTAGGCCTAGCCGGTACTTCTGCGGCTAGGGGGGGGGTCCAACTTTAATACTAACCTAGCCATGGCGCTTCGGGCCCCCCTGCCCCCGGTTAGTAGCCTAGACTAGTAGGCCTACACGAAAAATAACGTGTTGAAAAGTTGCCCCCCCCCCCAGCCAAACAAGTAGGCCTACCGGCTAGCCTAGGCCTTGCCCTAGCGGAACTCTTTCGGTTTGGATCAGTCAACTTTTAACTTGAACGGTTAGGGTCAGTCAATTATTAACACAGTTGTTTTAAGCATCATTCACAACTAGTTCTAAGGCGTAAGGCGCAAGGTCTAAGGCGTAAGGCGTAAGTTGTAAGAAATGCTAGGCGTTTACAACAACCATACCATTTTTCATTGCTCCTGTGTATTGCGCATGCGCGTACAGTCAGCTGTGAAATGAAATAAGCAGGAGTGGGGAGTTTCCTTGTTCGTGATTGGCTCGTCGTAAGAAAACCTTTTGTAAAAATTTGGATTTTGGGCAGTTTGTTACGACATAAACCATACGCCTTGCAACTTAGGACGTGTTGTGAACGTTCTGATTGAAACACATACTCAGCAATACAAAATATTACGCCTTAGGCCTTGCGCCTTAGAACTATTGTTGATGCTTTAGGTGCGGCTGCCAACTTATGTAAGGCCGCGTTCACATAACTTTGGTTTAGTCTTAAGAAATTGTTATTGGGTTGCTATGGTAATAAGAAATCCGATATCCTGATTGGTTAGTAATGTTTCAGTGGCCTGTCATAATGAAGTCATAATGAAGTCATCATTGGTCGTCGTATAAATAACAAAACGTCTGATTGGTCCGTCGTAAGAATTTTGTTTTTGTTATAGCCTAACAATTTCTCAAGACTAAAACGTAAACAATTTAACACGTATTTCCTATCCCCTTATAACTAAACCAATTGGTGTGAACGCGGCCTAAGACTAGGCGCCTAGGCCTAGCTGGGGTCCAAGAGCGAAGCCCCGGTGGGGGTTGGGCCCCCCAACCCCCACTGGCGCCTAGGCCTAGGCCCTAGGGCTAGCCCAATTTTAAACGAAACACCTTTTGCGTTAAAACTCCTTCATATTTAAAATAGTGACGTTAAAGGTGTTGTAGGTGCAGTATTTTATTCATAAACGTGTAAAATTATGACTTGTGTCTAGTCTAGGGCCTAGGCCTAGGTAGGCCTAGGGCTAGGCCTATAATAGTTTTTAAAGGAAAAATACAGTGTTAAAAAGTTCGCTAGGGTAGGGCTAGGCCTAGCCTAGGGGGTGACTTAAATAGCCTACAACAGATAGGTAAATGTTCTATCCACAAAAATTACTAGACAATGAATATATAATGAAAAAATTACCTGAATAACTAAAAAAACCGATAAGTTTTTGGAGGGCCAACGCCAAATGAAAAACCGACATTTTGGATTCTTTCATCGCTGCACCGCCGTTTAAATGTAAATGGTATTCGCATTTTAAACGTGCAGGCGGCGGTGGGTTCGTTTTCTTCTCTCTGTAGCGCGCTCTTCAAACAGCTGCTGCTCATCATAGTCCCAACTAAAAACCACTGTGTCCACTACTAACTGGGTAGTCTGAGTCATTATTGACACTACTATTTCAATCAATTCAGATCTATAATGCACCAACAATTCAAAAAATGTTAACCATCTCGGTAGCTTAGCGGCTTAAAGGTGCCAATATGACCGGTGACCGATATTTCCATACCACCCATCCCTCTGTGGTGAGGAGCAATTTTGGGAGGAGTAATCAGTAAACAGGAGTCTGGGGTCTTGCCCCCGTTTTTTTTTTTGCCTTTAAGGTGTTTTAGATGCACAATAAGAAAAATACAGGGTAGGTACAAAGGTCCTCCCCTGGCAGGTATGGCACCCGTCAGGGTATTGGTCAAGCTGCCACCAGCCGCCAACTGTGGCTAGTTTTTGGTTACAATCAGAAGTGAACAACAAATGTGCGCATGCTCAGTAGGTCTACCATAAAAACACAATCCGCCTTTGCAGTCAGCAATTTATACAACTCTCAATCTAGACAATTGTAGCAAACTGCCACCCAAGATTGCTATTGGCTTCAATCAGGGAGCGACTGCACTCCCAGTGTGGGTAACTTTCGACCGGCAATCGGGAGACTCGGGTTCGACACCCGGTCAAGATGGCTTTGTTTAATTTCTGGATTGATTTCTGTATTTTAGTATTCATCAAGTTGTTTTTTCCGGGGATTGATTCTCGGTTTGGGCTGTCTAATTATACTAAAGGATTCGAACATGGATGGAATACTTGAACCATCAGATGCCTCTTTGGCCGTGGCGATGTCGTATATTTAGCTGGAACTCTGCTAGTTTGCCGAAATCGCCTTCTTTATTCCTTTTTTTTGCCAAATCACTGATATTCATAGTAAATTAAAAATAAATGCGCGGAAACCAATTTAAAAAAAAAAAACTAGGCCTACGTAACAACTCACCAGCCACACGCCCATACTGCACGAAGTCGGTCTTCAAACGAACCCAACAATTGTTGGGTTCGTTCAACTGGATATCCAGACATCTGACATCATAGAATTATTTATCACCAAACAAAGAACAAAACAAATCAGTGACAAGTAGGTAAAACTTATAGGTAAAACAGGGGTAAAACAACAAAATAGGTGGCGACCAGAAGATGAAAGTAAAAATAAAAAATAACTAAAAGTGATTAAATAAGTCCAGAAACTACGTTCCGCGGCCAAAAACCAAGTAAATACATATTCAGTTAGAAAAAGGAAAATCATAAATTTAATGCAAAATAACACTTCCGTCAAATAAGCAGTATACCTACTTAGCTTACACTGGTAGATGGTGCGGTTGCACTAAGCTGCACTTGGAGTGCAGCCACGCCACACACTCAAGCTGGCTGCATGGCTGATGATTGGAAGAAGTAGAGAATTCAATTGTGTATTTGTCATAATGATTGGTTTGTTATTATGTGTTTGCGTATAAGTTATTATTTTGTAATTGTACCATAACTGCCATGTATTATGTCCCATATAATATGATAATATGTACAATGTACGTGTAATGCAATAAAATAAAATAAAGGAACTAAATAAAAATGATTGATTTCCAATCAATATATTACATTAAAATAGGCAAGGCTATTTATCAGTCCTGAATCCTGATCAATGCTCCAATCACTATCACTATCAGTGATAAGTCTAGTAACTTTGAAATATATATATTTTAACCACTACAGATCAGATCACCTACTGATATTCATTTCCATATTGTCATTTAAATAATTCATTCATTTTACTATCTTACTACCTAGGCCCAATGTATACTTACTGTACATATACGGTACTTAATCACTTGATTTATTTATTATTTGGCCTATACTTAGTCCGGAATAACTACCGGTACGACTAGGTATGTTTGTTCGCAGACCCTGTGAACACTCAAAAAGCCATTTACACTGGCTTTTGGGCTAGTGTTATGAGAACGAGTTTTAGCACCGAGATGAACGAACGAGCTAAAGTGGCTCATTTCACAAAAGTGTGTGCGAACGAACGAACCTATTGTTATGTCAGTAAATCAATCATCAAAATCGATATACAGTATCAATAAAATATTAACTTTATAATTAAGCCACCCCTGATTCAAAAGGCATTTTGAAATTACATACTAGCCAAATTTATCCAAACTTTACATTTTATTTCATTGAAAGTGCAATGCAAAGTGCTATGCAAGTAAAGTACATGCTTCTTGCATTATTCTCTTGAAGTATATTATGTCTCTACCTACATAATTATGAATGAGACAATAGAACCAATATCACAACAATTATTTTAAGTACCTTTTTGACTTAGTTGTGATCCAAAAATAAAACACAACTAAGACACTTTGAAAGTGATTTTTATTGTTGCATTGATAGCGTTTTGGTGCATTGAGCCATCTTTTTCTATGCTTTTAATTTAGTTGTTTTGGCATTGTTAACCTTTTGAAAGTAATAACAAGTTGTGTTAATTGAGCGAGCGTAGCGAGCGTCTCCACTTGACTTATGGCTCGAATGTCTGTTTTTTTTTTCCTGTTACTGCTTCGGTACAGGTCGCACCGTTTCTCTGATCGACCTCAAATTTTACACACATGTACATTTTTTTTCAAATTTTTCGAATACGGCGGCTGGGGCTTCAGCCCAGACCCCAGTTCCAGTTTACCAAAGTACTGTCCCATATTTCAGTTTCCCTAATCTGGCAACCCTAGTATTTCATGACCATTGTCTGTACATCTGTAAATGCCTCTCGCAGAATGTAGATACTGACTAATAAAACATTTGTTATTATTATTATTATTATTATTATTATTATTATTATAAGACAATGATAGCAGTTGTAATAAAAGTATGCCTCGACTGGGGAAAGGTCACATTATTATTATTACTATTATTATTATTATTATTATTGATTCATAGCAGTTGTCGTAAAAGTTTGCCCCGACTGGGGTTTGAACCCAGAACCTCCGGCTTAACGTGCCATAGCTCTACCAATTGAGCCACCGGGACAACAGAACAAACCTTTACTTAACTGCTAGTTGTTCAAACCCCAGTCGGGGCAAACTTTTACGATAACTGCTATGAATCAATAACTATGTCCTTAAAGCGGGCTTATGCTTAAAAACCTTATGTTCATTATTATTATTATTATTATTATTATTATTATTATTATTATTATTATTTTTATTCACATGTTTCCACATCTCGGTACAAACCGGTACAAGTAAATGCAATGTATTGCGGATTATGTCAAGCAATACATGTGCCTATAATAATAACAAAACATTCATATTCAAAACTTATCTAAAATCTATACAGTATTCAACATAACATTCAAATCAAAAACTAATCTTAATCTTTACAAAATATACAACATTAAAATGGTTTTATATAAACATTGTCATTGAGGAATTTCGGACTATATGGCATGTACAAATTATAACGCTTCTGCATTTTGATGAATAAATTCTTGTTAATGTCCAGTTGGTGTAAACTATTGTGTAGGTTCGTGTGGTATAACTGCCGTGGCTGACACAATAATTGGTATTGTAGTGACTTGATCTTGTTTCCACATTTTCTTTATTTCTTGTCCTAAGTCAAAGTAGTGGCTAACTTTTCTGTCCCACGTTGTTTCAATATTTTGACTTAGTGGAATTGCTACTATTATTATTATTATTATTATTATTATTATTATTATTATTATTATTATTATTATTATTATTATTTCTAGATATTTATGTTGTTGAAAACGAATCTGTGTGGTAGGTAAAGATATTATTAATTTATAATTAGTAATTCCTGTATAATCTATTTTTGTATGTTTTGTAAAGGGTTGTAGTATTATGTTTTGTAATTGATTACCTATGTAAGCACCGACTTCATTAAATAGTTTGAATGTTTTTGATTTTGATTTTATTGTATTAAGCCTTACGCTACAATGAGATGTGTTAACATTAATAATTATGTGACCCACTGATGAGCCATTTGGCTTAGTGGGAGGAAATGTATGTGATTATTGTTCCAAATTAGTTTCTTGCTTCAATAAATTTAAAAAAAAAAAAAAAATTATTATTATTATTATTATTATTATTATTATTATTATTATTATTATTCATAACATAAGATTTTTAAGCATAAGCCTGCTTTGAGGACATTATTATTGAATGATAGCAATCGTCATAAAAGTATGCCCACAACAGTCACAACAAATAGCAATTTTACGAAGGTGTGTCGGGTGTCTCGCTAGCTCAATTGGTTAGAGCTATGGAGCGTTAAGCCAGAGGTTCTGGGTCCGATTCCCAGTCGGGGCATACTTTTATGACAATTGCTATCATTCAATAATATCCTCAAAGCAGGCTATGCTTAAAAAACCTTATTTCAATACTACCCAACTCATGAGAGATGAGAAGTGATTGGATTTTTCCATGTGTTCTTTCAGTATTGACAGCTACATTGCATTCAGATTGCAGTCTTCTGTGGATTCATATCATCGATGTCAACATCACAACAAATAGCAATTTAATGAAGGTGTGGAAAAAAGGGCTATCTACAAGAAAAAGGTATTCAGTTTATTTGTTGTTGGGTGAAAACAGAACAAGAAATGTAGAATTTTCTTTTGTTTCTCCAAAAAGTACAAAAGACAAAAGTAAACTACTACATTCTGGATGCTAATTATTTGTAAAAAATAGGCTAGTAATTAATTATACGTTGTAACTTTTTTGTTGTCTCCATTATTATTTTTTAAATAAAAAAACTAATTCATGCTGTAATCAAAATATATTTTTATTACAAAGTAAACTGTGAAAAGTACTTATGAAGAGATAAGACGAAGGTAGGTAGGCCTAGCCCTACCTGAGGCCAACGGCTATGTAACTTGAGGCAACGTAACTTGAATTTAGTGAATGGTCACAGGTTGGGACACAAACAAGGTAGTCTGTCCAACAATTGGAAGTAAGGCCTACCATATACATTGATTATCAATGTTATCAATTAAAATATATCGTACAAAGAATAAAAAAAAAGTTGAAATCAACTATGTAAATAGATTTTCTTAGCAAATCAAATCGACCAGAACAATTATTTTAGCACACATCTTAGTTGTTATCGACAAGTAATTAATGCGAAAAAAAATAATTTGATTAGCGGCTACCTATATAAATATTAACAATATGGACATTTACCGGAGTAGGCCCACATATTGTGTGTTGTGTAAACTATTTTCCAATTCTTAAAATTCTCAACTTTGAACTCTACTAATGCTGTTAGTACAACAATCGCTAATAAGATAACGTACACAATACAGGATAACTAGTTTAATGATGTAGACTGCTGTTATAGAACAACATTTATTGTTGAAAGATTTGAAAAATCGTGGAACTCATTACATTGTGACTCTGGCTTTTTTATCAGCAATCCTAATACTCAACTCCCCTTCATAGTGGTACGTTCCGAATGATGTAAACATCGCACCTTGGGCGTGCCAAAGCATTCCGTTAAACACCGCCGCCATACAACGCCCGTAATCGCCAATGTTAAACTCGGGCATCTTGGGCAAGTCTGGGTGTTGTGGGCGCTTGAGCATCAATTCGGAACGTACCCATAGTTCATACTACTATTATTATAAGTGGTGTGCGTGTGCAATTATTCTAAAGTTTGAATATGAACTGAACACATCACGCGGTTCGAAACACAATACTATTGGCCTCTGACCTAGGCCTACCTACCAGCCAATACAGAACAGAACCAGACTGTAGAAATCATGTGCACTAGCATCCAGCTAACTTCTATTCTTGCAGAGTGTTTAGGGTGGTTACGTCAATTAAAAAGTTCCAATTCATGAAACTCGAATATATGATAAGCTGCAATAAGCCTCATTTCATTATTGCAGTTTATGTCTAAGCTCTAAGCCCAAAATGATAATTTTTTAGTATTGAAACTAGAAATATTCAAATGATAGAAGTTTGAACACTTTAACGGATCCAGAGGTAGCCCTATTTAATTTGTATGCAAATTCTTTTGAAGTGAAAATCTATTGTTTGCACACGGTCACACCCCAAATTATTTAATTATTATTATTAGTCCTACTGGTATTCCAAGACCTTGTTACTAGTACATAGACTACTATTCCCCATGTTTTAGGCACAAAAGTCAAAACTTCAATTTGATCAGTGGCATTGTCTATTTGGCCATACCAATTTTATAATTTGTACCTTCCGGGATTCTTTCCACATTGTTGTACGTGTAACGTTTATTAAACATGTAAGCAATCTATCCGGGTCTACTTTAATTTATACTAGTACCATGTAAGCAGACCTGGGTAACACATAGTCTTTCAGCTTCCAGATACTTCCGGAGCGGTAAACATTTGCAACACTTGAAGATCGCTCGCGTGACCGAGTAAATGTTCCCGCAGAGTGAGTGTACTCTCGAAATACATCGAACACAACAAGCACAGGTGCGGGTCCATGTCGACGTGAATGAACAGTTCGTCTTCCGTTAGGAACGTCTTTTCGCACAGGTCGCACTGATGTTCGAGTAGCGAGGGGTGCACGCTCACCACGTGATCCGCCAGCGCGGTAGCGGAACGGAAACTTTTCAGACACACCTCGCACCGTTTCGCCGTGCTCTGAAGTTTACCAACACCGTGTTTCATCATGTGCTTCCGTAGTGACGTGCTCTTCTTGAACTCGCGCTGGCAACACTTGCACTGTACGTCGATGTGCTCCATTATCACGTGACTCCTTGCTTTGATGACGTCGTCGAACGTGCGGTCGCAAATCCCGCACCGGTTGTCTCGCTCGTCGATGTGAACGGATACCATGTGATGCTGTAGTTCAGTCTTGTCCGGGAAGACTTCTTTGCACAAGACACAACGATCGCAGTCGTCGAACGAACGTTCGGAGATATCGCGTCCGTCTGCTAGAGCGCCTTCTAACACTGACTCGGCGTCTCGAACGGATTCGATGGAATCCACGGCAGACAAAATGAAAACCTTCTGCGTGGGATAGATGCTGTCATCAGACTGTAACACATCTGTACAACCCAAGTCCTGATTCCCGTTGCTACTTGAAGTCTCCCTAAGAATTGGTTGGTGGTAAAACAATTCAATCTTTTGACTCTGTGCCTTGTCGACAGGTTCTAAATATCCTTCAGCAAGTTTTGCTCCATCAGTGCCTTCCCTCAACGAAGTTTCCTGTGCATACCCAGTTCGGTATTCTACTACAGGTAACAGGTAGAGTAAGTTGGCGTTATTAAGACAACCAGCAAGTCCGGCATCTCTACCCTGAGTATGGTTCTCTTGTAACGGCTGCTCTGGATCCGGACTAGACCTGTCTTCACTTTTTTCCCCCGATTCCTGGTTAGTATCTACCTCTTTAAGGAAACACCGCATGAAAGGATCATTATTAATACCTTTACATCGTTGAACGGTTAAAGATTTTTCAGTCTTTTGTGAAACACGCTGGATATCTCCTTCAGCGTCGCTAGGTTCAAATTTCACCTTTTCGCAATATTCAGCTTTCCTCGGAAGAGCTTTCTGTCTCCCAGCCCGTTTTAGAGTGGATTTTTCTTCGTGAACGTCCCCGATGTTTTTACCTTTCACGAATTCCGCATCGTGTTCGACTTTCAGTTTACGTTTTCGTTTGTGTCCGCTGTATGTTTTTAGAGGGTTGACAGAGAGAGTCTGTGTCTCGTCCGCTGGCTGAAAGTGATTGAGGTTGTGAACTTTGGTCGTATCTTTAGTTCCCCAACAAACCGAGTGATCTTCGCGTTTTACCGGCACTTCTGGAAGACGTTCTGCACCGAGAGATGACACAGCAATGTTGGAACGTTCTCGAGCGTTCTCTTCAAGGTGACATTGAGTCACGTGTTTCTCAAATTGTGTCAAACTAGAGAAATCCTCCGACTCACAAACTGGACATGAATATGTTGTACCCCGCGAACAATTGTCTCTACGTTTCCTCCAAAACGTAATCAAACGGCCCAAAAGCTTTGGATCGTGTATGTTGTGTACAATGGCCAGATGTTCTCCCAAAAGTAACTCGTTCTGGAATAGACCCCCGCACATCTTGCAACTATGGTAATGATTCTCCATGACATGCTTGTTCAAGGAGACGAGACTACAGAATGACTCCTTACACGTTGGGCACGTTACGTTCTCTAATTCACCTGGCAAAATGGTGTCGTCTGTGCAGGTTTCTTCCGACAGTGGTCTCACATGTAGGCCTACTCCAATGTGGGGGGTGGCTTGGAAATCAGTGGTTGTCCAAATATGGCATGGAACTGCAACACAATATAATAGTCCTACAATACATTCAGGCTCACTTATAGGCCTAGTAGGCCTACCTATGTAGACATGGAAAATGCACAGGTACAAAAAAAATATATATATACCCTAATATAGGCTTAGACTTATTAGGCATATTATTTATTTATTATGAAATATCAATAAAGCCCTTTTGAAGACATGTAGTTTTTAAATATTTTTTATTTTTATTTTGAAATTATGTCATCAAGGTTGAATTAATATCAACTGAATAAAAATATGTAGGCTATAAACAAATTATAGATACTATGGGGAATAAAATTACTGATTTACATTGAGAGTGACCATGTGTTTCAAGGAATTTTTCCAAGTTTCTTGTATATTAATAGAGGTCCTAATTTGCCCGATCGTTCAATATTGATTCTATAGGCCTATTAGGGAATAGGAATACATTTATATGTCAAAAATGTCTTAAACATTGATTACTTAATTATTATTTCTGCATTCATTTTCACCAAGAGATTTAAAATAGTATTAAGTGAAAAATCCAAACAGCTTACTGAAACACTTCTGGTTTTGTGGATAGGGACATAGGTTTTTTAGCACATTTTGCATTACGTAATAGTGAATTAAAGATTGGCCTTACAAGATAGAAGTGCAAAAATTCATGGAGGTAATAAAAACTATAAGTATTCTGAAATGTACAACCAAAATTTATGCAAATCAATATCTTGATCTAAAAAAAAAATAATATTAGGTGGACAGCACAAAGGGTCATTTTATTTGAATGACCAAATAACAATAATTAACAAGTAACTATAGAAAACATGACAACAATCACCTACAATGCATTAAAAAGCACTTGCAAAAGAAAAGTGGTCCCACGCAAACTAAAAACTTACAAAAACGCTCATCCATCAACGCGACGGGACTGTAGCATTTTGCCTAGTTTTTTAGGAAATATAGCAATCAGTGGTATGGACAAACGAACACCCGCGGATCAACGTCAGAATCAACAAGGCCGATTCAAAAACTTGAGCTTATTATGTGCCTCGTTGCTAGGACGGCTCCAAAGTCACCGTATACAAATTCCTTAGTCCAAGAACTGATGGACTCAAGTCCAAATCAGAGTCAGAAATTTCTAAAAACTTATTTAGCATGTATCCTAAGTAGGGTGAGTCAGTATATTGTCTCTAGAATCTGATTTACAACAACAGAAAAATTACTAATGACATAGGCCTATACTTATTTAGCATATGTAAATTAGCAAGTCTACATCTGGAGCCCAAAATACTTGTCCAGATAGGCCCACTACCCACACATAACAAAAACTTGTGAAAATACAGCCAAACCTTACACAATCAAAAGAAATGAGATCTAAAAAAAAGGGCCAAGCTCATCTACCCTTCCACATTTGTGCATTCTTAATTCATAAACGTACAGTGTCCCGTAACAGCATCCTTGAAAAGCTTGGCAAAGTAGAATTTGCAACTACTATTAATTTAAACATAATAGTTCATCCAAATTCTTTTTTTTCTAAATACATAATTTAAACGTAATGGTCATGCAAATTCTATTTTGCCAAGCTTTTCTAGGATGTTGTTACAGAACACTGTACATTTATGAATTAAGAATGCGCAAATATGGAAGGGAAGATGAGCTTGGTCCTGTTTTTAGATCTCTTTTTTTGATTGTGTAAGGTTTGGCTATATTTTTACAATTTTTGTAATGTGTAGGATTTCATTACTTTTTCAAGTTCCATTGCAAAATTATTTGTTAAAATATAATAATTTTATCAAAGTAGATTTAATTGCTATGAAATTAGCAATTAACAATAGAATGTAAAATATCTAGTGGCCCAAAGACATGCTTTTTGTAAACAATGTGGGCGATCATTGTCAAGGAACTATAGTTAGGTAGGCCTACTTGTTGATTGTATGCCTGTATTTAAGGCTTATATTAAAACCTTTATTTGGAAGCCTTCCAGCAAACTTTTTCAACTTTTTCTTTCAAAAGGAACTCACTATTACCTTAATGTACATGTAAAATATGAAAGTTGTAGCACCACCCGTTTGGTCAGAATCGCTGGGCAATTGAAACTGACGAATTAGACAGTAGTAGTCAGTAGTAGAAGTAAGTAGTAACTAACATCCTTAAAGTGATTTTGAGCATGTTTCAAGTCATTTTTTGACCAAGAAGGAATGCTCATACCCCAACCAAATTTGGCATGTGTTGCCGGGTACCTAAATCCCCTCGATTTTGATAGTTTTCAAGTTCACATCACGTTACATGACGGCTGGGTAACACCTCAAAATCACCCCAACTTTGCTTGCTGTATAAGGTGCATGAGTGTGTAGCGCACCGCGGCTTGGCTGCGGCGCCCTAACGGGCACCTAGGTACTGTAAAATTCTCCTCCAGGCGACAGTTACCACAACAATGTTGTTGACGTTGTCTTCCAAGTTATTATAAATACGAATAAAAACATATTTTACATTTTTTTGATAATTAAATAAGGACAAAAACTAGTGTTATTATATTAGGCCTAAGTGATTGGTGGACTGGCACCATGAGGGCTGATGATGTATTGCCCCCTTTTTTCTGTCAGACTTATTCATATCAGAAGAAAGTAACTAGGGCTATATAAAAGTTGTGGGACATTGTTTTAATTGTCAATGCCTCAACATTTAAATGCCAATTTTAAAAGTTGAACTATATAGGTAGTGACCCTGAGAAATAGCAAATAATAAGTTCTCATTTCATTATAAAAAATCTTCTATTTATTATATAAAATAAACTCAAGATAAAGGCATCATTTCGTCATAAAAATAGCACTGCAATCACTACCCTTGAGCCTAAATTTAGAATCATTTAGTGAAAAAAGACATTCACGAAATTTTGGGGTCCCTAATTATAAGGCCTATTAATTTGTTTTTTATGTAGGGGCCTACCTAGGCTATTTCAAAAACTTAGGTAGGCATACACTTTTAAGGAATCATTGATGCATGTTTTATATATAGGCTTCCGTACCGGTCGATAGCCTACGGTTGTGAATAAAAACTGAGAAAAAATATTGATTGTCATTCTATTTACTTTTGATTGATGTTTTGTTAATTCTATGAAAATACTTCTGCCTAGGCCCAAATGTTCCATAAACGGCAGGCATTTAAACGTGTTGGCCTAATAAATTATCCTACCCGGCTGCTAACTAGCCCCATTAGACAGTTATCACTTATCATTGATTTTGATTAAAGATCATGCTAAATATTTGCATAAACCTGTTGACTTACCACAGTTGTCGTTGTTGCTATCCATTTTAATGTCCTTTGGCTCTAGCTCCTTGCACTGCCTAGGTAAAGGCATAGATCTATCTCCTTTGGGACTCTTTTCCATTGTCAAAAATGCTGCATAAACATCCAAGCTGAAAATATTTACAAGTCATTAAATGTGGTAGTGCTACGGCTAGGTACTTCTTAAATGAATGCGTACACATGTCCAATTAGAATTATTTTCTACCCTCCTCCTTTTAGTAATAACAGGAAAGAGGTTTTTGAATAGGCCTACCTACGGTAGTATAGGCCATTGATATTAAATATCTATAGTAGGCTAGATCCTCAGTCTTGGTCCACTTCTGTGACAATTTGAAGCCATCTTGAAAAGGAGTGTTTGCATGTTAGGTAGATTGGAACTATCTGTAGACCGAATATTTTTAAAGATAATCGTCAGTTTGACAGGTGAGCATACTAGCCATTATCACCAAATGATTACTAGATTCCCTTGTGCAATAACTTTTTATTGTTTCTGTTTGTTCAATACCATGCTGCACAAGCTAAAACCATATCAAACAATCCAGTAAAATACATTATTGCATTACAAAAGCATAAATTAAAACGCCAAATCGCCATTTTGGAAAGGTGGGATTGACTCCTCAATTTGCTACGCTCACGTCTGTGCGGAGGTATTGGAGACTGCGGATCTACCCTACTATAGGTGTTGAACATCTATGGTAAAGGCCTTTTAAGGAGTTGTCCATTAATGATGTGACATTGAGTCACAGTCACACAATTTTTAAAGCAAATTACTCCCTCTCCCCCAATCCTCATATTCATCATTATTCATTATCCATTGCCGTTTCCTGCTTCTGGCAGAGCCCAGCTTGGGTTTAGCAACAAAATGTTTCACCTTTTCTATCCTCCCACAATCGTATCTCTTCCACATCTTCCCAACTCTCTCCTCTTGCCTCCAAGTCTTCTGCTATGATGTCCTTCCATCTCTTCCTTGGTCTACCCTGTCTTCTTCTTCCTTCTTCAATCCTTCTTTCATACATTTTCTTGGGCATCCTATTTTCCCCCATTCGTTTCATATGTCCATACCATCTCAACCTTGTCCTTCCTATTCTGTCACTTAACTTTTCTATACCTAGCATTTCTCTAATGACCATGATTCTTATTCTAATCGTTCTCGTCTTGCCCACTGTGCTCCTCAGAAATCTCATCTCTGCCGCCTGCATCTGACTTTCCTCTTGATCTCCCATTGTAAAAATTTCTGCTGCATACGTAAGGATCAGTATGAAATAAGATTTGTATAGTGTCATCTTACACTGAATAGGTGTATTTCCCTATCCCAAACTAGGCCTTTCACATACTGGTACAAAAGTTACTGGCCTTTTTTATTCTGATGATAATCTCCTTTTTTATCTTTCCACTTTCCATTACTTCACTTCCTAGATAACTAAAACTATTCACCACTTTCAGGGTTTCTCTTCCAATGTTTATCTGGTGCTTGATAATTCCCTGTGTCCCCTTCTCCTGGCATAGTTACAACCTCACTCTTTACAACACTTATTTTCATACTGCTTCTTCTCTGTTTCTATTCCACACGTGTATATCTTCATGGAGTACCTCCTCATACTTTTACCTTGCCACCAAGTCATCAGCAAACAACATAACCTCCACATCTTCCATTGCCTCCATCTTTACCTTGTTGTGGATGTCATCCATCACGATTATTAATAACAGAGGTGACAACACACTTCCCTGCCATAACCCTGTTATTATTTGGAACCCGAACCACCCTGACAATCCAAATTGTGTTTTCACACAGCTTTCACAAACTTCATACGTCACCCAATCCCCCAATCCTATTGTCACAAATAGTGCGACCCCCCCCCCCCCCCCTTAAATGATGTCACAAAAATTACTTCAAACCCCCACAACGCCAGTCACCATAAACCATTTTCTAGTGAAAATTTGACTTGAAAAAAAATCTAGCCTATACCCTACCTAGTCACATTTAACATTCATTTTAAATAAAACATTGCTGAGTAGGCCTAGGCCTAACCCTTCACTTTTACCTTAGGCGTACAGGCCTAGGTACCGTAGGCCTAATATTATAGGTCTAAGCCGTGGATAGTCGTACGGTTCAATGATTTGATTGGATTTGGATGGAGGCGCGCCGCGTAATAATAGTGGAAGATAGTCGTATGGCCATACGGTCAAACCTACAATACCTACCTTTAACATTGACGTTCTATTTCTATATACGGTACTTAAAGGTCTTTCAACCAAAAAGGATCTAATGTTTTTTTGTTTTTTTTTTTTTTTTTTTCTTGTTGATTGTTGATTCTTTATTGCATGTTAAAATTCACATTTTACAATTATTGGTCAAGCCCCCAATGAGCCTAGCGGCTCGCTATAGGGGGGAATTGTATGAATGAATGAATGAATGAATGAATATGATATTATGAATATTATTATTAATGAATATTATTATTAAATATGAATTATTTGCAGAAAACAACCTAAAGAAATGCAGTTTTTTGTGCTATTTTCACCCACTTTCTGTGCAAACAAAAAAAATTAGGCCTATAAAACCTTGAACGTTTATATATATTTTAGATATAGGCCTAAAGGACTTTCCACCAAAAAGATTTTGCTATTTTAGATTAATTTGCCGTTTTTTTTTAATTGATTAATTGATTAATTAAAACAGCCGACCTTTTGCATAGAACTCAAACCCGCTAGGCCTAGCCTATGCCTACCACTATGCCACACTGCACTGTTGTGTATGTCAAAGCTATCAGCGGCCTATGTTAGGTGGTATTGTCGATGACAGTAGGGCCTACGACAAGTGCATAATTATTCCGTACGACATCGATGATGGCTAAAACAATAGAGCATATGGTCAACTATAGGCTAAAAACATTTTTAGAATCGAATGAAGTGTTGGCAAAGGAGCAGGCAGGTTTTAGGCAGAACAGAGGGACACTAGACCAGGTGGCATACTTGCAGCAGGATATTAAGGAAGGGTTTAATAAGAAGTTATCTACACTGGTAGTTTATGTTGATTTTAAGACTGCATTTGATATAGTAGATAGAGAAATACTTTTAAAAAAGATGAAAGAGATGGGAGTAGGTACCACACAACATTATACAGATGGAGTAAAAACGTTCTAAGTCAGAGATATATAAGAGTAAGATGCAACAACAAACGATCACGGTATAGAAAAACCAAGGCAGGAGTACCACAAGGGGCAGTAACAAGCCCTACTTACTTCCTGATATATATAGACGACTTGGCGCAATATATACAGGAAAGAAGCGAGGTAGAGATCAAGTTATTTGCGGATGATGTGGTGCTATGGTATAGTGACAGAGACGTAGGCTACGGAAAATGGAGTTAGAAATGAACAAGGCATTGCAAGCATTAGAAGAATGGACCAGGGAAAATGGGATGGTAGTGAATGAATCAAAAACAGTATACAATTATTGTACAACAGGAAGAACAATGCCCCAGTTTAGCTTAAAATATAAAGGAGTAAGCTTAAAATATGAAGAAGACCCAATCTATCTGGCGTAATGATGGATAAGAAAATGACGATGTCTAGCCATATCGACAGAATGTGCCAATTAAGTAATAAAAGACTAGGCTTACTGAAAAGAGTATCAGGGGTAACTTGGGGAGCCAATGTCAATACACTATCTATGACATACAAAACATACATACGTCCAGTGTTGGAATATGGAAATGTCATGTTGATTAACACTTCAAAAACACACTTGGACAAGCTCAACATTATCCAAAATAAAGCCCTGAGGATCATAACAGGAGAGTGAAAACCACATCTATCACCGCAATGGAAACAGTAGCTGAAGTCCCACCACTGGAAGCAAGGAGAAATGTAGCAGCTGGAAGCCTGTACGAAAAAATGGTTCGGTTGGATGTAGATTATTGGGACAGAGATCCCCAAGAAGACCTTAAAACACAAAAAACATTCATAACTGAAGCTAGAAATGTAGGGGAAAGTTAATGGGGGAAGTGATAACTGAAAACAGACAAGAAATAGGAAAACCAAACATTCATATAGGCCTAGGTATGTCATCATTGGAAATAAACCATCAACTAAATATTGAAGGAATACAAGAGAAAAAGAAGAACTATCAAAGAGGAGCATATGAGAAGTCTGGCACTAAGATTTATTCACAAAGAATACCCAGAGAAGGAGTGGCTGCATATATACACGGATGGATCAGCAACACCAGGAGAAGGGAATGCAGGTGCAGGAATACACAGTAGAGAGTTTGAGGAATCATTCCCAGCAGGATCAAATGGGAGTAACTTTGATGGGGATTGGGGAGATGAGAGCAATAAGCAAAGCGTTTAGAGAAAGGAAGGTGGTGATACTAACAGACTCAAGAGCATCTATCCAGGCTATAGTGAGTAGAGAAGAAACAGAAGCAGAAATAAGAAACTGCAAGATAAGAATCCTGAGGTTGATGAACGCAGGTAACACAGTAATGCTACAATGGATACCGGCACACTGCGGCATAAACGGAAATGAGAAGGCTGACTTCCTCGCTAAAATGGGAAGTAAAACCAAGCAATTCATAAACAACATTTCATACAAATCAGCTAAATCACATCTGAAATCAGCCAGCAACTCGGAGGTAAAGAAAGCATGGAAGGAGAAAGGCAAGAATAAAATGTGGAGTGAGCTAGTTAATACAAGGAAAGGAAGAAATGATAGGTCAAACCATTATAGGAGAAGAACTACAACAGCACAGTTTAGACTAGATACCGGCCATGACTTGCTAGCAAAGCACTTACATAGAATAGGTGTGATGGAGAGCAGCATGTGTAGGCTGTGGGTGAGGAAACAAGGACAGACATCTATTAGATTAGGTGGATGGGCAAAAAAATCGATATTCGATTATGATATCGATTAATTTGAAAAAATGTCGATATCGATATTGATTTCATATCGAAAATCGAAATTACACCCCACCCCAAAAAATGCTAAATTTAAATTTCGGTGGAATGCCGGGTAAGGTAGTCTAAATTAAACTAGGAAACGCTCAGTTGGACGCGTTGATAAGCGAGCACGTGTTGCTAAGCTAGACCCACCATTGCACATTTTTTTAATTTTAAAAATTTGCGAAGTTCGCTGTCCACAGGACCATGTTTCAATATTTATCATTATTGCCAAGGTATTTGGGTAAAACCCGTGTGTATAACGGTACCTTTACTTTGTGGATAAATCCACCGCCACTAAGATGACCGTGACTCCTTGGGAAACTATTTAAAACTCTTTGGTGACAAATAATAGACTGCTCCTCGAAAGTATTTTGATTACTTCTAGGTGGCAGTTGGCATTAGAAACTTAGCGCGTCTTTTCGTTGCCATGGCAACGTTACTTTTGTTATAAGTAATTTCACATTTAAAAAACACTATCGGATCAAAATAAAATTAACATAGTTCGTGACCGGGACGGACATTCTAAATGACTTGGCCACCCTCAGATTTGTTTGCCGTTTAGTTTGAAAAAAAAAGTTTCGATTAACTTTTAATGTAACTTTTTAGCTTTTTGAACGATTTTGCCACAAAACTAATGGCATTCAATGCAGAGCGAGCTTGCGGATGGTCAAAATTTTCAACTTGATCCGAACCTCCGTTCGGACCGCTATCATGAGCCAAAAAAGCTTCCGCGACTTTCGTTGCATGGTAACGGAACTTTGTATTATGTAATTGCCAATCTAGGCTACATACTATCGGATCAAAATTAAACCTATAACATATTCGTGAACCGACGGACATTAAATGATTTGGCTATCTCAGATTTTTGTCGCCATTTAGTTTGAAAAAAAAACTTCGATTACTTTAATGTAAACTTTTTAACTTTTTGGAACGATTTTGCCCAAACAAACTAATGGCATTCAATCGAGAACGAAGCTCTAAGAAGAAGAACCCTATATATTTCTATACCCATGCGGTATTTAAGCCTATTGCTGCTTTGAACTATTAATTTATGGTAGTTTTCAGTGTGGCTCGTTGGTCTTGTGGTTAGCGTCACATGCTTCCAATGCCAGAAGGTCCAGGGTTCGATTCCCGTCAAAGTCAGAGTTTTGAAACTTCTGATTTGGGACTTAAGTCCATCAGTTCTTGTCTTAGGAGTTTGTAACAGGTGATTTGGAAAAAAAAAAAAAAAAAAGGGCCGTCCTAGAACGAAGCACATAATAAATTTCAGAGTTGTTCTGAATCGGCCTGTTAATTCTGGCGTTGATTCGCGGGTGTTGCCACTGTCCATAACACACTGATTGCTATATTTCCTATTAAAAATATCGATCTTTGGTTGGTTATCGCTCACTCGGTCGATTGCGTCGGGGCCTAAAGGGTTGCTGGTCGCTTGATTTAAAGTCCTCCCACTGAAAATCAGTTTATATAACTGAGGATGATAGGACTCTCTAAATACAATTTATTTTTTTATTTATTTATAAACAAACAAAAAAAACAAAAAAACAAAACCAGTGACTAATTTTTCCGGCAGAGTCAAATGGAAACGCTCGTTTCGCGCGCTTAATCAACCCTATTGTGTGTCCCCCCCCCCCCAAAATTATGAAAAATAACACTAAAAAAAAATTGCAAAATATTATTTTTTATTTTTTTTTTTTTTACAAACAATTACATTTCGAAATATCAATCCTATTAGATCGACAATTTTTCGTGCGATAATCGATAATTGAATGATATGTCATAGTACAGCCCGAATTTGAGATCCATCCATTCAGATGTACGGTATAATGAACTACAATTCAGAGCTTAAAATGTACCCGTCCTGATGATTCTAGTGGTTAAAGACGCTCACCTGGAATGTGGGGGGGGAGATGATCCGTGGTTCGATTCCCGGTTGGGGCGGACTTTTTTAATTTTGATTTGTAGTAAATAATATCTATTTAGATGCGCTACATGAAAGGCCACTATGCGGAAATGCCATGGGGTATGGACAGGAGGAAAAAACAGGAGTCTAGGCCCATCTTTACTGGTGTCAAGAATCAAGACACATGATAACATAGATATGTCAATGTGGGCATAAGAGAAGAAGACTATCCACTCCGAATATTATAATACAGTCGGGCGGGTAAACACGATGATAATAGCAGCGCAAGTTTGGAAATTTGAAGTGGCAAACGGGTGCTGTTGCCGTTGGCGGCACTTGGCCAAGGCGAGGTCTAGGCCCCTAATCCCTATAGTCCATAGGCTACACCATGGCCTAGGGCTAGGGTAGGTTAAGCACGAAAAGAATCTTGATAGGGGGGACTTCTTCGTTCATGGGCTCCAACTAGGTTTTCCGGCTTATTCATGCTTTTTAGTACCGGTATCGCGTAAAACTACCTACCGGTACATAACTTTAACGTTGCTGTTGTGTTGCTGTTTTATCTGTAACTTTCCTCTTACTGCTGGACCATTGTCGGTGGAAGGTTCATTTCTTCCGCCTACTTCTTAGTTCTATTCTTGCATAGTTGTTGCCCCTTCTTCAATTCTTTCCTCTTCCCCTTATTCCTTTTTCTGTTTATGCTCAGCCTCTTCACTTCTCGCTATTCAGGTTCCACCGTACGTAGGGTTACCATAAAGTGTGTCTCAGCAAAAAAGAGGACATTTCGTTAACAGACATTCGCGGGACTACAAGGGGTCTGGGGCGGAGCCCCAGCCGGCGGAGGCGTGAATTTGTTTTTTGGACATTTTTACCGTTCAGGATAGCGTTTAGAGCGATCTGAACAAGGTCAAGGAAGGACAGTTGTGCTCACTGCCTTTTAAATTGAGGGGTTATTTTAAATGAACACTATTTTTTATGACGAAACAAGACAAGTGGCCTAGGCCTACAACAATTCCTTACGCTACGCGGTACGACGTGGTCACAAAGCACGAAAACGTACGGAAAATGGTAACTAAATCACGTGACAGTACAATGCTTGCTGCACAGTCGGCGTGTTGGGTGGACACGCTCGGACATGATCGGCTGCCGTATTCCGGCGAATTTACGGTCGGTGGATGGTAATGGGATGGTAAGTGAGTGGGGGCCCGGAAGGCGTGCGCATGCGCCTCTGCATGGATGGGTGAAATAACCGGGACATTTGCATTATTTTGAAAAAGCCGCCCGGACGCACGCGGACAGACATCAAAAAAGAGTACATGGTCCGGCTTTAACCGGACGTATGGTAACCTAACCGTACGGCAGTTGCTTCAGCCTATTCTTAAATGATTTTACCGTTTTTTCCCCTACTATCCCCTTCAGTCATCCCAATTCTATTCCACAACTGTCCTTGCTAGAAGGAGAACTTTCTACATCAGTTTTCCAGATTTCTCTTTCATACCTTTCAATGTATTGTCTCCCTTTGCATTATAAGTAGGTAGCTTTTTTTAGCAACTTATTAGTTCCCACTTCCACCCATCCTTCTATTCCTGGAGACTCCTGTCATTTGTCCCAATCTGTCATTTCGTCTTCTGTCCTCTAGTTTTTCCCACCCAAGTTCATTGACATTTCCAGTGACAACTTTCGTAGGCCTTGATCTTTCGGTTGCCCTACCGTTCACAATCATTTCTTTCCCCTGGTTCAGCACTATCCTAACTGGCCCTTTTTTGCACAGATCTATTCCCTTTAGGGTATAATCTTAATTTGACGGAATGTTATTTACATTAAATTTATGATTTTTCCTTTTTCGTTAATTGAATATCTAATTATGTGTTTACTTTGTTTTTTGGGGCGGGAAAGTAGTTTCTGGACTTAGTTAATAACTTTTAGTTTGATTGAAAACACACGCAATCCCTACCCCTGAGCCGTACACAACACTCGTCAACTTTTCAAACCGCAGTTTTTTCCGAAGAAAAGAATAACAAAACAACTCAAAATAGAAAACAAATGAAGAAGACCTCATTATTAACGATTTATTTATACAAGGATACTCTTATACACTTCGTTGGGGAAGATAAGTTTCTTATAGGAACAAGGCGGTGGAAGGTATTGTTACACTGACTAGTGCAAAAAGTGAAGGCCTACGCCATCTTTAGTTCGGAGCAGTAGTTACTATCACGTCCGGTTTACATGAAAGGTCGATATGGAAGGTCTCTTTTCATACATTGCTAATTTTGTGGCAAATTCAATTTATTAACTTACGAGTGCACTTTTGGATGAAACAAAATTTATTTAACAAAATATAAAGAGAACACACTTCAGTTCTATTTTATTTCTACGTCGAAATATATTAAAACAAACCACAAACATACATGCAGAAAAGATAACGTTATTTTTTAATCTTCAATGACATCAAAGTGCAGGTAATGCAAGTTTTTTCTCGACGCAATTATTGCACATATTGGTCCAGGAATACCCTAATAAAGTGCAACAAATCAAAGAACATTACAACATTATACACTTGTTGTATTTACATAGTGTTTAATGTTGGAATCTAAAGGGTATTAAAATGATAAACACCTGCAGTACCGACCTTTGTAGATTGATTGTTAAATTACTGGTTTTGAAGTGCAGATACAATAGTCGAGTCTAAGTTTTATTTGTAAGTGTAGTTAGAAACTTCACCCTTTATTATTATATTATAATTAAAGTCTATTATTGGATTTTTGTTTACTCTGGTGGTACTTAAGGAATTACGAAATACCGACTGTTTTACTGACCCTGGTACCCGTTCATAATTGTCTTTAGTGGGTTTCCCGGGTGGTGATAAGAAATAATCGAGTGGATTGTCTTACGAAATACTAAATACGCTCTCATTAATAATAAAATTATTGCATAAGGCATAAATCTTTAGGTAAGCTGTAATATACTCTTAAGAGGTTGTTGTGTTTGAAGGAAATTGGTATTTTAATAACATCTCCGTGTGGTAAAGAGCGAAGCAGCCTGTGCTAACATCATAGGTCTTTACATAATAGAAGGGTTTAAATTTAAAAGTTTGAAATATAGTAATTATTCTTCCAAAAACAACGTTTTCATCACAGAAAAAATACGAAAGTCTTTATTTAAATAACTATTGCAAAACATTTAATGTATCCAGAATTAAGTCATTCTTCATTTAAAATTATTTTTCAGGCGATTAATCATCGTGTTCTCACTACTACTTACTTTTGCGTTAGAGAACCCGAAGTAATAAAGTTTATAAAGTGGTTGAGGGAGCGTCGATCTCAACGAGCGCCGAGAATTGCACATTGTTAATAATTTTATCTTAGACTTACTGGTGTTGACAGCACAGTGGATCGAGTCTCCAGAATTCATTGATCGAAAAAAAATTGTGTATCTCGTAGTCACCATTTTGTATTGTATTGTACATCTCGTAGTCACCTTCTTGTATTGTATTGTGCATCTCTGTAGTGTTAGTAAAAAGCATCTTGTATTGTACTTGTACATCTCGTAGTCACCATATTGTATTGTATTGATGCATCTCGTAGCAAAGATTGATTGTATTGTACATCTCGTAGTCCCCATTTGTATGTATTGTGCATCTAGTAGTCAAAAGACATCTTGTATTGTATTGTACATCTCGTCGTCACCCACACATCTCTGGTTCGTAGACGAAGATGAATGCGTCGTTTACAATGTGACGCCGAGTAAGTAACTAAACTTTAGGGTGGGTACGAGATATTCATTGTGTAATAAAGAGGTAGATGGTAAGCAATTTAACATATTAAGAGTCAAGACGGGGCACCCCCCCCCCTGGCTTGACAAATGGTTTTTAGTTTGGCAAAGGAAGTGTATAGGGCCTAGGGACCTATACAGTCCTTGGGTAGTCGACAAGTAGCACATTATAGGCCTACTTACCCAAACTGTATGCTGGCGTGAAGACACCAAAGTGGAGTTTTGCTTAAAAATAGTTTTATCACTAGTCTAAACTCCAACGAAACGTATTTTATATTATCATTGGCCTAAACTCACAGAGGAAATGTTCATCGAGATGCCATGCTGAAAACACGCCTGTTCAAAAACAATTGATGTTAAAAAAACACTGCCCATTTGATGTTTAAATAAAACAACCCTTTTTATTGGAATTATCTGAAATAAACATGTTGTCTAGTGGAACTGCGGCACGCGCAACACACCCGCGCTATCTACTGTAACAATGGAAACATATTCACAAGTGCGGTAAGCATACGCCATCTCCGGGAGGGGAGTTAGGTACACTTGCGACTTCCACCGACTCTCAGCACTGGCTTTCATTACTGGTGATTATACTAATCACTCTGAAAAAATATACCAATTTTAAATAGAATAAAACACATTTAACACAAAACACTCCGCTCATTTCACTGTCATTATCCGCCATGTTTGGTATTTACGTCTTGATTTACTTACTAGGCGTACCAACCTTTTCGTAAAACTACTCCACCTACAAAACCTTTAACGTCCGATATTTTTAAATATAAAGGACTTTCACCACAAACGGATTTTTGTTTAAAATAGCGACGTTAAAGGTTTTGAAGGGCTTTTTTTATTAAACAGTAAAAACGTGATGATTCTATTTGTGGATTTTTTTGTGTTCTTAGTAAGGTAACTTGCAGTGAGTACATCTCAGCACGGTTAGGCTAGGACGCGTCGCTCCGCGCGGGGGGGTGGGGGGTGTGGGGGGGGGGGGGATACTTATAACTTACTTTTGTTTATACAAACAGAAGCCGAAAATTATTTTTAATTGGTTTCCGCGCATTTAATTTTAATATACTTTGAAATATCAGTGATTTGGCCAAAGAAAATAAAAGTAAAAAAAACAAAAAATTGCAATTCCGTCAAAACTAGTAGAGTTCCCCATTAGTATTTCCCTTTCATGCAAGGGTCCCAGGATAGCTCCTGCATATTCTAGGTGGGCCGCACTAGGTTTTGTATGCTTTTGAGCCTTTAGGTCCCTGACGGCCCCTTTTAGGGTTCTCATCACAAGTTCAATATCCGGAATCCCCTTTTTTTTAGTTTCTTCACATGTTCCTCCCATTTTAGTTTGCTATGAAGTATGAATCCATACCCCCAGGTAGTAGGCCAACTTTATGAAAAAATCTAAACTGGTGTAAGCCTAGGCTAGCCTAGGCCTACATACTAACCTTGCCACGGCAAGATGGGATTTTTATGAGGCCCCCCTAACCTAATTTTTTTCATCAAAAAAATTGTTTTGGGGCCATGAAACCGAAGAAGTTCCGCCAGGGCTAGGCCTAGGCCTAGCCTAGGCCTAGGCCTAGACGCTTTTGCCAAGTACCCTCCCCTAGGCTAGGTAGTTTACTCTTCCTTCTTTTTTTCTTTTTCTTTAGGACTCTGTGAAAAAGGGCATGCCTGTATTTGAAATAGGCCTAGGCCTAGCTAGCGTAGGATGAGGAAAGGGCTTAGGTGCCTACAATTTCTACCTACGCTAGGCCTAGGCTTACCAGCTGCTAGGGGCCTACGGCTTAAGGGGGGCTAGGGGGGCCTAATTTAGGACGCCAGGCCTAGGGCCCTAGGCCCTATCATGGGTGCTTAATAATAATAGGCCTCCGCCCTAGCTAAGTCTACCTAGGCATTACTACTAAAAATGTTGAACTTACCACAATTCTATACGAGATAACAGTCCAAACTACGGCCTAATGAAGAAGGAAACAATGAGTTTTACATGGCTAAACGAAATTTTGTTGAAGGTTGACAAACACAAACATGAATGACATGACACACTAACCACTGCCTGCTTTGATTTTGTTGACTGTGGCAGAGCGGCGGAAACTAGCACCGGCACCAGGACGAAGCTCCAGCTGCTCCACAGAGAGCGTGCGCGGCAAAAACGTAGCAAACCATTGATAGATCAAGTGACGAGTGGAGTTGGGGGAATGATGACGATGATGGACAATTACAAAAAAACATGCCATTAAGCAAGATTCGAACCCACGTCATTTTAGAGCCATACATCCGCAATAGGCTACAAGAGGGGCTTTACAGGGGAAGGGGGGATCATTCATGGAAGTTCCAGCGTCAAGTAGTAATTAACGGATCTGGGTCGGTATGGTTTCATGGGAAAGGACTGTAGGAATGGAAGACGTGCCGGGGGATATTGTAGGTAGTGGGTCTTTTAAGGGAATTAGACGTTTTAGGGGGGGACAGTTAATTAGGCTTGGTGGGAGTGAGTGTTGCAGGCGGAAGGGCCCATTTGCAAAACCGTTAAGGAATTGTTGTTATGGTTGTTATGTTATGTTATAATAAACTAGGAAACGCTCTGTTGGACGCGTTGATAAGCGAGCACGTCTAGACCCACATTGCATCCCAGGTCCTCTAGATCTCCGCCACATGGCGGAGGGCTCGTCTAACTCGCTCGTGTGCCCACGAATGTTAGGTTCGTCGCAACCCGTTCCACCACTGATAGCAGCCATTAAGGTGATTTGCACGAGGAAATAGAGGGAATTTTAAAAAATCAAAGGGGTGAAAAATCTACTTAGCGCGCCCTAAAACTTGACAACAAAATGACGATGTAGATGCCAGGAAAAGAATTCGGTGCATTTCGAGATAATAAAATTGACAAACACAATAAAAATGAAGCTAGTAATTTGTTGTAATGTAATTAATAATAAAATAATGCAATAATAATTTTAAAAATACCTACGTTATTTGTGATGTGTATATCCATGAGCAATTTTTCTTACGATTTAAAAATTTATTTCTGAAAGCCTGTTTCTGATAATTTATTACCAACATGCCTTGTGACCAAAGCAACACATGTGATAATACTAGGAAGCTTCGCAAACGCCTTTTTCAGGCGCGTTTGTTGGATGAGCGTAAATGGTTGCAATTGAGCTGCCATGTGTTATGCGGATTTTCTGTTGTTCTGTAAAAAAATCATTACTAGTCGATTTTTTTTAAAATTAAAAATTACAATTAAATAAAAAATTAACGTTAAATTTTGTAAATTTTAATTAATCGTAATTTAAAAAAAAAAGACAAAAGATCGTAAAATTGCAATTTTCATAAGAAATAATTATTAATGATATTAATATTAAAAATTGGCAAATTGCGATTATCATGAGAAACAAGTTTTTCGATTCCGCTCAAATATCACACGAATGACATCAATTCATAAAAATTAATGTTCTGTAAATAAATCATTACAATCGGGTAAAGCATGTTAGGTGTTAATTAGTCGAAGAAATTTTTTAAAAATCGAAAAATTCGTAAAATTGCGAATTTTCATGAAAAATAATTTCCGATGCGCTCAAAAACGTGGCCAAGTAGTAGTTCAGAGATTTCGAAGGCCTTTAGAAAATTCCATCGCAATTGGCGTATCGGTTTAGCCGGAATCGTGCTGACAAAACACAACAAAATACAGAAAACAAAACATTCCGGATTTTTTCTTCAGTGTAGTGAAAATGGAATCTCGCTTCGCTCGCTACGATCATCCAAATAGTGTCTAACACATAATCATAAAACACTAGTAAATGACGGCATTTTTCAAGGTGGCGTGTGAAACATTACTATGTCACCGAGGGAAAAGCTGTTTTAAAGGGATAACGACGATATGTACAACATAACCACTAATAAACGTTATAGTTGGTTAGCGTAGACGAGCGGGATCGAAGATTCCATTTCAATACACCGCAGAGAAAAAAAAAACGGATGTTTTTTCTCTTTTTTTGTATTTTTTGTGTTTGGTAACACGATTCTGGCTAAAAACCGAACTCAATTGCGATGAAATGTTGTGGAGGCCCTTCGAAATCTCTCTGAACTTAGAATTGCCACGTTTTTGAGCGCAATCGAAAAATGAGTTTGTGAAAATCGCACAATTCTACGATTTTTTAAATTTTTTTTTAAATATTCCTTCGACTTATAACACTACATGCATTATCCGATGGTAATGATTTTTGCACAGAAACCTTTATTCTATGAATTATATATTTGTGGGAACTTTTAGCGTAATTCAAAAAATTTCATTTCTCATGAAAAATCGCAATTTTACGTAATTGTTTTGTAAAAAAATTACGCTCATCCAACAAGCACCTGAAAAAGCGTTTTCGAGCTTCTCAGTGGCATTCACCCTATTACAACATGGTATTCAACCTCGTTAAAAACCTCCAGTTTTTAGGTAATTAACTATTAGTATGCCAAAGTACGTGAAAAGTACAAACATTCCCGAGAAAATGCCGTTTTAAAAGGGAAACGACTACATGTCCAAACATAACCACTATGACGTTATAGTGGCATTCATCCTGATTACTAACAGGCTATTGAAAGTCGTTGTCAACCTCATTTTTTAAAGTAATTAACTCATTAGTATGCAAAGTGCTTGAAAAATACTATGTTACCCCGGGAAATGCTCGTTTTAAAGGAAAACGGCGACTTTTCCCAAACATAACCACTATATGAGGTTATAGTAGCATTCATTCCTGATTACTTACATGGGTTTCAACCTCGTTGACAACCTCCAGTTTTAGTGTTAATTAACTCAGAAGTATGCAAAGCAGCGTGAACAAAGTACTGTTACTGCTATTCCGCTCTAGAATGAATCACCAACGACGGCTTCTAATTCGCTGCTGCGACGACCTAAACTAGAGAGTTAGACGATCCTCCGCTAGGCGGAGACTCCGAGAGGGACAACCTTGATTGCATCCACCGCCAACTAGAGGACCTGACTCCTTGGGGAAAAACTATTAACTAGGAAAACGCTTAAGTTCCCGCCGCGTTGTGGATGAGCGTAATTGGTGCATTGAGCTGCCATGTGTTTTTATGCGGATTTTCTGTTGTTCTGTGAACAAAATCAGAACTTTGTTGAAATTTTTTTAAAATTAAATCAAATTAAATAAAAAAATTAACCTAATTTTTTAAATTAATTGTAATTTAAGAAAAGGAAAAAATCGTAATATTGGAATTTTCATAAGAAATAATTATTCGATTGCGCACAAATTTCACACGAATATATTAATTCATAAAATTAAGGTTCTGTGAAAAAATCATTACAATCGGATAAAGCATGTAGGAGTTATAAGTCGAAGAAATTTTTAAAAAATCGAAAAAAAATCGTAAAATTGCGATTTTCATGAGAAATAATTTTTCGATTGCGCTCAAAAAGGTGGCAGTTCTTAGTTCAGAGATTTCGAAGGCATCCATAAAATTTCATCGCAATCGGAGTATCGGTTTAGCCGGAATCGTGTTAACAGACAGACAAAAATACAAAAAAAAAGAAAGAAAGAAAAAAAAAAACATTCCGGATTTTTTTCTCCAGTGTAGTGAAATGGAATCTTCGCTTCGCTCGCTTCGCTCGCTACGCTCATCCAATTAAACTCTTTGTTGACAAATAATAGACTGCTTCCTCGAAAGTATTTTGATTACTTCTAGGTGGGTGCATTAGAAACTAGGCGCGTCTTTTCGTTGTCATGGCAACGTTACTTTTGTTATAATGTAATTTCCATCTACACTACTTATCGGATCAAAATAAAATTAACATATTCGTGACCGGACGGACATTCTAAATGATTTGGCTATCTCAGATTTTGTCGCCGTTTAGTTTAAAAAAAAAACTTTCGGTTAACTTTAATGTAACTTTTTAACTTTTTGAACGATTTTGCCACAAAACTAATGGCATTCAAAGCCTTCTTTAATCAATGATTCAATCGAGAACGAAGCTTGCGGATGGTCAAAATTTCAACTCGATCCGAGCCTCCGTTCGAACGTTATGGCGAGACATACAAACAAACAAACAAAAAAAAAAAAAAAAAAAAAAAAAACAAACAAAACCAGTGACTAATTTTTCCGGCAGAGTCAAATGGAAACGCTCGCTTCGCTCGCTTAATAAATCCTAATTCCACATCCACCTAGGACATAAATTATTTTCAGTTTGGTTCTGGCTCTTTCATTTGATAGGCCTAGAAGAAGGGATAGGCCTACCCTATGTAGAAAGAATGGGAATGACTAAGTATGAAGGAACAAGGAAATGGAATTACAATAAGAAGGAAGGAAGGAAGGAAGGAGATAACAAACCTACCACCGACTTTAGTCATTTGTAGGGGAAGAAACCAAATACCAATACCAAAAATTTAAAGCAGACCATTGATTAAAGAAGGCGATAGCCTTCTTTAATCAATGAGCAGACCAAGCCAACCCTGCAGGCGCCGACGCCATCGATGAGCGAACAATGGCCAACTAGGGGTTCAGTGAAATTGAAGTCTTCGCTTCGCTCATCCAATTATTTATTTGATACATTATTCCACATTGCAACGAAAAATTGTTGGCGACGTTTTTGCCGCACCTCTTGTTTATGGAGATTTCTCCCGGTGCCGGTGCTAGTTTCCTATCGCTACTTGACAGTTGGCCATCATGGCCACGAGAAGAAGAATTCCTTTGTTGGCAACACTGGATCATCTGCGCCAAGTTTGCAGATCTGACAGCAGCAGCTGCTTTTTGTTCATGTCTTGTTTGAGTTCCTAATTAATAAGATTGCCTAAATTTTAATTCCAGGGCATCTTATGCATCTGCAATGCCAACCAAGTGTTGCATTCCGTCCTGCAAGAACAATAATTGGTCGAGGTCTAGGCCTACTGTTACAGACTTTGAACATGTCAAATATCACAGGTAAGTTTAGTTTTCAGGCTAGGCCTAGCCTAGGGCTAGGGCCTAGGCCTAGGCCTAGTTCAGTCCTGCTAGGACTAGGCCTAGACCTAGGCTCTGTATAGGTAGGCATATCCCTTTCAAAGATCTAGCTAGGTGTGGCAAGGTAGGGTAGGGGCCTAGGTCTACCTAGCAGTCCTCCTAGCTCTAGGCCCTACCGGAACTCTTTTGGTTGGTGTGCTCCCCTATAATAGGGTACACACAACTACGTCACAAATCGAGGGGAATGAGGGGTAGGGGCTAGGCCTATTCTCCGTTTTGAGCCCAACTGATGGACAAGCAACCATCGGTTCGCAAGTGGACGCCTGCTGAACGTCGCACAACTTATCACGAAAAACTTAAGAGGAATAATATTTAGCAAATATATCATTCCTTCGGAACTCTACTAGTTTGACGGAATTGCAATTTTTTGTTTTTTTACTTTATTTTCTTTGCCAAATCACTGATATTTCAAAGTATATTAAAAATAAATGCGCGGAAACCAATTAAAAATAATTTTCAGCTTCTGTTTTATAAACAAAGTAAGTTATAAGTAGCGCGGAGCGACGCGGCCTAGGCCTACCGTGCTGAGATGTACTCACTGCAAGTTACCTTACAAGAAACACAAAAAAAATCCAAATAGAATCATCACGTTTTTACTGTTAATAAAAAAAACTTCAAACCTTTAACGTCGCTATTTTAAACGAAAATCCTTTTGTGGTGAAAGTCCTTTATATTTAAAATAGCGACGTTAAAGGTTTGTAGGTGGAGTATTTTAGCGAAATGGTTGGTACGCTAGTAAGTAAAATCAAGACGTAAATACCAAACATGGCGGATCAATGACAGTGAAATGAGCGAGTGTTTGTGTTAAATATGTGTTATTCTATTTAATTGGTATATTTTCAGAGTGATTAGTATAAATAAATCGTTAATAATGAGGTCTTCTTCATTTGTTTCTATTTTGAAGTTGTTTTTTTATTCTTTTTCTTTGGAAAAAACTGTGTTGAAAAGTTGGACGAGTGTTGTGTAGGGCTCAGGGGTAGGGATTGCGTGTGTTATTCAATCAAACTAAAAGTGATTAAATAAGTCCAGAAACTACTTTCCGCGCCCAAAAACCAAGTAAACACATAATAATATTCAATTAGAAAAAGGAAAATCATAAATTTAATGTAAAATAACATTCCCGTCAAATTAAGATTATACCCATTCCTTCTAATGCGATTACGTTGAATTTTTAGATGGCCGTTTACTTGTTATTTCGATGTACATTAATTAATATCGATCCCTTTTCCAACTAAGTCGGGTAGGGGGTGGGAGGTTCCCACCACATTCTTGGCTCCCCAGGCTTATCGAAGCCGGCTAGCCATGCCTGACGCTTCTCCCACATCATCTTTTTCTTCCTCTGCATCATCTACTTCACTTTCTTCCTCTCCACTGTCTTCTTCCTCAGGGACCTCCACCAGTATTTGCCATATTTTTCTTTCTTCCCAACATCTTTCCTGGTTGATCCTTTCTCAAGCTGCATTTCTCCTTTTTAAATCCATTGCTATAACTTCTTCCCATCTCAGTCTGGGCCTCCCTCTTTTTCTCTGTTTGTTTCCTGCGTCTTGTTCATAGGCTACTGCATCTTCGGTAGGCCTATCCTATCCTTATGCATCCTCTTCATGTGTCCAAACCACCTCAGCCTTTCTTTCCCTAGCTTAAAGTTTAAACTCTCTACTCCTGTTCTTTCCTTATCTTGGTGCTCCTCATCTTATCAATCTTCGTAACTCCCATTACACTCCTTAAAAATTTCATTTCTGCAGCTTGAATTTGTCTTTCTTCTTTACCCCCAACTGGCCATGTCACTGCACCATATGTGAGTACCGGTACAAAATATGCTTTGTATATTAAAAGTTTGCATCGCCTTGGCACTTCTTTTTTCCAAAGCAGTTTCCTCACGGACTGGAAGAAACTCTCTGCGATACCAGTACGCCTTGCAATCTCCGCGTCTATTTTACCATCGGCGGATATCATGCTGCCCAGGTATTTAAATATCTGTGTCTCTACTAGTTCTTCTCCTCTTATCAGTACAATCGTTGTCCTATCCACATGCCTCTTCTTCTTCCCCATAACCATCACTTCACTCTTGTCAATGCTTATCTCTAGCCCAAATTCTTCCGTACGTTCATTCCATTTCTCCACTTTCTTCTGTACCTCTTCCCATGACTTCCCCCATAAGTATATCGTCAGCATATATTAAGGTTCTGGACGACTCCGGTCCATCTTTCTCCACTTTCCTCAATATCTCGTCAAGTAGGCCTACTATATTGAAGAGCATCGGTGACAGTACACTCCCTTGTCTGAGACATGTCTTTATTTCAAACCAATCCGTTCTGCCCTCCCTAGTTTCCACGCAACTCATATTCTTCACATACATACTCTGTACTCTTTCCACCAATCTTGTATCAATCTTCTTTTTTCGGAGACATTCCCAAACTCTCTCTCTGGGCATTCGATCATAGGCCTTTGTAAGATCCAGAAAAACCATCCATACATCCTCCCCCTTTTCCCTTTCTCTTTCCATGAGTTGTCTTATTGAGAAAATCAGGTCCACGGTTGACCGTCCACTTCTGAAACCATGTAGCTCCTCCCTTAAGCCTCTTTCCACCTTTTCTTTCATTCTCTTTTCTAGTACTTTTTCATACAGCTTGGCACAATGGCAAAGTAGAGTGACACCTCTATAATTACCACACTGTTTGTTGTCACCTTTTTTAAATATTGGTAGGTACCGGTACTATAATACCCTTTTCCCATCCTTCGGAATCTTTTTCTCTCTCCAAGCTGCTGTCAACACTCTAAAATCCAGTATCTCCCTTCTTTTCCTGCTGCTTTAATCATGTCTACAACTACTTCATCTACCCCGGGTGCCTTCCCGTTTTTCATTTCCTTCAGTGCCAATTTAACTTCCGCTTCTGATAGCTCTTCTTCTTCTTCTTCCTCATCTTCTACTTCGTCATCTCCTGCTTCACTGGGCCTAACTTCGGTATTACTTTTATGCAATGGTCTTCCTTTTCTTATATCCTCTACGTTTAACAAACTCTCAAAGTAGTTTTTCCATAACGTTTTCTTCTCCTGCGAGTCGTTTGTAACGGTTCCATCTTCTTTTCGTAGGAAATGTGATTCTAAAACTTTCCCCCTTTTCTCTTTGATTATGTTGTAGGGCCTACAACAGTTTTTTATTTCCTTCAAAATCTTCCTCCAATTTCTCTCCGAACTCCTCCATACTCTTTTCTTCTCTAATCACTATTTGCTTTACCATTTGTTTTGCCCTTACATATTTTATGACATTCTCCTCTGTAAAATTCTTGGTCTTCTCTCTCCACGCCAGTCTCTTATATCGCGCACAGCTTCTTTGACTGTTTCGTTCCACCACGGTGTTTCTTTCTCTTTTCTTCTCTCCGTTGCTCTTCCGCATAATTCCTCTGCACTAGTTACAAACGCAGTCTTAAATCCTTGCCATTCTTCAATTCCTTGAATGTCCCCACATGGCAACATTTCTTGTATCCGTTGCCTAAACTTTTCTCTTTCTTCTTTTCTTTGTGTCTTCCACACCTTAATTCGTGTCTTCTTTGATCTTCTGTTATTCACGACATTTTTACCTTCGTAGATTTTAGCTAACAGCAATCTGTGGTCACTATCCAATGCTACTGATGGTACAACCCACACATCTTCTAACCTCTTTTCTATTCCTTTCCCCACACAAATATAATCTATAATTGATTCGTGCCTTGTTTCCTCGTCTCCATATCCATATCTTGTTATCTTATACCTGCTCCTCTTCTTCTCAAACCAGCTATTTCCTACTTTCAAGGAGTTTCGTGCACACAATTCTAACATTTTTATTCCATCTGCATTCCTCTTTCCCCAGCCATGTGGACCTAATACTTCTTCGTAACCCTTTCTATCCTCTCCAACCATGGCATTGAAATCACCCATAACGATAATGCCATTTCCTTCAATGCAACCTTCTAATTCTTCTCTAAACTTGTCCTTCTCCTCAGTAGGTCTTCCGGTTTGGGGTGCATACACTTGTATGACATTCACTTGTTCTTGATCTATTACCATTTCCACTTGAATAATTCTGTCACTTGTATATGCTATGCCTACAATATTCTCTTTATATCTTGGGCTGGCAATGAATCCTACCCCATTTCTTCCTTCAGTACCTCCTGACCACATCAACTTGTAACCACCTCGTAAGTCCTTTTCCCCTTTCCCCATCCACTTTGTCTCACTTAATCCTAAAAGTTCAATTTTACGTTCAATTCAATTGTATCGATTAGCTCTTCCATCTTTCCATTGAGCGAGACAATGTTCAATGTACCTATTTTACTAGTATTCTTTGTTTTTCTTTTCCCTTTATTTTGCAACATTTTCAGGTTTCTCGTTCTTTTACAGCTCGGTCGGAAATCTTTCGCATGTTTTTAGTATGGATTCCTCCACACCCACCGTGTCCGAAAAACCTCATGCTTGATTTCTGTTTCGTTCCCTCCAATCTTTTGTAGTGCCAATCGTAACTCGCTACCCATCTTCATCTCATCTTCATACCTGCCTGATCCCCATCGAGGTGAAAACCTTCTGTTTACAAAATTCACTTCATTCACATTTGCCCACTTTTCCAGGTGATTATTAACTATACAGCTCCCTCTTCCTAGAATCCCATGCACTACTATTATGGTATCTCTTCCATATGTCTGCCCTCACCAACTTTACAACCTTTGAAATTCCATCAATTATTATATTGTTATCAGTCCCTTTTCTCAACTCACGGCTACCGGCCATAACAACTACCTTTCTCACCATTTCCTAGGATTGCTTTTCTTCATTTGTCCTACCAGGTCCTCCAACATGATTCCCGGGTATGCCTTTGTAGTGATGGGAATTTTCATGAAAAAAAATAATCTTGAAAATTTCATGAAAATTTTCGTGAAAATTTTCAAGGTTTGTTAATCTGTTATTTGAACTGTATTTTACCATATTATAAATAAAAATAATTTATTTCTATCGAGGATGTAGGCCTACAGTGGGACTCAGGCTGAGGTGGAATAAGTCTAATATGCAATATCTTGTTGATTAATTTTATTCTTGCAATTTGCAAATAGCGAAATAGGCCTACATTATAAAAATAATCGTTGAGACAAAAATGTTGAATATTGAATTGGGATAGTTGGATGAGCGTAGCGAGCGAAGCGAAGATTCCATTTCACTACACTGGAGAAAAAAATCCGTGTTTTTTTTTTTTTTTTTTCTGTATTTTTGTCTGTCTGTTAACACGATTCCGGCTAAACCGATACTCCAATTGCGATGAAATTTTATGGAGGCCTTCGAAATCTCTGAACTAGAACTGCCACGTTTTTGAGCGCAATCGAAAAATTATTTCTCATGAAAATCGCAATTTTACGATTTTTTTCGATTTAAAAAAATTTCTTCGACTTATAACACCTACATGCTTTATCCGATTGTAATGATTTTTTCACAGAACCTTAATTTTATGAATTGATATATTCGTGTGAAATTTGAGCGTAATCAAATAATTATTTCTCATGAAAATCGCAATTTTACGATTTTTTAAATTTCTTCTGCTTAGGCCAAGGCTTATAACACCTACATGTTCATCCAATTATAATGATTTTTTCACAGAACCTTAATTTTAAGAATTAATATATTCGTGTAAAATTTGTGCGCAATCGAATAATTATTTCTTATGAAAATTTCAATATTACGATTTTTTCCTTTTTTAAAATTACGATTAATTAAAAAAAAAAGTTAATTTTTTATTTAATTTGATTTAATTTTTAAAAAAAATCAACAAAGTTCTGATTTTTTCACAGAACAACAGAAAATCCGCAAAACACATGGCAGCTCAATTCACCAATTACGCTCATCCAACAACGCGGCGGGACTTAAGCGTTTTCCTAGTATCCAACATGAATGATGGAAACATAAGCAATATAAAACATATTAGTAAGTCTATATCAAAATGTAAAAAAAAAAAATACACCAAACGTTTCGGGTGGTTAAGAGAAAGCCTAGATTATTGGATGAGCGTAGCGAAGATTTCATTTCACTACACTGGAGAAAAAAATCCGGATTTATTTTGTATTTTTGTCTGTTTGTTAACACGATTCCGGCTAAACCAATACTACTCCAATTGCGATGAAATTTTCTGGAGGCCTTCGAAATCTCTGAACTTAGAACCGCCACTTTTATGAGCGCAATCAAAAATCATTTCTCGTTAACGAAGCAATTTTACGCTTTTTTTTGTTTAAAAAAAATTACGCTCATCCAACAACGCGCCTGAAAAAGGATTTGCAAAGCTTCCTAGTAGTCACTACAAACAATACGGTAGGCCTACTTACAGACTAATTGGAGGCGAAGACCTCACACCAAAGTAATGTTTGTCCCGGTCTTTCCGTTCCATTCCCTACCCTACCCTAGGCATTTAAGTTCTGCATAACCCTCTAGCATTTGTGCTAATTAAAGATGGATTTTATCTGGTTAGGGCCCAACCAGAATATTGCCTATACAACCTACAAAAATAATAAGTGAGCTAGACCTTCATTTGCAGACTTTGTATTTGCAATGTGACCTAGCTCCCACATTGACAAACCTTATAGGCCTATGTCAATGCCTCTGTTCTAGGCTAGGCCCCAGCATGCATTAGGCCTGTTGCTGTGCAAGAGGCTAGCAAATACTAAATACCAAATACCAACTGCATAATTAAACACATAATAAAAATAAAAACTTGAAAATTTTCATTGCACGGCCCTTGAAAATTTTCAATGAATTGAAATTTTTCATGAAATTTTCACGTGAAAATTTTCAAGTCCCAACACTATGCCTTTGCCCGATATTTTTCTCTTTCTACGCCCATTCCCTGCGAGTTGCAGAAACCCCTGCACATACTGCCACTTACGTCTCCTATTAGTAGCGCCTCACTCTGTCTTAACATACCATTCTCAGGCTTGACAATGGGCGTATCCTTGCACAACAGATGTTGCTGTTGCTCAAAAAGGGACACTCTATTGCTGGTCAGCGCCAGGGAGTTGGTTGTCATGCTCTTATCGAGCGCGCCTATCAATCCTCTTCCCTCGACATATTTACTATGCGGCACTTTTTTTCTATTCGATTCAGATTGCTTATTTTGCATAGACCTAGGCATATGCCTATTAATTTATCATAAAATATCCTAGAATGGTCACCATTACTTGATTTGACTTCCCTAGGTCTAGCTTCAGCTTGAACTTCTACCTGGCACTTACTGCGACATTGGTGCTAGTTTCACCACTCACAATATTTATTTATTTATTTATTTATTTAAGTAAGCCTTCTACAGTGTTCACTCATATGCATGTCATATAGACATGCGAGTATTTGATCATCATTAGACCTACTCTCATTAGTATAAAGTTCCTCCACTTCTGTGTGTGATGTACGCCTAGTTTCTTTAATCCCCACACACTGATTCATTATAATGCCTACTTCAATCATTTCCTCGAGTCTATTGAACTTCTTCTCATCCTCTTGATCCTTCTCCATCAACACTCGCCTAATTTCTTCAAATTTATTTCTCATAGACCTGTTGACCTCCCGTAACTCATCCATCTCTCTCAGCATTTCTTTATACATCCATTCTATTTCCATCTTCCTTACGGCCATTCCATAGCAAAGTGAGCCTGACAAGTGAAAAATAATTTTTATCCAATACCTAGTTTATTGATGGGTCAAAAATTAAAGTCAAAACTCCACTGAATTTCAAAATGTATTTGCTTTCTTTGTGGGTAGTCAATTATGTGTTTTACAGTGCTTCAAAGTTGGTGTAAAGTTATTGTTTTTATTTTAGTGCCACATCCCCTAAATTGTAAGCCCTACAATTTCTTTTAGGTCAGCTGTGTGAAGTTCTTTCTTTTGTATATCAACACTTAATGATGTTGTGAAGTATTTTAGTTGGAAAAACTGAACACAAAGTAAGTTTTACTTAAATTTTGGATCATTAAAGATGTTATGAATACATGTCACACCCGCAACACAAAACTACAATAAACTATGATAGTGTAAAGATTATGGCTAACAAAAGTTGGAGAGTACTTTTATTTTAAGGTTAGGTTATATGACTTATCATATCCAACAGAGAAAACTGAGATGCACTGACTAGAAGTGGTTGAAATTGTGTTGCGGGTGTGTCACAGAGTTATGTTGCGGGTGTGACATGATTATTGAATTGCATGATAATGCCAGGGCTACAGTCAAATAGGTAAAAAAAAAATGCCCATTAGGCCTACCTAGTTTAGGTAGCCTAAGTAATGCACGTATAACGCACGCAGTCAACGTATTTTGAAAATGCAAAAGATAGATAGGCTAGATAGATAGATAGATAAAGGTCTTTATTGTAAGGCGGGATTAAGGCTAGTGAAGCCTTATCTTCCATCCAACCTAATACTACTAATAATACTAATAATACAAATGATAATGATAATGAAGGCCTAATGAAAATTATAGATAATTTGAACACAAAGTAATTGGCCTGATGGAAATTACACATAATTAACTGAAAACATAAACATTTGAAATTACTAGGAAAACGCTTAAGTCCCGCCGCGTTGTTGGATGAGCGTAATTGGTGCATTGAGCTGCCATGTGTTACGCGGATTTTCTGTTCTGTGAAAAAATCATTACTTAGTTGAAGATTTTTTTAAAAATTAAATTAAATTAAATAAAAAAATAACTTAATTTTATTAATTAATCGTAATTTTTAACAAAGAAAAAAATCGTAAAATTGCAATTTTCATAAGAAATAAATATTCGATTGCGCTCAAATTTAACACGAATATATTAATTTATGAAATTAAGGTTCTGTGAAAAAATAATTACAATAGGATAAAGCATGTAGGTGTAATAAGTCAAAGAATTGTTTTAAAAAAGAAAAAACCCGTAAAATTTCGATTTTCATGAGAAATAATTTTTCGATTACGCTCAAATTTCGCACGAATATCTTAATTCATGAAATTAAGGTTCTGTGAAAAAATCATTACAATCGGTTAAAGCATGTAGGTGTTATAAGTCGAAGAAAGTTTTTAAAAATCGAAAAAAATCGTAAAATTGGGTTTTTTATGAGAAAAAATTTCCCGATTGCGCTCAAAAACGTGGCAGTTCTAAGTTCAGAGATTTCGAAGGCCTCCATGAAATTTCATCGCAATCGGAGTATCGGTTTAGCCGGAATCGTGTTAACAGACACACAAAAATACAGAAAGAAAGAAAGAAAAAAAAAACATTCCGGATTTTTTTCTCCAGTGTAGTGAAATGGAATCTTCGCTTCGCTCACTACGCTCATCCAATAATAAACAATTTACACAATTTAGCTATCATTTCATTCTCCGCATTCATCCATCGCTTTCATACAGATTCATTACAGAGAGATTCTAGGTAGGTACCGGAAAACAAATTTGTACTTCAAGTCGACTTTGCTGAAAATTTTTTCGGCAATCATTCAAGACGAGATTCAGAGCGCTCATTGGAGTCATGATCAAATTACTGTTTTACAGCCTGCGCTTGATTAAAAGATGACGATAAGAGGTCCTTCGCGGTTGAAAGTGATGACTTGACACATAGTAACAAACATGCAGGTGTGGCATTCCTCAAAAAGATTTTTGCTGAACTAAAAGTCGAGTTTCCTAAGTTAATAAAAGTGATTATTTTTTTCGGATGTCTGCGCTTCCGTCACAATCCTGCCCTAGATATTAACGTCAGTGATTTTGTCCTCGTTTCACTTGCGGTAAATGGGGATAAAATACCGACAAGGAGTATTATGCTGAAATCGTAGCATTTGATGATGAAACCAGTGAAGTAACCCTTAGGCCTAAGTATGCATGCATCCTAGTGGCAACTATTGGGTATGGCCCGATATTGTGAATACGTCATGCTAGAACAAAGATGTTATCAAGAGGTGGTAGCTCCTCCAATACTTCACAACAATCGTGGGCAATTAAGTTTGTCAGTGATTAGGCATGCATAAATAATGATAAAGCTGCATTAATTATAAATGATAAGACATTATTAGTTAATCCTCTTTTTATGCTATTAGCCCCTCCTTCAAAGTTTAAGCAAACAATAATCAGTGACGAGGACCCATAGGCCTATTTCATTAAAAAATTACAATGCACTTTATTGAATAATAGGCTACCTTTTTAAATACCGGTATCATATTTAGCATGCATATTTGTTTTAACTTACATTTGAGTATTGAGTATTCATGAAGTATGTAAGAAAACTGCCAACCAAATTATAATCTACATACAAAAACTCGTATTTTTTGTTATATTTGTGCACTACGTCACACCCATTCTCCCCAATCTTTCCTCTTGATCAAATCTGGCTGTCAGCACAGTGTCAGATGGTCCATTCCATGCACTTTCAACAAAACACTTTCCATTTTTTGCATTCGTGTTTTCAGCTCGTCTACTTGCAATCGCAAAAGCTCTTCACCATTAGCACTGCAGGGCTTCTTTTTAATAAACATCCTATAACCTTTCCTCTTCATGATTCTCTTTCGTATTACATTGCCTATTCGTAGACTACACTTAGACTTAGGCCCACAAGACAGCAATTTGCCAACGAACCTCTGCTTATCTTCAATCACGCAAGTATCCTCTGGCACTACATCAATAATGTCAAGTGTAGCACTCTGTGGTAGATCTAATTGTTCCTTTTTGTCCAAGGGGCGGAGCACTCTACACTCTTTGCAAGTCCACTCAACACTTTCCTTTGACGTACTAATGCAGTCTAACTTGTTGGTTCCTAAACATCTATAGTGCACACAAACTGCACGTAGGCCTATTTGACATTGTACGCCAGCACGCACTCCTTTTCCACAGAACGAGCATTTATTTCCATGTGCTAATGCCATTATCATGAACTTCGACTCTAACTTCAACTTGTCGCACCATTAATTGTAGCTCAACAATTTTATCTCAAGTCGAATGTCTTTACTGCTAAACACTTTGGCGTATCAAATATAAAACAAAACTTCTGTCACCATCGTTACAAAAATGGCTGCCCAAATTTTTCACAGAATAACGAAAACTTAAACATCAAATACACATATAAATCGGGCATGTACTTACGTACTAACAAAACTACTACTTAGCAGTCTTGCGGGCATACAGTACAAAAAACAACTTTAATATCTATCAAATTACATGAAATAACTGAATTTTGTTGACACCCCATCTGTCAGTAACCTGGCTTAAATAAAAGTGGAAACAAAAAGACTTATTTAAAAGACATATTTAAATAAAATTTAAGACTTTTACTTGTTACTTATAAAATTAAATTAAAACAAGTTCAATTGACAAAAACCTAGTGATCGGATTTCGACAAGACCTCTTTTAAAATATGCATGGGACTGTTAAGACAAGAAATAAATAAACTTTCTAGATAGAAAGTGCACAGAACAAAAATTTACAGCATAGGGTAATATGCATGGTAGGCCCTATGTGTTTTCAACTAAAATACGCACTTTTGACGCGCAGATGAGCCATGAAAAACTGCAAGCTATGCTGTAAATTTTCGTTCAGTGCTTTTTCTATCAAGAAAGTTAATTTATTTCTTGTCTAATTAGTTAGATGCATATTTAGAGATAATTCTTTTTGAAATCCGATCAGTAGTTTTGTGTCAATTGAAGTTGAAAAGACGAAAAGTTGTTGATAATTTGTCATTTATAATGCGTATATTGTTATAACAAGCTAACGGTTGTGTGAAAAAAATCGAAATAATCACTATTATTGAAGGAATGATATGTTTGCTAAATATTATTCCTCTTACGTTTTGTCCAAATAATGAATAGGATAAAAGTTAGAGCGTGATATTTGTTGAGCCGTTCATCAGGCGTCAACTTGCGAAATAAGGATGCTTGTCCATCAGTAAGATCCGCGGCCACTTGCCGCCGAGCTGTGACGTCACGTGTGTGTTCCCTATAACACAGTAAAAACACTGAAAAAACAACTACAAATGAGAAATGAATAACTAATAAGTCAATAATAACGATGTGGTATCACTAAACACGCAGAAAATATACAGTTCAGTTCAGTTCAGTTTTATTAGCATCCATGTAGGTTACATAGTAACATTGGGTTTGTCAGTATATTATGGGTACATATAATTATATACTATATTATATATGTGATGAATAAAACAACAGTATAATACAATTTGGCTTACTACAAAACTAACTAGATCAGCCTGTCATCAATGAGCATTGACTACTCCAGACCAACTACTATAATAAAACATACATATTTACAAATGCTTTTACACAGCAAGGATGTTGAATTAATAAAACAATGATAAAACAATGGTAAAACAGTGATAAAACAATGATAAAACAGTGATAAAACAATGATAAAACAGTAATATATTTGTTATCTACCAGGTAAACATGTCATCTCTTTCATTGGTGATGTATTCATTTACTGTGTAAAAACAGTTTTCTATCAGGTATGTTTTTATTGCTCGTATCTGTTTGTCGGTATTTGTCAAGTTTTTTATGTCAGGAGGTAGTCTATTAAATAAGGTTATGCCCATATTTATTATTGATGTCTGTCCCTTTTTTGTGTTGTATTGGCTGGGATGAAGATGCTCTTTCTGTCGTGTGTTGTGCGCGTGAACTTGTGTGTTTGATGTGAAATTCTGCTTTCTTTTAATTGTTTGTTTTAAAATTTCTAAAATGTATAGGCTTGGCATAGTCATGATTTTAAGATTTTTAAAAGCTCCTCTACATGATTCCATATTTTTTAGGCCTGCAATGGTCCTGATTGCTCTCTTTTGTAATATAAAAGCATCTTGCGAATTCGTCGAATTTCCCCACAGGGGGATAGCATATTTAAAGTCGTGCTTCAAAGTATGCATGGTACGCAATCTTTGCTGTATTTCTGCCAATAGAGTTATTGATGACCTTCAGGGCATAGCAGGCAGATGCCAATTGAGCACATAGGGACTTCACATGGTCTTTCCAGCTGAGGGAATTATCAAATATTGCTCCTAGCACTTTTGTGTTGTCAACCTCATTTATATCAGTTTGGTTTAATGTAATGACTAGTTTATCCTTAAGGGCCTTTTTTTTAAGTTGAAAGTGTATAAAGTTGGTCTTTTTCCCGTTCAAAGCCTAGTTTATTTGCTGATAGCCAATCGTTAATTTTGAATGCTGCTGCGTTTGCCTTTTCTTCAACTACTAACAGGGATATATCAATAATTAGGGTTGTTATGTCATCTGCATAAAGTATTACCTCGTCGGAATTTATATTGCTTCAGGGTCATTTATGTAAAGAAGGAATGCAATAGGGCCTAAAATAGAACCTTGAGGCACCCCTGCTAGACTTTCTAGCCATGGGGAGCAGTGATTTTCCATGTGTCCCTTCTCATTTTCACTCTTAATTTTCACTTGTTGTTTTCTCTTTTTTAAGTAGGAACTAAACCAGTTTAGCGTTATGTCACTAAACCCTATTAGTCTTAGTTTATTTAAAAGAATGTCAAAATCCACACAATCGAATGCCTTCGAAAGATCACAGAAAATGCCCAATGTGTTTACCCTCGTCTAGCGAATTTAGTATATCTATCAAAATCAAAAAATGCTGTATTTGTGGATTTGCCGGCCATAAAAGCCATGCTGAGCATCAGTTATAATTTTATTTTTTGTAAGAAAATCCATTAGTTGATTTTTTACGATACTTTCCAACACTTTTGAGAAGGTGGGTAGTATTGAGATAGGTCTATAGTTGGCTATATCGGTCTTCTCACCATTTTTATGTATAGGTGTGATTATTGAATATTTTAGTCTCTCAGGGAAAACTCCACTTTTAATTGATGTATTAAATACAAAGCTAAGGGTTTTTTTATAAATGATATACATTTTGTTACCACTGTGATTGGGATTTCATCCCATCCACAGGAGCTGGTATTTTTAGTTTTCTCACTGAGGTCACGATATTCTCTTCCGTGATTTCAGTAAAATTAAATTTATTACTGAATATTTTATTCTGTTTGTGAAAGAGATCTATAGGGTCTGAATTAGTACTAGTTGTAACTATGTTTTTATGTATATTTACAAAATAATTATTAAACATTGACGCCACCACATGTGGTTTTTCTACTTTTTCATTTGCGATCCCGGAACTACTTTCATAGTGGGTATGATTGTCCAGTATGGACGCTACCGACAGTGATATATTGTGGTTTCGCTGGGCCTTATTACTATATGTCTCATTCTTTACTATGTTCCAGACGGCCTTGCTTTTATTTCGGATCTATGTATCCAGTTAGCATTCGTGATTTGCTTCGCTTTTGATAATTCATTTTTATATAGTTTTATTTTGGACTTTATAGTCTTCTAGTTTTTTAGGGTTTCCTGATATTTAGCTTGCCTGTGAAGAGTTCGCAATTTTATCCCCTGTTCTCTTATCTCTGGTGTGACCCATCTCTTATGTTTGCTTGTTATCTTTGTGGTTTTTAGCGGAAAAGCCTCTTCGAACATACGCTTGAAAGTTTTCAGAAAAACAATTGTATTGTTCCTCGACGTTGGTCAAGGAGTATAATTCCTTCCATGTTGTAGCATTCCATTAAAATATTGGCTGGCATTTTTAGTGAAGTGTCTTTTTTTTACTGTTTTTTGTACATGCTTCATCTTTGTGAACGCTTGTTTCCCTAACGTCATGATCTGGCATTTATGGTCTGAGATTGACAATTCTATATTGTTTGTGTTATAAAGGCCAAAGTTTATATTTGTAAGGATATTATCAATCAGTGTTTCAGTCAATTCTGTGACTCTTGTGGGAGTGTCGATTGTCGTGCGGAAATTAAAAGACTGTAGCAGTGTATGGAAGTTAACCACATTTCTATTGTCCTGTTGTAGGTTAATGTTAAAATCTCCGCATATTATAGCCTTTTTATTTTCTCCCGCGATAATGTCTAATAGAATGCTAAATTTTTCAAAGAAAATCTTTATGTCTGAATTTGGTGTTCGATATATCGATATTATTAAAAGACCTAATCTTGTAATTTTATTTCCGTTTTTTTGCTGTGATAGTTCAATGCCGCAGCACTCAAAATGTTTAGGTACGCTTAACTTTTTTAGATCTTGTCTATCCTTAATATTGGTGCTAAGTTATCATTTACAAAAATACAGGTGCCTCCATGTGGTTCATCTCTACAGAAGTGTGTGGCGATGTTAAAATTTGGAAGTGTAATGTGTATAATGTTATCATTCTCAAGCCAATGTTCTGAAATGCATATTACATCTGTATTTTTTAATTCGCTCTGAAGGAGAACTGTAATTTTGTCTAATTTTCCATACAGACTTTGGCAGTTTTGGTGGACTAATTTTAGGCCCCCTGTGTACATGTCATGCTTTGTCATGGTCGTATTTTGGTTGGCAGGTTTGACTTGAGTTATATTACGGGTGTTGGTGTTTGTGTTACTTGAAAAAGGGGGCATGGTAATGGTAATAAGTCAAAAGTATGTCCCCTTAGGAAGTCTAAATCCATGATATACCGGGATCCTGCCTGACCGGCTGGTTTCAGCGGTTTAGCTTTTTGGTAGCTTTCCTTAAGGGGAAACCACCCTGGGTGATACTACTCACTATCAAATTTGCTAACACTCCTTTGCCTACTGCATTTAAGTGAATGCCCTGCTGTGTGTAATGTACTGGGTACAGGCTATCATTTAAATCTAAAAAGGTTACGCTTGGATGTGACAGTACTGCACTACTGATTCTTTCGTTTACTCTAGCTATTGCTATATTCATATTGGGCATGTCTATTCTCCTAGGAACCGCTACTATTATTACTTTATGAGTTTTTAGTTTGTCAAGAGTTGTTATTAAAGGTGAAATTATTTCACGACTGATTGTCTCTTCGCTTGGAAGTTGTGTGCTAGATGCCCGATTCTCTGCAATTAAGTTACTAATGTCATTTGTTCCACCCATAATAACCACTACATTGTTTTCATTTGCCACAGATTTATGAAATGGGCATGAGTCACTAATATTTACTACATCAATCTTTCTTTTCTTAATTTACAATTCTATAAGTTAATTACACTTACAAAACACTCGCATATTTCACCGTTTTCTGTCAGCCATCTTGTAAGTCTGTTGTGCACTGTTGTTCACTCACTGCCAGTAACCTTACATTAATAAAACTTTCATAATCCAAAATTTAATAATCACATTTTTGCTGTTAGGCCTATAGGTCTAGTAAAAAAAAAAACTTTAACGTCGCTATTTCAAACGAAAATACTTTCCGTTGAAAGTCCTTTTTTTTAAAAAAATAGTGACGTTAAAGGTTTTGTAGGTGGAGTATTTTTGTGAATAAAGTTGGTACGGAGTGAGTAGGCCTACAATGAAAGAGGAGTGAACTGCGCATGCCCTACACGATGACCTACGTGCAAACAGTGCCAATGTGGCCTATGTAACCCTAAGCCTAGGCTAGGCCAAGCTAAGGCCTAGGCCCTGCCGCCCTAGGCCTCATTCATTAGCTTCATTATATAACTAATAGACCAACCCAATATACAGTACAGATAGATATGTCCTTCCCCCAGTTTCTCTTTCCTGTTCATGTTCCCTGTGAGCTCATTCAATATCTTGACTTTGCGGCACTTCTTCGGTTGGTGTTTGTTTAGTCAACTTTTTAACAATGCGATTTTAGGGAAAAAGCATAGGTTTGGGCACTTCTTCGGCTAGGGGGGGTCCAACTTTTATACACCTTGTTAACACTGCTATATTGCCTTGTTGCTACTTAAGTTAAAGGTGTAGTACTTTCATTAGGTTAGCCGAACTTTCCACTGGCTACAGTGCGCCGCGCTAGTTCTAGGATATAATCGATAAGAGCGCACCCAAAACACTTTCCGTTTGCAGTGTATATAAAAGTTGGACCCCCCTAGCCGAAGAAGTAGGCCTAGGCCTAGGAGGATTTAGTACATTACCTCTGGAGGGGCCCTTAGTGCATCGCCGCTGACGCACGTTTCGACGGCCGGGATTTCCCCTCCCGCGCCTGCCTTCCCGCAGAGAGCAGGCAACGAGACTGAACTGGTGCATTCAGTAGTTCGCGATACGTATGTTTAGTGCAAACAATGGTTCACAGTTGTGTTACAATAACAACACGCTGAATTTCCTTGCATCGTCCTTTACTCTGCATCGTGAAACAAAATAATACTGCGGATAAATTATGGGAGAGCTTTGAATAAAAAGAAATACATCAAAACTGTAAAAGTGAAATCGTTATGAATTGTTTAATCGTTGAAATAACAGTTTGGCTTAATTTCTTACTTCACTGCACGTAGGAAAGGATTCATGTTTTCCATCTTATAACTTATTAGTACGTTATGTTGTCGGGAAAATGTGTTGTGAACATGGTTGCATTGTTTCGAGTACAGATTGCTAAGATAAATGTGTTCTGTGTTATGATTCGTTCGTTAGAAATACTTATAAAATATCACTAGATAGTAGCAGATACCACATTTTTTATCTCAAGGTAGGTTCAAGTGGTAAGGTGTCACATTTTAATTGTGCATGTATATTCATGAGAAAACATCACACACACACAACATGTTTAAACAGATTGCTGGACTAGTAAATGATGAAATCAACCATTTTGACAGGGAAGTGCCAAATTTTTATCAAATAGAACATTCCTGCCCAAAAACTTAAATTATGGGCAAGGGAGGAACAAAGAGCAAGGTGGGTCAAGCAAAGTAGGCATAGGGGGCCTAAAATTAGCCCACCAAAACTGCCAAAGTCTCTATGGAAAATTAGACAAAATTACAGTTCTCCTTCAGAGTGAACTTAAAAACACAGATGTTATATGCATTCAGAACATTGGCTTGAGAATAATAACATTATACACATTAAACTTCCAAATTTTAACCTTGCCACAGCACTTCTGTAGAGAAGTACCATATGGGGGCTCCTGTATTTTGTAAATGATAATTTATTAGCAATAATTAAGGTTAGACAAGACCTAAAAAATTAAGTGTGCCTAAACATTTTGAGTGCTGCAGCATTGAACTACCACACCAAAAAAATGGGAATAAAAATTACAAGGTTAGGTCTTTTAATAATAACAATATATCGAACACCAAATTCAGACATAAAGATTTTCTTTGACAAACTCAGCATTCTATTAGACATTATCGCAGGAGAAAATAAAAGGGCTATAATATGCGGAGATTTTAACATTAACTTACAACAGGACAATAGAAATGCAGTAAACTTCCATACACTGCTACAGTCATATAATTTCCATACGACAATCGACACTCCCACACGAATCACAGAAATGACTGAAACACAAATTGATAATATCTTAACAAATTTAAACATCAGCCTGTATAACACAAACAATATAGAATTGTCAATCTCAGACCATAAATGCCAGCTCATGATGTTAGGGAAAGAAGCGTTCACAAAGATCAGGCATATGCAAAAAACAGTTAAAAAGAGGCACTTCACTAAAAATGCCAGTCAATATTTTAATGAAATGCTACAACAAGAAACATGGCATGAACTGTATTCCTTGACTAATGTCGAGGAACAGTACAACTGTTTTCTGAAAACTTTCAAATGTATGTTTGAAGAGGCCTTTCCGCTAAAAACCACAAAGATAACAAGTAAACATAAGAGATGGGTAACACCAAAGATAAGAGAACAGGGGATAAAATTGCGAAACTCTTCATAGACAAGCTAAAATATCAGGAAACCCTCTAAAACTAGAAGACTATAAAGTCCAAAATAAACTATATAAAAATGAACTAGCAAAAGCGAAGCAAATCACAAATACTAACTGGATACATAGATCCGAAAATAAAAGCAAGGCCGTTTGGAACATAGTAAAGAATGAGACGTATAGTAATAACGCCCAGCAAAACCATAATATATCACTGTCGGTAGTGTCCTTATTGGACAATCATATCCACTATGAAAATAGGTCCGGGACCGCAAATGAAATAGTAGAAAAACCACACGTGGTGGCGTCAATGTTTAATAATTATTTTGTAAATATACATAAAAACATAGTTACAGCTAGCACTAAATCAGACCCTATAGATCTCTTTCACAAACAAAATAAAATATTTAGTAATGAATTTAATTTTACTAAAATCACAGAAGAGAACATCGTGACCTCAGTTAGAAAACTAAAAAAATACTAGCTCCTATGGATGGGATGAAATCCCAACCACGGTGATAAAAAAATGTATAGCATTCATAAAAACTCCCCTTAGCTTTGTATTTAATACATCAATTAAAAGCGGAGTCTTCCCTGAGAGACTAAAATATTCAGTAATCACCCCTATATATAAAAATGGTGATAAGACCGATATAGCGAATTACAGACCCATCTCAATACTACCTACTTTCTCAAAAGTGTTGGAAAGTATCGTAAAAAATCAGCTAGTGGATTTTCTCAAAAAAAAAAATTATAACTGATGCCCAGCATGGTTTTATGGCTGGCAAGTCCACAAATACGGCATTTTTTGACTTTGATAGATATGTACTCAATTCACTAGATGAGGGCAAACACACATTGGGCATTTTCTGTGACCTTTCAAAGGCTTTCGACTGTGTGGATTTTGATATTCTCTTAAATAAACTAAGACTAATAGGTTTTAGTGACATAACGCTAAATTGGTTTGAATCCTACTTAAAAAAGAGAAAACAACAAGTGAAAATTAAGAGTGAAAATGAGAAGGGACACATGGAAAATCATTGCTCCCCATGGCTAGAAAGTCTAGCAGGGGTGCCTCAAGGTTCTATTTTAGGCCCTATTGCATTCCTTCTTTACATAAATGACCTTGAAGCAAATATAAATTCTGACAAAGTAATACTTTATGCAGATGATATAACATCCCTAATTATTGACACATCCCTGTTAGTAGTTGAAGAAAAGGCAAACGCAGCAGCATTCAAAATTGACGATTGGTTATCAGCAAACAAACTAGGCTTGAACGGGTCAAAGACCAACTTTATACACTTTAAACTTAAAAAAAAGGCCGTTAAGGATAAATTAGTCATTACATTGAATGATACTAATATAAATGAGGTAGACTGCACAAAGGTGCTAGGAGCAAAAATTGATAATTCCCTTAGCTGGAAAGACCATGTGAAGTCGCTATGTGCTCAATTGGCATCTGCATGCTATGCCCTGAAGGTCATTAATAACTCTATTGGCAGAAATACTGCAAAAATTGCGTACCACGCTTATTTTGAAGCTCGCCTTAGATACGCTATCCCCTTGTGGGGAAATTCAACAAATTCACAAGATGCTTTTATATTGCAAAAGAGAGCAATCAGGACCATTGCAGGCCTAAAAAATATGGAATCATGTAGGGAAGCTTTTAAAAATCTTCAAATTATGACTATGCCAAGCTTATACATTTTAGAAATTTTAAAACAAACAATTAAAAGCAGACAGGATTTCACAACGAACACACAAGTTCACGCACACACAATACACGACAGAAAGAGCATCTTCATCCGAGCCAATACAACACAAAAAAGGGACAGACATCAATAATAAATATGGGCATAACTTTATTTAATAGACTACCTCCTAACATTAAAAACTTAACAAGCACCGACAAACAGATTTTAGCAATAAAAAAATACCTGATAGAAAACTGTTTCTACACACTAAATGAATACATCACCAATGAAAAAGATGACATGTTTACCTGGTAGATACCAAATATATCACTTTTTATCATTGTTTTATCACTGTTTTATCATTGTTTTATTAATCAAACATCCTTGTTGTGGAAAAGCATTTTATAATGTATGTTTATATAATTATGGTACTTAGTCCGGAGTAGTAAATGCTCATTTATTGTAACAGGCTATTTTTAGTTAGTTTATAGTAAACCAAACTGTATTGTATTGTTGTTTTATTTTGTTATATACATATATGTATATATATATATATATTAATAATGTATTGACAAGCCCAATGTTACAATGTAACCTACATGGATGCTAATAAAACTGAACTGAACTGAACTGAACTGAAAATAAATACAACAATAATTGCTTCATCGTGCCATTTGATTTTATCTTGCGACTTTATTCACATAGTTTTACAATGTGGTCCACAGCGGCCACAAAACGTTGGTGTTTCAAGATAATTTGGTAATAATTTGCCTATACTTACTCGGTCTACTCGAAAAGTAGTCATGAATATATTGTAGCAAATTTTTCATATAATAATGAACTGTTGTGCAATGTAGGACTACACATTAATTTATTATATTTCACAAACTTTATTCAAAACATTTTCGTAAAGATTGCAGCTGTAGAGTATACACTCTAGACATCAGTTTTACCAGCTGTGACTCTCTTCAGGTAACAAAACAAGATTATTGGGGTATTATAGTAATAATTATTCTCCGAGGGCTGTATAGAGGACTTAATCCCAACACTTGTAAAAAAATCTCATTAAAAGTGGTCAGGATTGCCAGTGGATGGATTCGAATCCGTGACCTGCCGAGTCAGAATCTCGCGCGATACACTCGTAATATAATATGTAGATTATTACATTTTATGTCAATCCGAAGCCAGTGAAATTCGATCTTGGATCTGTAATTTATAACAGAGTGTAAATATAGAGAAATAAATAAATACGCGTTAACGCCAGGGATAATCAGATCAATTTCTCACATTGAGTGAGAGTGAGTGTAATGGGTTTAATCTAATCTAAACATTCCCAGACCAATTATCGACGTCATTTGTCTTGGACACGTGTGAGTCTAAGAATCTTGAGCTTCACCAAACAATATCTTCAGAGGAACCCTCGTGCATCTCTATGACGTTGATCGTCCTAACTAGGAAAACGCTTAAGTCCCGCCGCGTTGTTGGATGAGCGTAATTGGTGCATTGAGCTGCCATGTGTTATGCGGATTTTCTGTTGTTCTGTGAAAAAATCCTTACTTAGTTGAAGATTTTTTTTAAATTAAATTAAATTAAATAAAAAATTAACTTTTTTTTTTTTTTTTTTATAATCGTAATTTAAAAAAAGGAAAAAATCTTAATATTGAAATTTTCATAAGAAATAATTATTCGATTGCGCACATATTTTACACGAATATATTAATTTATAAAATTAAGGTTCTGTGAAAAAATCATTACAATAGGGTTAAGCATGTAGGTGTTATAAGTCAAATAATTGTTTTAAAAAAGAAAAAAATGTAAAATTTCGATTTTCATGAGAAATAGTTTTTTGATTGCGCTCAAATTCACAGGAATACCTAAATTCATAAAATTAAGGTTCTGTGAAAAAATCATTAAAATCGGATACAGCATGTACCGTAGGTATTATAAGCCGAAGAAATTTTTTAAAAATTGAAAAAAAATCGTAAAATTGCGATTTTCATGAGAGATAATTTTTCGATTGCGCTCAAAAACGTGGCAGCTCTTCGTTCAGAGATTTCGAAGGCCTCCATAAAATTTTATCACAATTTTGAGTATCGGTTTATCCGGAATCGTGTTAACAGACACACAAAAATACAGAAAAAAAAAGAAAAAAAAACATTCCGGATTTTTTTCTCCAGTGTAGTGAAATGGAATCTTCGCTTCGCTCGCTATGCTCATCCAATTAACATATGACCAATAACCAAACGTCTCCAAAAATATACATCAGAGCAAAAACCTTTACAAACGGTCAAGACCAAAGATCAAGACAGTCTGTCAAAAACTACATTCAACATCCTAGAAGCTAGAAATTATTGTTATTTATATGGTTATTACTTCCCATGTCATTTAAAAATAATAGCGCGAAAAAAAGCAGTCCTAAACGTAAGACTTTGTATTTCTGTAGAATATAAATTATTTACTTTGGACAGTTTAAAACTACGGTGATGATGTTAATGCATAGGTAATGATTTCGTACACCCGCGCCAACATTTAGAACCGGTGAGCCTTCGGTATCATTGTAATGTAATTTTTTACAGTGCAATAAGACGAACATAGTTATTTGTACGTTGACTAAAGATTTTGTGGTAGTTCAATTAGAAACTGTTCCAGCCTCGATTGTAATAGTTTCTCCCCATAGCGCGCGTGTTAATTTTGCCTCTCTTGCCTGGAGTCTGGCAGCGAGCGAGCGGCGCGTGAGGGGCGGTAGAGAGTGGGGGATGCTTCAAGCCTTGCGTGCTACTACTGCCGGCCGGGCCCCTCCAGAGGTAATATACTAGAATCCTCCTAGGCCTACCTAGGTTGGGGGGGGGGGGGCGCAGCGCGTATGTTTTAATAATAACAATAATAATGATGATAATATTGTAAAACATACGCGCTTTGCGCCACCCCTCCCCTTCCCCCTAACCTATGCTTTTCCCACTTGGCTAACACCAACCGAAGAAATACCCACTTTGCTAGGCCTAGCATATTTTTAATGTAAAAAAAGTCTGTAGGCCTAAGCCTAGGGCCTACCTACTACTAGGCCCTAGCTAGTGCTGCCCAATTTCATTTAGCCTACCCTAGGATTATAGCCTACAGGAAACTTTGGAATGCAACCCTACAGTTGCGTTAAAACATGAACTTTTCTCCAAACACCAATGTCTAGGGAAACATTTAATGAATATTTCCACCTTTGACTGATGACTGAAGATAAGAGTGGCGTGGGGTGTGCACCACCCAAACTCAAGTCATCTGACATAGGGATGACGACGGGTAGGCCTACCCGTTATCCACCCGACGAGGTCGAGTACAGGTTCGTGTTTCCAGTACCCGCTTACCCGCAAAATCTGTTTCCTGAATTGAGGTGTCACATTCTGAACATTGTCGGCCAAAGGCCAATGAAAACATGCTTTTTGTACATTTTGTGCTTGTCGGCATTTTTCTTTTTGTCCTATATTCATTCTGCGGTCTTGGTAGAGTGCCTTATGAATATGCCTCTCACCCCCCGCCCCTTGCCTCACCACTCGTGCGATCTTCCAGATTTTTTTGCTATCTAGCCTACCGAGTTTATATAGGCCAGGGGTCGGCAACTAGATTGTGTATGGGACCATTTACCGGTGCTGCTTGACAGATGAGGGGCCACAGCTGGTAGGGACCCTAGAATTTCGTGGTCGATTTTTTCCGTTTGACTATGCTAAATATGATTTTTTACTTAAAATTGGATCAAATAAATTCAATAATCACATTGTTTTTGCTAAAATAGGGCAAGATCAGGTTTTAATGCCTATATTTTAGAACAAAATCATGCAGTAAATTTGCAACGATGTTTATGTGAAGAAGCGATGACTTTATAATATTTGGTTGAAAAAACAAAATTATAATTTGTCATTTGTCATAGCCAGTTCGGGTGTTATAGCTGGCGTGAAATATGTCACATCCTCTCTTGGGATGCCTCCTCGAGGTGTATGCATAACAGTCGTCCAATCTGTGCATCTGAAAATGCTTGGTAACTCTCGCAGAACGTAGATACCATGACAACAAACCATTTATTGTTATTATAATTATATAAGGCTGGCATAACTTTTTCAAATTATTATTAAAAAAATATGCATTGAATGCTGGAGAAATCAATAGTAATTTTTGTGCTTATAGGCCTACATAAATTAGTGTAGGGGGCCACATAAATTAGTGCGGGCCGCCTGTTGCCTACCCCTGATATAGGCTAGCCATATAGGGTTAACAATAACATCACTAATTTGTATCCAATCTGCTAGCAGTCAAAATCTATCACCCTGGGCTGGGTGATAACTTAAATTAAGCACTACCAGTAGGGAATAGAGATAATGCAGAGGTTGGCCTTTCCTTATATTGCTAACAAGACAAAATTATCTGCTTGCCACTGCCAGCCAGTGCATTCGATCGCTCCCCCCCCCCCCCCCCCAATGCGCCAATGCATCGTGACCTTGACTAGACTGTGAGTGTGACAAGATATAAAGCAGATGCAAGGAACAGGGAGCGTTATTTTAATGGCCTGCTCTTCCTCCGACATGATTGTGAAATACTACTTCATAAGCGGCACGTCATTATTTCTAGGACAGCATTAGGCCTACATCTTGGATATATACGATAATTGATGGGCGTGTTTCTTAGCAGTTCATTAGACATCTCACTCGATTTTTTGTGTCACTAGGTACCCGGGTAACCCGCGGGTAATGTAGATGGAACCCGGGTCGTAAAAAAGTCAGATTTCGTCATCCCTAATCTGACGTCGTAATTAAATGTAGCCTAGGCCCTAATTAATAAAAAGCGTGGATTTCAGACAAGACAGTGCTGCCCATTTTCTGCTAAAGGTGTCCTGCTGTTCTTGTTATGGTAATTCTCATTTCTCATTCTCAATCGAGACCTTTCATACATTACTTTTGACGTCACCGATGATTGAAGACATCAATTCGAGAATGAGACCAAGAATGAGAAATGTTTACAAGCTCTTCAGGCATGTCAATCTCTCTTGTGTGATGTATAAGAATTCGAGGTTTTTAGGTAGGCCTAGCTCAAGTTTTTCAATTATTTCTATAAAAGTAGGCCCTATTATTTCCAAAGCTGGCTAACGTACGTACTGCCTGTACTATAAATTGCACGCCTACCACCCTCTTTACAGCCTATTGGTAGCAATATCTTAAGTTATTTATTTTGTTTAGATTTCCATACAAAGATGAACAACAACTGAGGAAATGGTGTGACTTTGTGGGACATGACTATGTGCCTTGTAAATCTCATCGTGTCTGTTCCCTGCACTTCGATCCAAGCTGTTACTATAGATATTTAAATACAATAATAGCACTGAAGAAGGATGCGGTTCCTACAATTATACAGGTAAGCATGGACATTTTCAACATTAATAATTTGTTTTGCTACATTTGGATTTAGTAATGACAAAACCTGCGTTTTTATTTTCTATCTTTGGTCAGGTGGCTATATATTTTAAAGTGGAATGTTTAAGGCAGAGGCTGAGCAAATGTTATTACAGATTGAATTGATGAAGAACTATGAAGAAATGTCAAGGGGCATGGACAGGAATAGGGATGCCAACCGGCCGGCTTTTGCCCACCTTGGCCAGTTGCCGGTTGGACCCTTCGACCGGCAATAGTGTTGCCTGTTTTTACGTAAATTAGCCATAATACTAAAAATATTACAACATACTGCTATAGGCCTACATTAACAAATAACAAAATAATACCTGTATTTAAAAACCAACCTACTCATTGCTTTGTTCCCAAATCCCAATTAATGAGTATAAACATTACTCTTCTCCACTTCCCCATGACCTAACTGGCCAACCCCCACCCGCTCTAGTTTCTCTCTAGCCGAAGTCGACACGACAGTGATCAAGCCGAGCGAGTCCACTGTCAATGCAGACACTCAGTCAGTCGCTCCCATGTGAAACCACTTCTTTTTGGTGCTTTTATTTCCAGTTTTGTCTCCACAAAAAGTAGGCCTACATTGTTTCGGTAAATTGCATTCAGCCCACCACTTTATTTTACACTTTACCAACACACTCTAAAAAGTTGAATTTCAAAATTTTCACCTGCAGCGCTATAGTTACCCAATGCCTCAAACCCCCCGGCCTTTGTCACTTTCCCACGAATTTACATGGGAGTCTGGGTTTTTTCCTGGTCAAAGTTGGCAACCCTAGACAGGAAGGAACAGTTCCTATCTTTATTGGCTATCAAGACACATGATGGCATAGATATGTCAATGTGGGCATAAGAGAAGAAGAGTTACAAATTTGTGAATGAGTTGGGGACAGGATAAAGGAGTCAACAGTTCAATGAAAATTGTGACTGATGAGTGATGAGACGGGGTGTTTTTATTTAAATCAAGTGCACTTTTTCTTCATTTGAAGCTACAAATACAAGAGTTTTTACTAATTTTGGTCACTCGACCATTGGAGATAATATGTACGTACTATATAGGCTAACCGCTAGACCTATAGGCTTACTCCACAAAAATTCAAATTGGGGACAAATTGATTTGTAACTTGTAAATATATAGCGCCATTTCATGCAAGTAAGTTGGCATACCTGTATAATTTAAAACGTACCATGTACACTCTGCACTCTGGTGGTAAATAAAGGAAGAATAGCAGCATGGGAACTTGACGTCTTATCGGTAACCTTCTTCCTACATTCTTGTCTAGTATTATAGTTACATATTCGTAACGAATACATTACAAATTGGCGACGATGGTAAAATACTAATTATGGATAGTAAATCTACCATAAAACCGTTTGATGCGCACGCGGATGCTTCCCTGATCGCCGTCCGGTGGCACAAATGGGTACGTTCCTTAGAACTTTACTTCGAGGCCTCAGGTCTCAATGATTTAAAGCGCCGTAAAGCGACGCTATTACACCTTGGGGGTGAACACATTCAGGAAGTGTGGTTTACTCTGCCAGAATCTGATACGAATTTCGTCTTGCCAGAAGGTAAGACCATCTATTCTTTGTGTAAAGACGCACTCACTTCTTACTTTGAACCTCTAAAAAACCACCGATATGAGAGGTATGTATTTCGATGCATGGCACAAAGTTCAACTGAAAACGTGTCCGAGTTCCTGTCTAGGCTGAAGGGCCAAAGTGTAAACTGCAACTTCGTAGATGGGGACAGCATGCTTCTCGATCAATTAATAGAGAAATGCAGGTCTAATGAACTACGCAGGGCTCTCCTGAAGAAGGGAGATTCCCTCACTCTCATTGAGGCCAAGGAAATTGCAACCCTGCTCGAGGCTACAGAGCGCCAGGCCGGCTGTATCGAGTCTGGAGGTAAGCTAGGCCTAGACACGGCGCACATCGCTGTAGTAAAATCTAGCAAGGACAAGGCTAGGCCTAACCTTAAATGCTTTCGGTGTGGATCAGGTACACACTTGGCTAGTAATGAACAATGTCCGGCACGGGACAAGAAGTGCAGGAAATGCAATAAGCTAGGTCATCTAGCTTCGGTCTGTAATAAAAGCAAGTTCTCAGGTCCTAGGCCTATGCAGAGTAGTCCTAATGCTAGGCCCTACAAGAATGCAGTTCGTCAGGTAGACGAGCAGGAGCCGGGGAGTGAGGAGAATTACACATTCGGCATTAATGAAGAGGTATGTGGCATAAATAAACCAACTTCACCCCCTAGCATGCTGCCTGCTCAAGTGGGCGGGGTTAACCTTGAACTTCTTATTGATTCGGGTGCCTGCTGCAATGTCTTAGATTCCAAGACATGGAATGAATGCAAGAAAAGGGGCATAAAAGGCACTTGTTTAAAGACATCCAGAGTTCTTTTTGCATATGGATCTAAGAATCCACTCTCAGTGCTGGGTGAGTTTGAGACTGAGATAGTGCTAAAAAATAAAACCCTGAAATCCCGGTTTGTAGTAGTGCAGGAACAGGGCCAACCCCTGTTAGGCAGAGATACTGCAATCGAGTTAGGGGTACTGCAAGTATTAATACCCAGTATTACACCTGGTATTATAGATCCCAAGTTTGATGGTATATTCCAAGGGATAGGGAAATTTACCGTTTATAAGGTAAAATTAACAGTCGATGACGGAGTTACACCAGTAGTACAAAAAGCAAGGAAGATGCCGTACCAGTTACAGGATAAAGTCAAAATGAAGATACAAGACCTACTCAACAATGACATTATCGAGCCGGCAACAGGGCCGACAACATGGGCTTCGCCTGTTGTTCTCAGTACTAAAAAGAACGGTGAACTGCGCCTGTGCATTGACATGCGGTTGGCCAATCTTGCAATTAAACGGCAACGCCACCCTATTCCGACTTTCCAAGACATGATTCATCACTCCAAGGTCTTCAGTAAGCTTGATCTTCGTTCCGCGTTCCATCAGCTGGAATTGGAAGAAGAATCTAGGCCTATCACCACATTCAATTGGGGGCCTGAACAAGAAAACTCATTTGTTACACTTAAAGCACTACTAGCTAGTTCGAAAGCTTTAGGATTCTTCAACCCAACCCGTGGGACACGTATAATTGCGGACGCTAGTCCGGTTGGACTAGGTTGCGTTTTAACACAAACCGACGACAACGGCGAAGAAGTTATCGAGTACGCTAGTCGTTCACTGACTGAAGTTGAAAGAAAATTCAGCCAGTTTGAACGTGAAGCCTAGGCATCGTGTTTGCTTGCGAGCGATTTCACAATTACGTGTACGGAGGAGACGAATTCGTCCTTGTCACAGATCATAAGCCATTAGAGTTCTTATTTTCCCCTCGATCGAAACCAAATGCGCGAATTGAGCGTTGGGTTATGAAGCTACAAGGATATCGATACCGGGTAGAATATCGTCCAGGATCCACAAACATTGCGGACTCCTTGTCACGTCTTCTCGCAGCAGTTTCTCCTGCTGCAGGTAACGATTTACATGTGCACTGGGTCGCAAGCGAGGCTTTGCCAAAATCAGTTACAATGGCAGAGATGTCCTCTGCATGTTCCAGTGATAGTGAACTATCGCAGCTGAAAAATAGTATCCTAACCGATAATTGGAATTCGGAAACTAAGCGTTTTCAGATCCTTAAACCAGAACTTTGTGTACTGGGAAATATAATCCTGAGAGGAACCAGGGTTGTTGTTCCGAAGAGTCTCCGGATAAGAATACTCGACCTGGCACATGAAGGACACCCGGGTATAGTAAAAATGAAAGCTCGGTTTACGCAGTAAGGTCTGGTGGCCAGGAGTTGATTCTGAGGCTGAACGATATTGCAAATCCTGTCATGGTTGCCAAATAGTGAGTTCTTACCCCACCCTGAACCAATCATAAGGACCAAACTCCCTAGTGGACCCTGGCAGGACCTCGCGATCGATTTCCTAGGACCATTACCGACTGGCGACTTCATTTTTGTAGTCGTCGACTACTATAGTCGATTTTGTGAAGCAACCTTTATGAAAAAGATTACTTCACACGAGACGATTAATGTCTTGGAATGCATATTTGCACGATACGGTCTTCCCGAGACTATCGTTGCGGACAATGGAAGGCAGTTTATTAGCGAAGAATTTCGCAATTTCTGTCTTACGAATGGAGTTCATTTACGCCACGTGACTCCATATTGGCCGCAGGCCAATGGTGAAGTCGAACGCCAAAATAGGTCCTTCCTCAAACGCCTGCGCATTGCTCACAACAGTGGTGAAGACCTACAACAGGCGTTAAGAAACTTACCTGCTGTCGTATCACACGACACCACACACAACTACGGGTAAAACGCCCGCTTCTCTAATGTTCAACAGAGAGATTAGAGACAAACTTTCGATTCTACCAAATCCGGATCGTTTGGATTCTGAAGTACGCGACAGAGACCAGGAGTGCAAGATGAAGGGCAAGGAGTTGAGCGATTTCACGAGAAGAGCCGTGGATTCCCAAGTATCTCCAGGGGCCCAGGTACTCGTCAGACAGGAAAAACGGGACAAGCTATCAACCCCTTTCAATCCGACACCTTTCCGCGTCGTGGAAAAGACGGGGTCTACAGTCCATATCCAGTCACCAACTGGCGCAGAGTACAAAAGAAACGCATCTTTTGTGAAACCATATATCCAGCCAACAGAACACCCACAGATGGATGAAGCAAAAGGGGGGTCAAAAGATGCTCTAGAAGATACGCCGGGACGAACCGAAAGACCGGCAAGGTTTGAACTCTTTTAGGGGAAAAGAGATGTAATATATAGCGCCATTTCATGCAAGTAAGTTGGCATACCTGTATAATTTAAAACATACCATGTACACTCTGCACTCTGGTGGTAAATAAAGGAAGAATAGCAGCATGGGAACTTGACGTCTTATCGGTAACCTTCTTCCTACATTCTTGTCTAGTATTATAGTTACATATTCGTAACGAATACATTACATGTGATGATGATGATGATGATAATGATAACTTGCCTTTTTTTATTAAAAAAAACTTCTGAACCTTCTGAAAAAATATCACTTTTGGCCCTTCATCATCATTATCTGTTGCCACATCCAACTCTGCGTTGGGTCGGCACTGAAGAAAGGCCTCTCCATCTTCATCTGTCCTGCCACCACTCCTCTTTTTCCACCACATTCCAGTCTCCTTTTGGCCCTTAGCTTTTTAAATTTTAGTTTTGTATCAGGCCCTACTATTTATTTAATTTGTGGGTACCTACTTTATTTCAGTTGGGTTCAAACCTCAATTTGGCTAGGTACTCCAATGCAGAGGAAGGGGACTATGAAGAACAGTGCATCGACACATCTAGGGACACAACATACGAGGAAAACCAGATAAGACGGTAGGTGGTCAGTAACTAAATGTCGGCAAGTTGCCAATGTTGTTACCTACTAATTGCAGGGTGTGTGATTTTTTAAATTTTTATGTATTTTAATTAATTTTTATTTTTAAAAAAAATGATTTAGGCCTGATTAAAATTGGATTTATTTGATTTAAATTAAACCAACTTTTCGATTTAAATCAGATTTTTTAATTTTTTTTTACTAAAATAAGTGTATTTTATTGATTTAAATCAACAATATCAGTGTTTCAAAACTTGTCAAGTTGGTGAGCAGATCAAATAGCCTATCTAGGCCATACTTTCACAAGCATTTCAGAAAATATAATTCAAAAAAAAATTATTGTAAGGAAAACTTTGCCTAGATCAGTTAGAACTCGTGTGTTTGTTGCTCAAAATGAAGAAAAAGTAGGGAGAGGGTGGAGGAGTGGGACACTTCTTGGCTAATAATTTATATGTTGCTGAAAAAGTGACATTTAAGTTCATTTTTTTTCTCCTAGTATTTAGGGCTCCCATTCGTACCGTTTTAGCCGGGACAGTCCCTTTTTTGAGGTGGTGTCCCGTTTTTTTAGAATAGCGAACGACCGCGCTATTTTTACGGTCTAGCATTTGAATCGCCGCGCGTGCAATGCAACTCTGTACCCCGACCATGGCCAGTTACCAACCAGTCAACCACTCACCAAAAACAAACTATAATGATTCAAGAAGTCAAGGTCAAGATCCAGGCTGCCAACAGTCAGAAGAAAGTGTCATTTTACCAATAAACTATAGACAGATTTTCCTTTTTGCGAAAAAGTAACAAGAAAATTGAAGGGATTGTTGAGTGTACAATGTGTTGTGACTTTAATATATCTCCTAATTTTCGTTTCAACGTTAACATTTTCGAGAATAGGCGCGTAGGAGGGTGGGGGGATGGGGTAAGTGTGTTTGGTGCGTTCTAGAAAAAATAAGTGGTCTGAATGCGATACCAAAAAGTCCCCTAAAATAGTTGTCCTGTTTTTGGGTTTTTGTATTATGGGAGCCCCACTAGTATTGTACCGGGGATGGGGAGATGTGGGACACGTTGCAGGGAGGAGTGGGACAGTAACAGGATTGCATGAATTTGTTATGATTCATGAGATGCAATTAACAACGAATTACAGATTCTGACCATGTAAACTTTTTATGGATTGTCAATCAACAGAAAAAATGCCTTAGGGCGGTATGCATATTACAACGAGAACATTAGGCCTAGGTCCTACATAGAAAATGGTCTGAAATCAAAATCAAAAACAAGTTGCATAATATTACCGGCCGTCGATTCTTCTAGACTTCTGTGATTTGGCAAAAGTCTTATTATGTCATTGTCATCAACATCATACAACTTTTCATTTGAAATTATGAACTTGTAACTCGAATCATTACTGATCCGAGTAAGGAATTGAACTGTAGAAGAGAAGTCATTTTTTCGCTCCATAACTTGTCCAACGTAGTGTAGCACTCGTTTCTTTCCCCTTACGCTAAATAAATAAATAACAATAATAAATACGGGGCATTTCTAAAACAATAAAGGCAGTATTAGTGTCATAACATAGTGTCCCACTCCTCCCCATAGCATGCTGTCCCACTCCTCCCCATGGTGCATTGTTTTACTTATCTTTTAATTACTAGGAAAACGCTAAAATCCCGTCGCGTTGTTGAGCGAGCACCGGTACGTGCAACACGACACGACCCGAGTACGACATTCCCATAATGTTACACACCAATAAGTCTTCAAGGTCTTGACCGATTTAGCTGAAAATTTGGAAAATAGGAGGGAATGGATAAAATCCACTGCCATCTAGAGGACCTTGACATCATTTCTTTAGGAAAACTGTTTTAACTCTTTGGTTACAAATAATACACTGCTTCAGTGCATAGTGACCAGAATTCTCGTGCAACTTTTCGTTGCCATGGTAATGTTACTTTGTTATTTCTACCTACACTACTTAAGGTCTTGACCGATTTTGCTGAAAATTTGTAAAATAGGAGAGAATGGTGTACTTTTTGACCCTGCAAAATTTCATAACGATCGGAACATTTTTTTTTTATTTTTTATTTTTTATAACCAACGATCGGATTTTGTTCAAAAACTATACAGCAACCCGCATAGGTGGTATGTACATGTGTGCAAAATTTCAGGTCGATCAGAGAAACGGTGCGACCTGTATCGAAGCAGTAACAGAAAAAAAAAACAAAAAAACAAACAAAAAACAGACATTCGAGCCATAAGAGTCAAGTGGAGACGCTTGCTCAATTATGCAATCCTACAATGAAATTGGCCCTCTTCTATTATTGGCACAGTTTTGCTTGTCTCCCTTTTTAAATACTATAGGTACAAATAAATAAATAAAATAAATCATTTTATTTAAATCTGATTTAAATAAAAAAACACCCTTACTAATTGTGATTAAATCTGAAGACAAATAATTTAGTATGAAGCATAGGAATCAAGAAGTACCCCTATGCCTGTAGTAGTTCTGAAATATTAATATTATTCTTTATTACAGCAATGCTAGAAGAAGTACTGCTGGATGTTTAACAGAGCACGAAATACTTCTACGGAGAATGAAGTGGCGCAAGTACTCACGAAAGGCACGTAAAAAGAAAACCGGCCTATTAGACTCGCCATCATCCGCTCCAGAGGTATGTAGGTCTAGTTGTACCAGAGCTATTGGCAAGAGTTAAACAAGAACAATAGGCCTATGCAATGAAAATAATATGCCTAAGAGATGGGTTGATTTTTTTATTGAACTGAAAAAAAAACAGATTTTGGCATATCATAGGATAGGTAATAAATACCATTATCTTCTTCTTTTCATATGCCAACAATTTACATTATTCATGTCATCATGTTCATTTTCTAGTTAGCCAGAAGAGATAGGACTCCTGTTTGCTCCAATCTATGCCATTTGGCATTTTGTCCCATTCAACCTTGATAGGCCTATATGTACTAGTACATACATTGAAAAATATGTTTCCTGTCTTGTTCGCCAGCTCCACACATCCGACAGACACTAGATTCAGAAATTCCAAATCTATGGAGGTGCTTTCCGAGCAGGTCATGTCCTGTTTGAAGCCGGGATTGAGCTGTTTCTATTTTTCTACTGTAGCACTTACGTTTACCAGTCGGACTCATTTTAGTGTAATCTTCTCACAGTTTATTCTGCCCCTTCTCTTGCCATTCTTTACTGACTACTTTGTATGTCGATGCATGCAGGTGAGATTTGAGAGATTTATGTGACAGTTTTTTACTTTTGTGTTGCTTTTTGCTACTTTGTTTGGCCAGATAGTCGGCCTTCTCAATACCATATGCCAAAGTGGGCCGGTATCCATTGTAGCACAATTTTGTTCCCATCATTCATGAGGCATAGAATCTGTAGTTTATATTGTCTAATTTCGGGTTCTGTTTCCTCCCTATTTGCAATGGCTGCAATGGCAGTTTTTGAGTCGGATAGGATCACAATTTTCCGGTTTTCAGATTTGGTTAGTTTCAATAGTGCTTGAACTATTGCTCGGATTTCTCCATCATAATTGCTTCCATTAGCACCAGTTGGGTAGGAAGCCTCAAATTCTCGGCTGTGTATCCCTGCGCCTGCATTTCCTTCCCTTGGGGATGCTGATCCATCTGTATACAGATGTAGCCATTCATTTTCGGGGTATTTCTGGCGAATGTATGCCAATGTCAATTTCTTTAGTTGATCCAATGAGTGGTTGTTTTTCTTACCATTGATGTCCGGTATTGTCAATGCATGTGGGATTTCTAACAATGCAACATTTATGCTTAGTGGTAGGAGGTCTTGTCTATTGCTAATTGCCATTATGGTTGTCTTGTAGTGTAGTAGATGTATATAGCTCGGTCATAAAATATATATTTTGGGATATTGTCATTAAGTGTGATTTCCCCTAAAAAAACAAAGTAGGCCTATATTTCCATTTCTAATGATAATTAATTTTTACATTAGGCCCTAAATGCTTGCTAAATACCAGTAGGCCTACGTTGTACAAATATTGACTTTTGTGATCTTTTTTTAACCCAATTTAATAAAAGTGTAGCCCTAAAAGGTCCTCAAATGAAATTTTGAACCTGGGAAAAACAAAAAAACAGTTTTTGGTTTCCTAATGATTGGATTCTTAAAAATATTGTTGACTGCTAGACAATTGTGTCTCTTTGACTAACAGAACCTTTATACAAAAATATTGATTCTCTGTTACAGCCATTCGATTGTGTAGTATCAATGACTAGCCATGGCACAATGCCTATTGACCACCATGATATTGACAGCATAGATATTAAATATGAAATGGACATTAATATGGAAACGGAAGAAGATGTCTTAACTGGGGGAGCACCTAGAACTGAGTTTGTCAATCTGCATGATGCCATCAAGACAGGAATGGAAGCAGATACCAACATAGAACGAGAGGTTATTGAGCCCTTGATCATATCAAGCAAGAGATGGAAGACGACACGGAAACTGAACAAGACATGGCGGTTGACAGTACCTTTGGTGCAGAGTTTGTGGATGTGCACGCTGCCATTAAGAAGGAAGTAGAGACGGAATACATCAACCAGGATATTCTCGAGCCCCTGATTGACAGCAAGCAAGAGACGGAAGACGACACGGAAACTGAACAAGACATGGCGGTTGACAGTACCTTCGGTGCAGAGTTTGTGGATGTGCATGTAGCCATTCACGAAAAATACACCGACCGGGACATTTTCGAGCCCGAGATCAATATCAACCAAGAGACGGAAGAACAAGACTTCAAGGTTGGCATTACCTTTGGTGCGGAGTTTGTGGACCTGGGGGATGAAGTAGCTCCACCTGTAGCTGTTCATGGTGAGTGAAATCTGGCCAAGGGCTCCAGCATACATGTTCTCACATCTTTTACAAGATTGCCTCAAACCATTGCTCCTTGATTTAGCAAATGCCGCTATCGCCCACGTTGTCAACTTGGATTGTTTTGTAATGTTTATTGTATATTATTTAATGCATTTGGGCCTGGCCAATGAAATGGATACTTGTAAGCTGTAACCAACGAGTTTGCAGTGCTAATTTGTACCCGTATCATAGAGATTTTGTGGATGTTTGTGAATTTTTTAGCTAGCAAGTGATAGAGCAAGTATTCAAAGGATATCATATAATCCATAATATATTGGTCCTCATCTGTTGTCCATGTAAATGTACAAAACATATTTCTTAGTTGATTACATTATTTATAAGTTACGTACCATTTAGAATTTAGATTGATGAGTGGATGACCTTAACAAATTATTTTCTATTCGCCACAAACTGCGATTGCGGTCGATAGTGACATTTTGATTTTATTTGTGGCCACATTGCAACACATACACACACATACATAGGCTAGGGCTATAGGCTATCTAACAAGTTCATTATAGAATAGAACCCCGATCGGGATGGATTTTTTAACTTCTAAATTGAATATTAATATAATAATTGCAATGCTTTGTTTGTTTGTTTTTTAGCACCCAGTAGATTATTTTACAGATAGTTTACTGCTAGTGCTATATATATAGGACTTGGACTGATATTCCAGTATTTTGGTATACATTTTACTATATGCCTAATTTTAAAATATTTTCCCCCACCATCTAAAATTCCTATCTAGAATATTTTTGTTGTCATGTTTAAGTTTAACATTACATTGACATAATTGGGTCAAGGTAATCCTCATAAATATTATTGACAATTTGTGAAATATTGCCACGCTTTCAAGTTTCAATATACCTTGGAACAACTGCAAAACTCCAATATACTAGCCAATTGTGCAAAAACTATCAATAAATTCACGAGTTCTTACTCTCATGTTAATACCCCTAATAAAAAATTATTAATGGAGTCAGTCCAGTGGCTGTCCAGATATTGTTTGATGCTTGATTTGGATTTGCCCTTCCTAATATTAAATAAGTAATTCACTTATTAGTTACTCTTTAAATCAATACTAGTAATTGAGCATTCGTCGGGGAACCCCTTCCCTTTGACTACCTCCCCGACGGCGACGACAAAGACAACACGGACGGATGATGACACAGACGGAGACGACCACGACGTGGGGGAACCCCTGCCCTCCCCATTTGCTTGTGGCTGGTTCTGACCAGCACAGGCCTGTCCACCCCTTGTCCCCCCGCGTCATCCCTTACGTCCCTCCCTTCGTCTCGATTAGCCAAGTTGCATAAATATGAGACGTAAAGCAATAGCCAATCAATAAAAATCAAATTAATATACTTTTGACCTTTCAGGTGTTTTTGATCCTCTGCCCATTGTAAAAATATTGAAAGAAGAATACAGCATCTCTTTACTGGATCCAAAGTCATCTGATCCTCTTTGGGAAGACGAGCAATCTCAAGATAGAAGTGATCTCGGTGAAAACCTCCCAAGTTATGTTGCCAAAGATAATGTTTCGCCTTGTGAAATCATCCTCGTAAACCCACTAACTTCACAGCCAGAGAAAAGCTCATCCGACAGAGGTTTCACATGTGATACATGCGGGAAAACTTTTAAGACTCGACAACAGGTGATCACTCACTTAAAAACCCATTCACTTGTCAAGCCCTACACGTGTGACGTCTGTAGCCTCGCGTTTGCTTCGAGGGGCTATCTCACGAAACACTCGCAAACGCACTCGAGAAAGTGGTCATTTACTTGCAGCGATTGTGACAAGAGTTTCCGTTGTTCCGCGTTGTTGGTTGCTCACATGTTCATACACAATGGCAAGAAAGCGTACGCGTGCGGCGAATGTGGAAGATCGTTCGCGGGTAAGTACAACCTGACAAAACACGTGCGGAGGCGCCACAAGGCGAAGGAAACGTCTTCGCATACTGTGGAAAAAGTGTTTGTGTGTGAACACTGCGGTAAGTGCTCGTCGACAGAGAACGCGCTCAAACAGCACATGACAACACACACACACGTGCGTTCCTTCATTTGCGAGTTCTGTCCAAAGAGCTTTGCATCGAAGAAGTACCTCAAGAACCACGTGATGTTACATACGGGGGAGAGGTTGTTTAAGTGCGAGACGTGTAATCGCAGCTTCATCGCTCGTTGCGAACTCAAGAAACACGAGCGATCACACACGGGAGAGAAGCCGTTCGAATGTAAGCTCTGCGGCATGTGTTTCTCCTTCAGGCACAACCTGAAGACTCACCTCTCTCGGCATTCCGGAGTGAAACCGTTTGCGTGTTCAGTTTGTGATAGAAGGTTTGCCGATAAACACAACCAGATCAGGCACGAGAAAACACATGCCAAACAGATTCTAAAACTAGAACATAACGACTCGAGTTGAGTGGCAAAACATTTGCATTTTAAGATCAGTAAAATATCTTGGTAATGATGAACAAATCTTGTCATACGGGAAATTAGTGGCAATCATTTTCAGTTCTTACCTTCAATTTATTATTTTATGTTTAATGGGGGCAGGGGGCCCAGAACGCACCCTGAACCCCAGAACACAGACTTGTATTCCTAAACCACCGCACATCTTGTAGATTTTGTGGTGTTTACAATAATAAATCTAGAGAGTTTTTTAAGTATGATTTATTTGTTGATTCGCTATGTTGTGAAACATTAGTGTACCACCATAAATTTGAAAGTCACACATTTTGTAACTTTGACATTGACACTGTCTACCAGCTGTTTTCCTGACCCTCGTAGTTGACAAGCATCATCCGTGACACTAGTGTGTCACCGGGTTAAGCACCGTTGTGGAACGTTAATGTGTCAACCATTGACGTTGTGTAAGGCCTTTTGTATGAATACAGTTTATTTATTTATTTATGTTATTTTGCATATTTGACAATGATGCAAACTTGTTCATTATTATTATTACCAAAATTCAAAAGCACATATTGCTACCGGTAGTTACAAAAATGCGTGTTGGTAGGCCTACTTGCAAATGTGTTAATTTAAAAAAAAGGGATGGGAAACAGTTCTATATTTTTAATATAATATTTGTTTGTGTAAACATTTTAAAACTTAGAAATTCCACGTGTCGGTAAGAATATTTCAATGTACAAATGTATAACCTAAGTTTAATTGCACATAGTACGTACTTATGAAACACAATGTTGATTTTATAATGCCACAAGATAGAGTTGGTTTGTAATTGTACTTTAGGCCTATAACAATTGCTACTGGTAATTACTTTAGACCAGCTTGTGCTAATGTTTTGTGTGGTACCGGTATTGAATGTTATTGCATATTTATTTGGAGAATAAAATTAAATATTTGTTATTGTTACTTACTAGCTTTAATCTTGTACTAGTATTGTTATCAAATATTTTAACTTTGGGCCTAGTCGAACATTGAATAAATCCTTTCACAGCTGAGTTGTCCTATCTCCTACTCTGCACTGTCGTCTGTTATTATCCTCATTTAGGCCTAAGTTAGTGTTGTATTTTTACATTTTTTTTTTTTGGGGGGTGACCTCCGATCGCGTCCGTATGAGAGTAAATCTGCACTGATACTGCAAATACTACTGCTCCATACACGTGCCCCCTGGTTAATACTAAACGATCGGAGACAAGATGCCTATCACAACCAATAGAGACAAAAATGGAACCTGTCCTTCTGAGGGCAATGTCAAATTTCTATTCTGGAACGCGGGTGGAATATCCCAAGATAAATACATAGAGATTAAAAAAGTTTTACATGACACTGACATAGACGCATTCGCAATAACCGAAGCAGGTGCCATAACAGATAAGGACAACTTGGAGAAGGCAGAAGTATTAGGATTTAATATCTATAACCTCCCACGAGCCAGACAAATTTCCTCAGGCATGATTATTGGGGTAAAAAAGGATTTGACAGCTAAGTTTAAGATACTACATGAAATGGAGGAAGGAGACAAAATTGAACTAGCCCAACTTGAATTATGGAAAAATACAAATAAAACCAAATATATCATAGCGTATAACCCGCCACTCAATGAAACCAACATATTAGACCGTATCGAGTGGATGATGGTACTATAGTAGTAGGAGATTTCAACGCACCAAACAAGCTGTGGAATTACAAGATAACAAGCAGGGTTGGCCACTTAGTAGAAGACTTTCTGGATAGTAACCCCATTATTCTTTTGGAAGGCACACCTTCGCCATTTACCTTTTTATCATATACAGGCCACCAATCAAGACCGGACCTGGCCTTCTGCCATTCAAAAATCTATGATGATATTAAACAAGAAAATCTTGAATCTCCAACAGGGGCAGGACACAAAATGTTATCATCACCAGAGAGAAAGTTCCGAGAGAGGACCAAGATAAAAGAATAAGCTGGAACTTTAAGAAAGCAAAGTGGAAGGAATTCAGAAGATTCACTGAAGAAAGGTTTACCAACAGAGTAGTGGCAGATAACACAGAACAAGAGAACAATGAGATTAACGAAATACTACAAGAAGCAGCGCAAAAATTCATACCAAGGGGAAAGGTGAAGAAATATAAACCCTTTTGGAACGAACACCTACAAGAACTAAAAGAGGAAAGGGATCACAAAAGAAAGGAAGCGGAAAGAACCGGAGACATGCAGGATATGATCAAGCTAAGGAAAGCACAAGCTATGTTCAGGAGACATGTCATCGAATGCAAAAGAAAACCTTCCACGAGTTTGCCGAGAACATAGACTTTCAGAAAAGATGGGAGCAAGGCACATAATTTTTTTTTCTACCATGTGTAATAAAGATAAACAACAGAACAAGAATGAACCAATAGAATACAAAAAAAAGCAGCTAACAGCAGACAAAGACAAAGCAGAAGCATTCTGTGAATATTTGGCTAAGCAGAGTAACCATACAAACCAGAAACATATAAGAGTAGAAAAGCAAAAATACAAGGATGACAGACTGGACCCATATAACGGCCCCTTTCTTCTGTGGGAACTTCAGTCAGCACTAAATAAACTAAAATGTAAAAAATCCCCTGGAATTGATCTAATATATCCAGAATTTCTGAAGAATTTGGGTATGGAGGGAAAGAGCACTCTTCTTAACCTATGCAATAAAACCTGGGAAGGAAATTTACCCGACAGCTGGAGAAAAGCAGAAGTCATCCCTATACTGAAGAGGGGAAAAGACAGCAGCAAGATAGAAAGTTACAGACCCATATCTCTAACTACAATGACAGCAAAAGTAATGGAGCACATGGTGAACTTCAGACTGAGGAATTTCCTAGAATCAAACCGGCTATTAACACCACATCAGGCTGGTTTCCGTAATAATCGCAGTACTGTCGACCAGATAGCATATCTCATGCAGGATGTAAAGGAAGGGTTTAACAAAAAACTTTCAACCTTGGTAGTATTGGTCGACTTTAGAGCGGCATTTGACAAAGTTTGGAGAGGCAAACTGCTACAGAAAATGCACAAATTGAAAGTACCCGAAAACATATATAGGTGGGTAAAAACCTTTTTAAGTCAACGGTTTATACGAGTCAGATACAACAACAAGAGATCACGGTACAGACAAACAAAAGCAGGGGTGCCTCAAGGAGCAGTAATGAGCCAATCCTTTTATTATTTTAATCAATGACCTGGCAGAATACATACAAGCAAGGAGTAAAGTGAAACTGAAGATATTTGCAGATGATGTAGTTATGTGGTACTGTGGAGGGGATGCAGAAGAAATGGAGGAAGAGATGAATAAAGCACTGAAGGCGCTAGAAGAATGGTCAAACACTGAACGGAATGATGGTGAACAAAGAAAAAACTGTATACAACTATCACACAACCAGGCAGTTCATCCCGATTTCCAACTGAAGTTTGCAGGGACAGTACTGAACAAGGAAAATAACCCCGCTTATCTTGGTATGATCATGGATCAAAAAATGACAGGAAAAGAACACATCGAAAAGATGTGTGCAGCAGGGAAGAGACGACTGAGGTTGATGAAGAGAGTTGCTGGTGTACAATGGGGGGCCAACGAGGATACCCTAAAAACTACATATAAAACATATGTGCGACCTCTCCTAGAGTATGGCAGTTCTCTACTTATAACGTCAACCAAGGAGCCACAGATGCACTGGACAGGATACAAAATCAAGCTCTCAGAATAATCACGGGAGGTGTTAAATCAACCCCAATTGTTGCCATGGAAGCCAAAACTAACATACCACCCCTGGAGGCCAGAAGAAACAGTTCAGCAGTTTGCCTGCATGAGAAGCTGATAAGACTAGACCGGCTTGAATGGGACAGAGAACCCTATGAACATCTCAAGGACACAAAAAACATTCATTACAGCAGTAAAAGAGGTGAAGGAAGGTCTCATCGGGCAATTGAAACACACAGAGAGAGAAAACATCCCCCTACCAAATATAAACATTGCCATACTAGACGTACTACATGAATTGACAGTGGATGGACTGGGCAAGACAAAGGCATCCTACATAGACGAGGAGTTGAGAAAACTAACAATAACTCACATACACAAGAACTACCGGAAAAGGATTGGCTACACATTTACACGGATGGATCGCTACCCCAGGTGAGGGACAAGCTGGGGCAGGCATATATTGCAGAGAGTTTGAGGAATCTCACCCTGCAGGGGAAAATGGTAGCTTCTTGACGGAGAATTGACTGCTATTCTTAAAGCCCTGTACAAAGTTAAAGACTGCCGCAGTGATAAAATTGTAATTTTAACAGACTCAAAAGCAGCAATACAAGCCATAGTCAACAAGGAAGTGGCAGATTCTGCGGTAAGGCAGTGCAAATTACAAATCCTAAGACTGCACAATGCAAAAAGATAATTAAGCTACAATGGATACCATCACACTGCAATGTATATGGCAATGATAAAGCGGACTTCTTAGCTAAGAAAGGGAGCAAAATGCTACAACAGAGCAAACCGATAACTTACAGCTCAGTTAAAGCCCATGTAAATGCTGCAGTTTCTAAGAAAAATACAAGAATGGGTCAAAAAGGGACAGACAAACCATGGCAGGTGTACACCACGCAGCCAAGTAAACCCAAAAGAATATATGATAGACGAACAGAAACAGCACAGTTCAGGTTGAAGACTCACACATGACCTTCTAGGGAAGCATCTGCACCGAATAGGCGTGTTTGAAACCAGTACCTGCAGATTATGCGGAAATGGTGAACATGACAGACGACATCTATATACCTGTGCCAGTCTGGCAAATGAGCGTGACGCAATGCCCAACGGCATGAAGAAGGAGGAAAGGGAGGCTCGTCTCTATTGGTTGACTAGATCAAGCATGATGGCATCATAGGCCAAATGTGGGCATATGAGAAGAAGAAGAAGAAGATTTTTAATTTGGTTAAATAGCAGGTTTAGCACTTTGTGTGAGGAGATTTTAGCTCTTTCTAACCTGCTTTATAATAGCTCAGTAATAGTTGCATATTGGTGTAGATCTACCTGTGTCCACACTTTAGCGTAAGTCTGTATGAGTTATTGTACCTAAGAGACTGTTAAATTAATTGGATGAGCGAAGCAAAGACTTCAATTTCACTGACCCCCCAAAAAATTTAGCTCGTTTTTTTTTCTTTTTTTTCTTTTTGTTTGCTCTGTACTGGGCAAACGGCATATGCGATCTTGATGAAAATTGGAGGGGACCTTCGAAATTTCTGAACTTAGACTTGCCACGTTTTTGGGTACAATCGAAGAAATATTTCTCATAATTAGGAACACGTTGTTGGATGAGCGTAATTGGTGCATTGAGCTGTCATGTGTTATGCAGATTTTCTGTTGTTCTGTGAAAAAATCATTATAATCGGGTAAAGCAAATAGTTGTTATATGTTGAAGAATTTTTTTTAAGCGAGAAAAAATGTAAAATTGCGATTTTCATGAGAAATAATTTTTCGATTGCGCTCAAATTTTACACGAATATATTAATTCATAAAATTAAGGTTCTGTTAAAAAATCATTACAATCTGATAAAACATGTAGGTGTTATAAGTCGAAGAAATGTTCTAATATTTTTTTTTAAATCGAAAAAAATCGTAAAATTGCGATTTTCATAAGAAATAATTTTTAGATTGCGGTAAAAAACGTGGCAGTTCTAAGTTCAGAGATTTCGAAGGCCTCCAGAAAATTTCATCGCAATTGGAGTATCGGTTTAGCCGGAATCGTGTTAACTATTTACAAACATACAAGCATACAAACAGAATACAAACAAAAAAAAAAACGGAAAAAATCGTAAAATTGCAATTTTTATGAGAAATAATTTTTTGATTGCGCTCAAAAAGGTGGTAGTTCCAAGTTCAGAGATTTCGAAGACCTCCAGAAAATTTCATTGCAATCGGAGTATCGGTTTAGCTGGAATCGTGTTAACAAACACAAAAATACAAACCGAATAAACAAGAAAATCGAAAAAATCGTTAAATTGTGATTTTCATGAGAAATAATTTTTCGATTTCGCTCAAAAACGTGGCCTAAGTCCAAAGATTTTGAAGTCCTCCAGAAAATTTTAATGAAATTGGAGTATCGGTTTAGCCGGAATCGTGGTAACAAATACACAAAAATACAAACAAAAAAAACAAGAAAAACGAAAAAAAATCGTAAAATTGCAATTTTAATGAGAAATAATTTTTCGATTGTGTTTAAAAACTTGGCAGTTCTAGTTCAGAGATTTCGAAGGCCTCCAGAAAATTTCGTTGCAATTGGAGTATCGGTTTAGCCGGAATCGTGCATAGACATCCCATATAATTGGCTAGACTAGCAGTCAGCGGTCCACTTCCGGGACAATGGGAAGCCATCTTGAATGGGTGAGTTTGCATGTTAATTAGATGGGAGTGATTAATCGAAAAAATATTTTTAAAGATGGTTGCCAGTTTGGCAGGTGAGCATATCAGACTTTAACACCAAATGATTACTAAATTCCCTTATGCAATAACTTTGCATTGTTTCTGTTTGTTCAATACTATGCTGCACAAGCTAAAACCATATCAAACAATCCAGTATAATACTTTATTGCATTGAAAAAGCATAAATTAAAACGCCAAACCGCCATCTTGAATGGGTGAGATTGACGCTTCAATTTGGTACACTCGCGCCTGTGCGGAGGTATTGGAGACTGCGTATCTAGCCTACTTTCGGTGTTAAGATATCTATGGAATCGTGTTAATAAAGTCAGCCAAAAATACAAAAAAAAAAAAATTCTGGATTTTTTTCTCCAGTGTAGTAGAATGGAATCTTCGCTACGCTCATCCAAATATCATACTTTTACGATTTTTTTTAGATTTTTAGTGCGATATTTTCGTGACATTTGGGCCGATTCTGACCAAACGGGTGGGGCTACAACGTTCATATTTTACATGGACATTGTTTATGGTGATATAGTACCTTTCGAAAGAAAAAGTTATCCAGAATCCATAGAAATAAAGGTTTTAATATAATTTTTTGAGTTAAATAATAACAATTAAGGGTCGTCGTCGGGGAACCCCTTCCCTTTGACTACTTCCCCGAGCCCCGACGGCGACGACAATGACAACACGGACGGATGATGACCCAAGACGGAGATGACCATGACGTGGGGGAACCCCTGCCCTCCCCATACGCTTGTGGCTGGTTCTGACCAGCACAGGCCTGTCCACCCCTTGTCTCCCCGCGTCGCCCCTTACGTTCCTCCCCTTGGAAAGAAGAAAACATGGTGGTAATCCACAATTATGGTAAAAGAAAATTTGGAAGATTCCAATACACTTGACATGAGCACTGATAACTCTACTGTTGAGTGCCCTAAAACAACACCAACTAACTAACTAACAATAAAAACTTGACAACAATCACCCACAATGCGTTAAAAAAGAATTTGCAAAAGTCAAGAGATCCCATGCAATCTAAAAACTTACAAAAAAGCTCATCCATCAACGCGACTAAAAAAAGCGTTCGCGAAGCGGACTAGTAATAATAACACACCTAGTTCTTGTGAAAAGGGCACCCTATAAAAGGTTTAATTCCCACGGTAAAAATATGCGTTTTATTTACCGTTGAAGAAGTTTAGTTTACTTTGAGGCTTTTCAAGTTTTGACAATCAATGTTTACGCCTCACTTTATTTGAGAATACAAAGTGAAGCCATAATTTCAAACTTTGTTAAAAGCGTGCATATGGCCAGTTGTGTAGCTAATGTTATTAGTTTGTAAGTTTATAACTTCATTCAAAGCCGCAAGATCGCAGCACATGCTTTTGTTTCACGCGATAAACATCGCTCTTGATTGGTCGAAATTGACTGACAGCAGAACGGATGTAGGCGTCTGCTTGTTGTGGGAGTGTGGAAAATTGACGTTCTTTAGCGGGCATAGGCCTAATTAGCTTGTTTTTAATGAGTAGAAAATACGTAATTACGCTTCTATCGAAAGTAAATACACGCGTTCTTCATGTTTATTGACCGTGTCATCATATTTTGTTGCTTGTGGTTGCATGAAAGTAACAGTGTTCGGTAACGCTTCTTGAACAATTGTCACAATAACCGTGCTTTAGCCAAGTTAGGTTATCTAGGGCCTTCCTAGGCCCCCACCTATCTACCTAGGTATTTGAAAACAATCTAGACATAGACTATAGGGACAAGAACTTCTCGTATTAGTAAAACAACAGTAACAGTTACAACTATGAATCCAGTCGAAGACATTAGTGCGGTTGGATCGTCAGACGTGCGTGCGGGAAATTGGCTCCTTGGCCCTAGGCCTAGGGTCTAAGCTCTCCTTGGTCTAGCGTAGTATGAGCCTAGGGTAGCCCTAGGGCCTAAACGTTTGTTTTTAGGTTAGGCCTAGGCCCTACATGTTCCATTCATTGCGATGTGAGGTCTTTAGCGCCAATGCATGATAAGTGTTGGTTAATGCTCGACGTAGACCTAGACCTTCCTACCTAGCCAGTTGACTGCCCTGACAGCACACAACCGACACAACCATGGATAACCTAACTCCTGAAGATGAAGATTTTCCTGGTCGACTGTTGCACCAGGTAATTTTATGACTAACCATACTTAGCAAACCCCTTTGGTCCTTTCTACATGTCATGCAAGACATAATTCTTTTGGCTACTCTAAAAAGTAAAAACACCTCTTCTGTTCATGGTAAACCCCCCACGTGTTGTACACTACCTAACCTAATATAGTCTGTACTACCGGTAGTAAGTTGAGCCTGTCCCTAATATGTTCTTCCACATAGGTCCGAGTAAAGCATGAGGGGTGAAACATTAAGGTAAAAAAAACACTTACATTGCACCTAATTGTGGGCCCCTAAACTCAGTTTATATCTAAAACAAGTAGGCCGGTATATTCCGCCTTATTCTTACCATAAAGTTACCATGCTTGTCTGGTGTTTCTTCTAGGCTGCGTTGTGGGACAATGCAGAACTGCTCGAGGACTTGTTACGAGGAGATCAGATTGCCCACGTCAACAGTCAGGACTCGTGGGGACGGACGGCGTTACACGCGGCCGCCACCAACAATAACTCACGATGCTTGGCTGTGTTGCTGCAAGCGGGAGGTGAGGAGCACTCAGTGATATAGATAGATACTTTTATTTACTTTCAGTTCAATTAAAAAACAGTTACAGACATGTTGGTACTCTTTCGGATGGTATGCCCCAACTTTTAAACACTGTTATTTTTCATTAAAAACAATTCAACCTTAACGTCGCTATTTCAAACGAAAAGTACTTTTCCTTTGAAAGTGTTTTATATTTAAATTAGCAACGTTAAAGGTTTTTGTAGGTGGAGTATTTTAGTAAAAAAGGTTTGTACTGTCCGCCATGTCGGCGTAGTGTTGTTAAGTTGGGGCATACCATCCGAAAGAGTACCGACATGTTTAGCCGGCCTATAAGTACCAGTAGAAGAAAATTACCTACCCAGAGCTGTAGCTCTGTGTGTGGGAGTAGCCTACCGGTATTTAATTGTAACTAGCATTAATTTATATTAAATATGGCGCTTCAGCTTTTGGAGACATACAGTACACAGATGTATAGGCCTATTGTAAACATTTCTTAATCTAGATCTAGCCCTACCGGTACCTAAAATAAAGTTCAAAATACAATTTAGGTGCGGTATGTGTAAGAATAAACATAAACATTTCAGACTCCTATAGGCTTAGGCCTAGGCCTAGTAAAGTTGCAATAAATTGTGATAGGCCTACAATACCTAGTGAAAAGATTAATCTAATTCTTAATGTAGGGGCCTACCGCCTACATGATTTACATCTCAATTTGGTTATTTGGGAAACACTCCCGTAGGTGGAATTGTTAAGGTACCTACTATCATTGATTTTATTATTGATGGATGGATTTTATAATTTCTGATTTTTTAAAATATTATCCCTTTCAGACCCAAATTGAACCCGTGAAAATTAGGTAATTTTAAGCAGACAATTCGAGTTTTGCATGTTTTTCTAAGAATTTTAGTAGGTTGGCGGTAGGCCTACATATTTTTTCATATTTTTTATCATGAATTTTAATGAATTTTGGGAAATTTTGGAATTTGAATTAAAGCTTTATTTTAAGTAAAAATTAAATTTAAAAATAAATTCCTAAAATTAGATTTTTCCTGGATTTTGTTTGCGTAGGCCTATTTTCAATATTTTTTCGCAACCATTTTCGTGGTAAAAAGGTAAATTTTTCAAACTCAAAATCATAAAAAATTGCTTGGCCATTGACTTTGTAGAATTTAGAGTTCTCGTAATGAACCAAATTCAATGGCCAAGCAATTTTTTTAAATGATTTTTAGTTAAAATAATTCTTTTTCACAACAAAAATTGATGGCTTTGCGCTCGTCAACAGGCGAAATGATCTTACTTATTTTCAATGCGAAACTAGTGAGAAAGAATGAAATGCTTGTCTCAACTTCTATATAATAATAATAATAATAATAAATGAGTCTTTATTTTTAGTTTGGCGTAGCTTAAGGCCATGGGGCTTTTTCTGCTTGACCAAACATTTTTGGTTACAAGTTTAAAATTTTGGGAGACAAAAAGATAAAACTTTACAATGTAAATTTAAAAATACTGTATGTAAACTTAAAATAGTTTTAATGAGTTTAAACTAAGTGGAACTAAAACTAAAGCTATATCTAGCACTAACTATAACTAAACTAACTAAAGTAGAGTAAAAAACTTAAGTAAATTTGAACAGGTGTATGTGTCTGGTTTTTTAAAAAGTAGCATACAGGAAAATGTATAATTCGTGAATTCCGTGCACATACCACCGAAGATAGTAGGCCTAATGAAATCTATTAAAACATGTTACTAATTACATTTACATAGCTGTCTAAATTTACTAATAGGACTAAACTAAAAACTTAATTTAACATTGCACACTCTTAAGACGGTCCTAGGAAGCACACTCTACAGTTACGTTTCATCAGCAACACACCTTTATTGTGTACTTTCACTTTAAATTTGTCGACGTACAAGCTTGAGAATATATTTTTATATATTTTGGAAGAGAAGTGTTAAGTAGGAGTAGAATTAAGAATATAAGCCGGCTTTTTTGTCTAAAAGCTACAGATGACTTTAAAACTCGCGTGGAAGGGGGGATTGTATTCCAAAGGCACGAGCGATTGCTACTGGAAATGATTTGCTGTATTGCGATGATTATTTTTGGGGTTTATTTCCAGAGTCATGTTTGAAATTGAACGCGTGTTTACTTTCTGGGGTCGCAATTTAAGAACTTTATATAGTCGGGCCAGATATTTGGGGTACGGAATAATTGATAATGTTGTGTAAAAGACATAATGAACGATGAAGTCGGCGCTGGTCTGTGGTCAGCCAAGCAAGTTGCACTTTTTGTGGAGAGACGTGATCGTAATATTTGAGGTTGAATATGAATTTGATACACGCATTCTGAATTTTTTGTAGCCTGCCCGCGAGATGTTTTGCTAGATTACTTCCATAAGAGTATCGCAATAGTCGATTTTTGACAAGATGAGAGATTGTGCTAGCATTGGTCTTATTTTGGTTGGAAGGAAGTTTCGCAGCCCATTAATTGAATGTAAAGTCCTATAGATTGTTGACAAATTTGAGCTATGTGGTCACACCATGTTAAGGGGCTCGTCCATTTGTAGTCCTAGATTTTTAACTGATCTGGAATAATTTATTTGTGCATCATTCACAACGAGGTTTGGAATGGCGCTTTGATTAATTTTATGTAAAGAAATTTTAGTTCCAAAAATAATTGCTTGTGATTTTGACGGGTTTTTAAACTCAGACCGAGCCATTCAGCTATTTTTGGGGAAGAGCTTTTTAAGGTCTGGAATTAAAAATTCCTGATGGCTTCATAGAGTAGTTGGATTGAAACCGAGATGTACAATTGGAAATCGTCTGCGTAAAGGTGGATATTGACAGAATTTTAAAACTTTTGAAATTGGCTTCATATAGAGGAGAAGAAAAGAGGACCAAGTACAGATCCTTGCGGAACTCCAGGGATTAACGTTCAGCCACTCGGAAAACATATTTTTAAATTTTACACATTGTTTTCTATCTGTCAAATAATCCTTGATCCAATTCAAAACGCTTTGTGAGAGATTTGGGTTTCAAGAATAGCTAGTAGAATATTTTTATCGACAGAATCGAATGCCTTACTGAAGTCGAGCAAAAATAGTACAGTGACATGCCCTTTATCCATAGAATAGGTAATGTCGTTGGTTACTTTTAGAACGGCAGTACTTGTAAATATGCCCTGAACGATATCCTGATTGGTATTCGTCAAAAAAATTATTCAAGTTTAAATAATTTGTAATTTGTTTATGAACAATTCCTCTAGTACTTTTGACAGAGCAGGTAGTATACTTATAGGCGGTTAATCACAGCACTGCTTTTATGACTTTGAAGGAGAGTCTGGCTGCCGCTTTTTTTTTTTTTTTTTTTTTTACAAATTTTTGTATTTATGGGGTCCTAAACCTACGGAAACACCAACGTTTCATTTACACCTGTCTTTTTTTCTTTCAGCTGATGCAAACATTCCATGTGGACCACGAGGAGAAAATAGGGTACGTTTACATATCGATGGGAAGAACCAATACCTTCTATCTGCCAAAAAGCAAATTGTTCAGGAGAGCATTAAAACTGATTTACAAAAAGTAACTAGTTGGCGGTGGCAGATAGGAGATATTGATGTAAGGTAGTACTATATGTCTCTTTTGGAGATGTTTAAGCTTTGTTAGATAGGAGCTATTAACATCAAAAAATTCAAAATAATTTTGTGTATCCATAGACACAAAAATCTCATTTTTGCAGAAAATGGCAGATAGGAGGTATTGGTTCTTCACCATCGATATGTGTATCTTTTGTGCAATTTTAATTTATTATACCTATTTGAAAGTTGAAACTAAGCTCGCACATAAAAAGACTAAAGAGTCAGCCAAGTAGGCCTACCTACTTGTTAAAATGGCTCTGTCCTAAAAAGTAATGGTTGGATTACTTTTTAATAGACAGACCTAAATTGTTACATCCTACCACCTAGCCAAAAATATTTTATATTTGATAGCCATTGTCGAGCATTCTGTGTCAACACAAATTGGTGGTGATGGTGGGCAATTTACTAAGTAGGCATAGGCCCTATTAGAGACATTCTAGGCCTAATAGTTTTAAAACTGTAATATAACTTCTTTCTCGATTTGATAGTCAGGAAACACTCGCATACCGGGTAGGTAGAACCCCTAGTTAATATTTACTACAATTCAGAAATTAAAAATCCATCCTGACCGGGGTTTGAACCCGGGTCTCACACATTAGGCACACAAGGCATCTACCTGGAATATGGGAGGCGCAGGTCAGGACGGATTTTGTGATTTCTGAATTGTACTAGATTTGTAATCTAACTAGGTACCGGTATTGAAATGAAGATTCGCGTTCGGTGTTTTCTTCCGCGAAAGATTGATTACTCCCTGATTTGCTGTTCCTGATTTTTGGCAAACCTCATATTTGTTTGAGTGGGATCACCTAATAAATCATTTTTTTCTTTTTGTTTTTCTTTTTTAATGATTTTTTTCTTTTTTTCTTTTCCTTTTTTCATTTCATTTTTTTTCTTTTCTTTTCATTCCAGACCCTTTTTTATAATTGATTCATTAATTAATTGCATGTACTAGGAAAACGCTAAAGTCCCGCCGCGTTGATGGATGAGCTTTTTAAAGTTTTTAGTTTGCATGGGATATCTTTACTTTTGCAAGTGCTTTGTTTTGTTGCCTACGCATTGTAGGGGATTGTTGTCAAGTTTCTATTGTTTCTTGTCAATTAGTATTATTTATCGAAAATTTGGATTCTGGCTAACTTTTTCAACTTTTTCTTTCAAAAGGTACTACATCACCATAACCTTAATGTCCATGTATAATATGAACATTGTAGCCCCACCCGTTTGGTCAGAATTGGCCCAAATGGCACAAAAATATCGCACAAAAAATCAAAAAACTTATATTAAAAGCTTTATTTCTGTAATTTCTGGCTAACTTTTTCAACTTTTTCTTTCAAAATGTACTACATCACAATAACCTTAATGTCCATGTATAATATGAACGTTGTAGCCCCACTTGTTAGGTCAGAATTGGCCCAAATAGCACAAAAATATCGCCCAAAAAATCGAAAAAATTTGTAAAAGTACGATATTCATGAGAAATATTTCTTCGATTGTACCCAAAAACGTGGCAAGTCTAAGTTCAGAGATTTCGAAGGTCCTGTCAAATTTTCATCAAGATCGCATATGCCGTTTGCCCGGTAGAGAGCGAACAAACAGACAAAAATACAAAAAACAAAAAAAAAAAAAAAAAAAACCCGAGCTAAATTTTTTGGGGGTCAGTGAAATTGAAGTCTTCGCTTCGCTCATCCAAAAATCCTTTTTATTTGTTATCCAAATTTGTTGAGTTTTTAATGCATTGTTGTAATATTACTATTTCAAATATTTACTTAAATGTAGTTCATTGTTGTGTCTGCATCTATGCAATTAGATTTATTTGGTTGTCCTCCTTTGTAAATCAGTTTTTATAACTGAATAGGATAGACGTTAAATAAATAAATAAATAAATTCAAACAAAGCATAGGCCTAACACTAACATCAATGGAGCTAGTTAATGTAACCTTGAATTCTCTCTCTGTCGTTACAGTCCCCGCTGCACGTTAGCTCGGAACACGGGCACGTTGGCAACGTGCAGCTTCTCTTGGCACATCGCGCCGACCTCGTAGCCAGGGATAACAACGGTCTGACATCGCTCGACATCGCCGAGAAGTCTGATCACCTCGAGTGCATGAACATTCTCAAACAGACGGCTGGTGAGTTATGCTTCTTGTATTGCTAGTGATGTGGATTTACCGTAAAATTAAAACTCTAGTAGGCCCTACGGGTAAATATAGGTAATTTTTTAACAGGGTAAAATTAACCCTCTCAGACTCTACGTCCTCAAATGTGGACATCAAGATTTCAATTTAAATGCGGGTAAATAGGCCTAATAGGGTTTTTCAATTTATTTAGGCTTTACATCAATTTTTTAAACTTTTTTTGGGTGAATAAAAAATAAAATATTTTCCCCCCTCATGCCAATGGTAATTTTAGAGAAGATATATTTGAGATACCGGTAGGTACACTAAATTCAAAATATGCAAAAAAAAGTCAGAAAAAATCAGTTTTAGGTAGGGCCTAGACCTACCGGTGTGCATCTAGAATTTCCATTTTAACAAACCAAATATAATTCCCGAATTTTTTAAATGTCCATTTTATTGCCTAAAATCCTAATATTTAGCCTCGTGATGTGAGTCGGTAAATTTACTGAGCATGTCGGTAAAATGGTAAAATTAAAAAAAAAATTCATCATTATATTCTAAAGACTAATAAGAACCTACCGGTACACAACAAGAATGCAGTGGAAATAAATCAATTAACACAACATGATGAAGTTTATGACAATTTTTGTGAAATCGCAAAAAATGCAAAATTTGGGTTTTTATATCACCATTTCTCATTACCTTTATCTATCAATCATACAAAGCAAGAAAAGAGGCAAAGTCCATCTTGCAAATATCAGCTATTTAGTAAGTAGGGGCTAGGGGAGTTTATTACTCTCCAAAACTAGAGATAAGCTATGGCAGTCCTCTATGACGAATGATGACAAAGATGACAGCAATCTGAGAAACCACTCCTTCCCTCCCCTTCCCTTTTATGTGGCTGGATCAGGGCCAACGCTAGGAGGGAGGGCCTGGGGGACCATGCCCCCCCCAGATTTATTGTGGCCACCCTAGTGGCCCCCCCCCCCTAAGACACAATGCATTTTTATTAACCTTATCTTATTTTAAATAAAACTCAATATCAGTACCGGTATCGAGATTCCAATTCCCCTTGGAATAGTGTAAATTTGACCTTGTACGTAATTGTAAATCTATAGGCCTACTCTCTCTCTGGATGGAAGATAAGGCTTCACTAGCCTTAATCCCGCCTTAGTAAAGACCTTAATCAATCAATCTCTCTCTCTCTCTCTCTCTCTCTCTCTCTCTCTCTCTCTCTCTCTCTCTCTTGCTATGGTCAAAGGGCTTTATAGCCCTATGTAGCCACTTTAAGTCATAATATCAAATATCAATCTCTCTCTCTCTCTCTCGTTACACGGCCTCCAAGCCTCTATTCATTGAAGCAGAATAATTATTGAAATTGGTTTACCTTACACATCCTTCCCACCTGCAAGCATAGCGTTATTCTTGGAAATACGTCTCTCCCCTTGTCTGTGTTGAATTTGTATTTTAATCTTTTGCCCTTACAAGACTAGAGACAGGCATTTGACATAGCGGAAAAATCTCCGAACTCAGTGATACAAAAACTATTCTTGTATTATAAACATTTGAAACGTAATTATGTCTTACTGGAAATCATGTTATTTTCAGAAATGATTTGACGATGCTCTGGTGTTAGGCCTAGACTTGCCCCTATATATACCGATAGGGAAGCTCAGGCTAGTTTCTGTCGCGAGTTGGATGGAAGTGCACGTGCGTGTGTAGTTCTCAATCCGGCATCCTGCACTTACTCAAAATGAATTAACTTTTAAAATTTCTGATTAGGATACTTTAATTAGGAATGCACACGATAATCGATATTTTCGATCAATAATCAATAATGGATATATTATTTCGATAATCGATAACCAAAATTCATTATTGATTATCGAAATATCAAATAATTGGTAAATCTCAATAGTGGCACGAACCAAACTCTAAAGACGGAGATTATCTCACGTTGTGTCATGCACTGGCTGGACTATGGTGTCACACCCGAGATTTATGTTTGGAAATGACCATCAGTCGATAACGGAAGCCAAACACATGACATCGAAGACATCCATGCTGTTTACGGAACGTGGTTGTATTGTTTTGACTTACACTTGTCACACTTTAGGTTCCACTTATAGGTCGGAACAGGTTTTGTTGGCGATATCGATATTATCGATAATGGCATTACCACTTCGATAATCGATAATAAAAGAAGTATCGATGTGCATCCCTTACTTTCATATAAAACAAAAAGGTGAACCGTGTGCAACAAGTGAAAGGAGTTTTGCCCGTGGTAGTGTTGATATTGATGGCGATTGTCGTGAGGAGTGGGAGTACCCGTCGGCTCCAGAATAAACAGTCACTGTATTAGGCCTTGTTCTAGAGATGGACTGCGTAGTTCAAAGATTTGGAGTGCAGCACAAAAACATGAGGATTATTGTTAAATAAAGGTAAGAATTTGTACATACCGACAAATACCTTAACATTCATATAAATCCACTCATGATTGAGACACTTTAATTATGACTGTTCAATTGTTTCATGCTTCTACCCCCCCCCCCATTAAAAATTTAGTAATCCCCTCATCATGCCCCCCCAAGAAAAGCACGGAACTAAAAAAAAAACAACATTCTGATGTATAATGCAACTACAATTCAGAGATTAAAATGTACCCGTCCTGATTGTCTAGTGGTTAAGACGCTCGCCTGAAATGCGGGAGACCCGTGGTTCGAATCCCGGTTGGGGTGGACTTTTTTAATTTCTGAATTGTAGTAAGTAATATCAAAGAATCCTAGCATCATCCCTGGGCTGGATCTGTCTAGCACGCGTCTGTCCTCCTCACACCCCTAGGCTGTGTTGGGGCAGTTCTTTAACTATAACTTTTAAAAAGTTCAAGTTCTTTTAAAACCTAAAATTTTGAAAAGTTCAAGTTTGTCTAAAATATGAACTAAGTTCTTTTAAAAGTTCTTTTGTAAAAAAATCACTATTTTTATTAAAGGCTGGCGTAAAATGAAGAAAAACACGAGGAAAAACATTAGGGGTGTTCGAGTACCAAAGTACTCGCGAGTCTGAGTCTTACGAAAGTGTTGAGCTGTTTTTGATCGTGTTAATGATTTGTATTACATTCTCGTCGACCAGCTTGTAAAATTATGGTAGATAGGCCCTACTTAGCATTTTAGGCTTCCAAGATTTTTTTTCGGAATTAGTTGGCGTGCATCGTTTTAACTTCGTGAGTTGTGCGTGACCTTGTCAAAAACAGCTGAACGTGCGTCAACATAGGCCTACGATGGAACAACGATTTGTTATTGTTTTTAAGCGTCGACGGCAGCGAGTCGACGGCTGCTCGACGCACGGAAAGAACTTTCAAATGAACTGTCTAAAACTGAAAAGTTCGTTCTCGGAAAGAACTTTTAAAAGTTCAAGTTCATTCACATAAAAAAAGAGTACTGAAAAGTTCACAAAAAAAGAACGCGTTCTTTTTAAAAGTTCCTTCCCCAACACTGCCCTTAGGCTTGTGTGACTCATTATTACCTAGAACCATTGGTGCACCTGAAACTAAATGAACAATAAACGAACCATTCTTTAAAGTGTTTTCTCACGGTGTTAGTAAACTAATGAGCCAAGCATCATGAACAACAGAATGAATGAATCAACCGTTTATGTCGCAATTTGGGCGGGGCTTCACATTTGCTGCTTGATTGATTGGTCGGAACCACGCCTGCACTTCCCTAGGGGATAGCTTCATTATGCTACACTACAGTACACTATTACTAAACTGCAGTTCCCATCTCATTCAAGGCATTTAGGTAACTGGTAAATCATTATTATTGTATAGGAAATGAATAGGAATCATGTTTAAACACTTGCCTGTTGCCATTTACCTAATTCTGCATTCATCAAACTTAGCATGTATATTCTCTGTACGCCCAAAAAATCGCAGATTCTCATCATATTGTATCCTACTACATCCTACCTGGATTATTATTGGACATAATCCCAAAATTTTGATATCATTTTTTAAATATAATAATTCAAAATTTTGATCTAGAATCATTTAATGATAATGATAAAGTAGTAAGATATAACAATTCAATTGAATTTAGATTGGAAAAGGGTTGGCAGGTTGGGAAAACATAGATAACGTAAGCCAAGCCTGAAGGGCTGGGGGCAACAAAACATTTCACCTGCTGATGACAACTGTAGAGAGTTGTGTTTGCATGTAGTTAGCTGATTTTTAGTAGCCACCATCTGCCTGACGAGTCCCAGAAGGACGAAACTTTCAAATTTGCTTCAGTTGTCATCAGCAGGTGAAAAGTTTTGTCGCCCCCAGCCCTTCAGGCTGGGCTTTATGTTCTCTATGCTTTCCCAACCTGTTCAGTGTCAACCATAGATATTGAACACAGATCCGCAGTCTCCAATACATCCGCACAGATGCAAGCGTAGCAAATTGAAGCGCCAATTTTGCCATATTAAAGATGGCGATTTGGCGTTTTAATTTATGCTTTTTTAATGCAATAAAGTATTTTTCTGGATTGTTTGATATGGTTTTAGCTTGTGCAACATGGGAATGCACAAACAAAAACAATAAGAACTTATTGCAGAAGGGAATTTATTACTTATTATTGTGTATTAATGACTGGAATGCTCACCTGTCAACCTGACGGCAATCTTGAGAACTATTTGTGCTACAAATCGCTTCCATATACTTTGACATGCAAACTGCCATATTCAAAACGGCTTCAAATTGTCACGGAAGTGGATTAATGACTGCGGATCTAGCCTACTGTAGGTGTTCAATATCTATGGTGTCAACCCTTATCAAATCGAAACAAAACAGCTGGTTGCCCTTTTCCCAATTAATTGCAAGGTATAACAATCAGTGTTCTCCCCAGGCCCCGACCGCCGGGCGGGCCCGCCCGGCAATAATTCCCTGCCACCCGGCAAAGAATAAAAAAAGATGAAAAAAAAAATTTGGATTTTTTTTTCCTTAACTGCAGCGCAGATTGTTAACGAAATCGTGGAGACTAATCTCGCTGATATAGAACCCGACAAGGAATGCATTTAAACGAAACACATAAGTTGGCAAAATGGCAATCATCGCTATGATCGTGAACATTCACTGCACACAAGGAGCACACACAAGTGAACAATTTTAGCAATTTTCCAATTTTATTGATTGCTAGGACGAATTTTAAAGTAATAAAAATGAAGTCATCAAATACAACAATGTTTCAAGTTGTAGTAATTGTAAACCTACAAATCTTAGATAATAAACACTTAGAAAGAATAACATCATCACCTTTATAAGGGCCTATTGTACTCATTGTAGCAATAGGACTACAGTATTCACATAGCCTACATTACAAAGGAGAAAATAGGCTTAGACTATGATTTCAATCAAATTTGAAATGTTCATACTACTAAACCAACTAAAGCAAGCTGCTCTAAAAGGGCTTCAAAAACCTTTAAAACTTACTAAATCGAATCTAGGATCTCAAATTTTTTCCGGGGGCAAGCCCCCGGACCCCTACTATTTTTTGCCCCTACCCGGCAATGTTTATGGAATACCCAGTGAACATTTTTTTTGGGGAGAACACTGAACAATGATGGTATTTATATCTTCTTTTGGAAACATTTTAGCAAATACCCAGGGGGCATAGATTTTAAGTTTTAATTACTTTTATCATTTATAGGCTAATTGTATTGTTGTTAATTAATGCAGTACCAACTATAGAGGCTATGTAATGTGGTAGTAAAAGCCCTGGTTGCTTCCTATTAAATGATCTTAAATAATTCATTAGGTAGTTTAACTATCTTTCAACAGCAAGAGAAAGTTGGCAGTTTTTAAGTATTCCCCACACTTTTATACATACTTTGTTTTACTTTAAAGAGGAATAATAAGAAACAAAAAACTGTTCATACGGGCAAGGCTATTATTTTGTAACTAGGAAAACGCTTAAGTCCCGCCGCGTTGATGGATGAGCTTTTTTGTAAGTTTCTAGTTTGCGTAGGACCACTTTTCCTTTGCAAGTGCTTTTTGAATGCATTGTAGGTGATTGTTGTCAAGTTTCTATTGTTAGGTACTTGTTAATTGTTATTATAAACCTCAAAAAACTTAATATTAAAACCTTTATTCTATGGATTCTGGTTAACTTTTTCAACTTTTTCTTTCAAAAAGCAATACATCACCATAACCTTAATGTCCATATAAAATATGAACGTTGTAGCCCCACCCGTTAGGTCAGAATCAGCCCAAATGTCACGAAAATATCGCACTAAAAATAAAAAAAATCGTAAAAGTACTACGATATTCATGAGAAATATTTCTTCGATTGTACCCAAAAACGTGGCAAGTCTAAGTTCAGAGATTTCGAAAGTCCCCTCCAATTTTCATCAAGATCGCATATGTCGTTTGCCCGGTAGGGTGCAAGGAAACAAACAGACGACAGAAAAAAAACGAAAAAAAAACATTGGAGATAAATTTTTTGAGGGGTCAGTGAAATTGAAGTCTTCGCTTCGCTCATCCAATAAAGGTCTTTAAACAATTAACCGGCTTTTATTTATTGGGAACCAACTATAACCATAGGCCTAAGCATCGTTTTTCCGCGTCCTACTGTGCATCTCACGATAAAAACTGAACATGATCTCCGATTGACATGCAGGTTTTGTTGACTTTTCCTGTCAACAAGTGTGATACAGAATGTATTTGGTGACCTCTGACAGGGCTATCCTCACTCGAATTGGAGATATTGTAAAATCCTGCCGCACCACCAAAAGAGATCAGTGCGGATGAGTATTTTTTGTGATCCTTCAACAATGTTGAACAGTTACTTTTCTCCCTATTTTGGGAACGTTTGCACCTGTGCTTGTTTTAACTAGCAGTTTGTATAATAAATAAGTATTTTGTAAGCCAGTATTATAAGAATTGTGTACAAAATACAAATCTACAATATATTTCTTTTTGGATTTTGTTGCAATAATATTTAAAATTACTATTACGTATTTAGAAAATCCAAAATGTTTAGTTCGGGCCATGCCAAATTAAACATTCGGGTACGGGATCCCTGGATAGGAGGTGAAGCTTGATGTAGAACTTCCTTTGGTGTAGGTGCCAAGTATGTAGATATTTGAACTTTCTTGGGATCAATGTTTGGTTTCCGGTAGGCTTACGCACCGACGGACAGAAAAGTGATTCATTGGATGTGCAAATGAGACTTGCAAAACAATATTTTTCTACTAGAACTAATATACTTAATGATCCCATATCACACAAACATCATTAGCCCTCGTACTTGATGACATAACATTGATGACATTATAATGATGTAGGCATACTCCGTTCTATTGACTTACAAAACATACAGATTGACTTACAAATATATTGCATAATAAATCAAGAGTGGAAGTTTCCAGGGTGCTTCACTCTCGGTGATGATATGGATAACGTGATACCACCACACTAAGCTCAATGTGATACATCATTGTGGTCAACCTGTCTTGTCCTTTACGAGCAGCTTGACCACAGGCCTTCGTGGGAACTCTGCGTCTTTGCATTCACACTTCTTGCGGTTGCGAATAATAATAGCTGACACGAAGTAAACCACATAAATAAACAATTATAAAATAATTAGTCCTAAATAATAATTTATTTAAATAGCCACCTTTAGATCCCCCCTCCCCTCACCCCCTTCTCTCTCTGCCTGCGGCTGGATCTGTCCGGCTCGGGTCGGTCCTCCCCAAATCCATGAGACTAGAGTGGTTCATAATAAATAAATTTGTATTTAGAGTCTACCCACTCAGTCACATAATTGATTTTAAGTGGCAGACATTAAATTTAAAGCAGACCTATCAAGCCTGTAGGTGCCATCACCATCGACAAGCAAACAGTGGCCAACTAGAGACCGGCATATTTAGATTCTAGATAGATAAGATAGATTATTATTATTATTATTATTATTATTATTATTATTATTATTATTATTATTATTATTATTATTATTATTATTATTATTAATTAAACGAGGGAGCGGAGCGACCGAGTGTCTCCATTAAACTCAAACGGCTCTCATTCTGTGATTCTGTCTGTCTGTCTGTACGTCGAAAATCAGCCGAACCGCTGAACAGATTGCGCTGAAATTTTAAACAGACATCCAGTACGAGTATACTGAGAACTGTTAACAAAATCAGCTAGATCCATTGCGATTTAAGCCTACAATAAATGAAAATGTGATTTTTTAAATTATCAATAGCATTTTTTAGTAGCAGCTAGCGGGACAAAGTCTGCGTGGCTGACATGGCACAGTGGTAAGCATTAAGCCTACCGCACGGAGGGTTGGGGTTCGATGCCCGTTAGTTCGAACTTTTTTTATATTTTTACATCCACATGGGGTGTTAAATGGGAAATAAAAATTAGGTGATTTTGTTTCATCTTGGAAATGTGTTAATGTTTTACGCTAATTCGTTTTGAACACGATTCGCATTTAAAATGTTCAATTTAAATTACTAGGGAAACGCCAAAGTCGTTGTTGAACGAGTGAGTGAGCCATGTGTTGAGTACTCGGTATCATTCTCCATGGGCCATACTGGGCTAGATCCAGCCTTAGGTATAGGGAAGGAAAGGGGATGTTCCCGGGTACTCAACACTTGGCTCACTCACTCGTTTGACAACGACTTTGGCGTTTCCCTAGTATAAGGTTTTTAAGCATAAGCCCGCTTTAAGGACATAGTTATTGATTCATAGCAGTTGTCGTAAAAGTTTGCCCCGACTGGTGCTCAATTGGTAAAGCTATGGCATGTTAAGCCAGAGGTTCTGGGTTCGAACCCCAGTCAGGGCAAACTGTTACGTCAACTGCTATGAATCAAAAATTATAATTATTATTATTATATATTTTTTCCCCTGTGCAGAGAGGGGCTTTTTCAGCCATTCTTATTTCTTGCTATCCAATCCAATATAAAATGGCTTCTTTCTCTGACCTGCTCATATCATTGGGCAGGGAGTCAATGTCATTCTGAAGTGCGACGCACCTGAAAAGGTGTGTCTTGGGATTCGAAATTACATAATTTACAAGTGGCCGGTTCGGTGGTGTTGCAGAACGTCATGGCCAGTTGCAAGTCAGAACTGGTCTGTGGCAGTTTACGAGACCAGTTTTTGTCTGGCCCTTTTTTGATCTCATCCCACCAAGATTTCATTGTTGCAGCCTCTTCTGTTGTGTACAAATTATTTATAAAATAAATTAATAAATTATTATTAGGCCTAGGGCCTATAATAATTATTTATTATTTATAATTTATGTGCCAGTTGACTTGTAGGGCCTACATTTTTCATTACATTTTATTATGTGCCTCGTTGCTAGGACGGCTCCAAAGTCACGATTTTAATACTGAATTGTGTAGGGCCTAAAAGCTCATATTTTGATTCAAATAAAAGAACATACATAGGCCTACAATACATTTGATGCGTCGATACACTAACTTTACAGAAATACCCATTGTCGCTCTGTTCTGTTATAATTTAGTGTACTTGCTTGGCTCCATAAATTCTCCCCCCCCCCCTCCGATTGTGCCATAGAGTGGCTTTATACAAGGTGTGAGTAGCTTTAAATTTTTTAAGTTTGATCAAGAATTATACACGTAACTCAATCGGCCAAGAACGTCTTCATTGGGCCTAGGCTTTGGGACATTATCAACCCAAAGCCAAAGGTCTAGGACTTCTCATTATAGAAGCAGAGTTGGCAAAAAAAAAGATGTCAAGACAGGTCAGCACTCTTGATACCTATCTCACAAGAAGGCTTTGCATTGAAGGTAGGCCTATGCAAAATATGCCAAAAAATTCAGTAGTAATGACTGGTGAGAGGCGTAAAAAATTTGACGGGGGCCCTGGAGCTGTAGTTACACCACTGGAAGGGGGGGGGGGGGGCACACGAAAACCTTCAGACGGGATTGCTCATTGCTGCAGTGAGCAATTAGTTGGTATTGACACGGCGACCTTGTATAAATCCACGGATCGATAAAAACTTGAACTTGAACTATTATTTTTCGTTGAAATACGCGCATTTTTAAAAGAACATTTCAAATTGTAATGGCCCCCCCTAAATAAAACGCCGCCTAATCTCCGCCTCCCGCCTCAAAGCGGCGCATGTTGATGGTCTAGTTGTCGTCTGCTCGACCGACTTATAAAAACTCCCGTGTGAAGCTGCCAACAACGCTCTCGCCCGCGTGGCCTACATTAGCTCCACTGCCTAATCGTCGAGATTCAAGATAGCGACCTTAATAGCATCAGCAGTCGTGGCCGAGTGGTTAAGGCGTCTGACTAGAAATCAGATTCCCTCTGGGAGCGTAGGTTCGAGTCCTACCGACTGCGATATTTTTTTGCATTTTTCTTTTCTGTTCTTCGTCTTTAGAGGACGTATGTCGTCTTGTTCTCCCTTGCAAAATTCAGGAAATTCCAAAATTTCACTTTTTTCTTTTGACTTTTTTTATTAACATATCGAAATGTTGAAATCGGTTCCAGTCGGAAACCAATTCATTCTGAATTATATTTTATTGATTTGCTATTTATTTTATAAATATTTTTTTTAGCAGGATAAATTTGTTTCTCCGTTTTGTATGTATTTATTTAGATTGACAAGACTCTGTGCGAACGCCTTTTTATCGCTCGCGTTGATGGAGAGCATGTTTAGACCAGATTTACGGGGATTTTTACTTTAGTTTGTGTTTACGGTTGTTGTTAGAATAGACGTTTTCAAACTGTAGGAAGGAGAATAATAGGCCTAAAATAACTATGATATTATTCTTTAAACAATTACAAATATCTGAGTATTGTAATCGCCAACGGAACGCGCGCGGATCGATATGACCTCGACCGCCCACTCTCAACTTTCTCAGTGAGCACGCTTGAATGTGCATTTTCTCGAGTCCGAGTTGATTTGGACTCGTCCGGTGTTTGGCCAGAAGGCCAATTGTTAACTAGGGAAAAACGCTTAAGTCCCGCCGCGTTGTTGGATGAGCGTAATTGGTGCAGTGGAGCTGCCATGGTGTTATGCGGATTTTGTTGTTCTGTGGTGAAAAAATCATCCATAGTGAATTTTTTTACATTAAATAAAATTAAATAAAATAATAACTTTAATTTTTACTTTTTTTTAGTTATTGTAATTGTTAAAAAAAGAAAAAAAATCGTTAAAATTGCGAATTTTTATAAGAAATAAATTTCTCCGATTGCGCTTCAAATTTAACACATCTATTAATCATAAAATTAAGGTCTGTGAAAAAATAATTACAATCGGATAAAGCATGTAGGTGTGTTAAGTCAAAGAATTGTTTTAAAAAAGAAAAAGCCGTAAAATCGATTTTTATTCGAAAATAATTTTTTGCTTGCGCTCAATTTCACACGAATATTTAATTCATTAAAAATAAAGGTTCTGAGCAAAAATCATAACAATCGGATAAAGCATGTAGGGGTGATAAGTAGGAGGTATTTTTCAAAAATCGAAAAAATCGTAAAATTCGCGATTTTAATGAGAAATAATTTTGCGATACCGCTCAAAAACGTGGCGTTCTAAGTTCAGAGATTTCGGAGGCCTCCATTAAAAATTTCATCGCAAATTGGAGTATCGGTTTAGCCGGAATCGTAGGACAAACAGAACAAAAAATACAAACAGAAAAAAAAAAACATTCCGGATTTTTTTTTCAGTGTAGTGAAATGGAATCCCTTCGCTCGCTCGCTACGCTTCATCCAAATAATGTCATTGAACTTGAGAGCTTTTTTAATTCTGAAAGGTTTCTTCCACATCGAAACCCCCCCCCCCCCCCCGTCGTTGTTGAAGGGAGTGAAAACACAAAAATGTGCGTAAAATCGAAAAAAAAAATCAAAAATTGAACAGTTAAGAAATAGTAGCGTTCGACGCGCGTTACAAACCGACCAACAATACCAGGAAAAAAACAGCTATTTCTCTCAGCTTACCTAAAAATCAAATTAAAACTTTTTGCTACCGGGATGCTTATTAATTGGATGAGCGTAGCGCGCGAAGCGAAGATTCCATCTCACTACACTGGAGAACAAAATCCGGAATGTTTTTTTTTTGTCTTTTTGTCTGTTTGTTCACACGATTCCGGCCTAAACGATACTCCGATTGCGATTAAAATTTATGGAGCCTTTCGAAATCTCTGAACTTAGAACTGCCCGTTTTTGAGCGCAATCGGAATTTTTTTTTCTAAATGGAAAATCGCCAATTGTACGATTTTTTCAATTTTTTAAAATTTCTTCGACTTATAACACACATGCTTATCCGAATTTAATGATTTTTGCACGAAAACCTTTATTTTATGAATAAGATATTTTTGTGAAATTTGAGCGCAATTGAAAAAATATTTATCATAAAAATCGAAATAATTTACATTTTTTTTGTTATTTTTTAAACAATTCTTTGGACTTATAACACCCTACAGGCTTTATCCGATTGTAATCATTTTTTCGCCAGAACCTTATTTTATTGAATTATATATTAGTGTTAAACATTTGAGCGCCATCGAGAAATTATTTCTTATTAAAAATCGAATTTTACGATTTTTTTAAAATTACGATTAATATATATATATAAAAAAAAATGAAGTTAATTTTTAATTAATTTAATTTAATTTTTCAAAAATTTCAACTTAGTAATGATTTTGCCACAGAACAACAGAAAATTCGCATAACACATGCAGCTCCAATGCACCAAATTACGCTCATCCAACAACGCGGCGGGACTTAAGCGTTTTCCTAGTAATTAATTATCCACTACTGGACTACGGGAATGTGATCTAGTTCTTCAACATTTTCGTTCGCAACGCCCTCCAGGGCTAATAAAGTGACAACTCTCTTACCCTCCGCGCGCATTTCTTTTTCCAACTTTTTTCAATCAACATCTTCTAATTTCTTATCTCCAGCCATTACATCAAGGGTTATACTAATATGGTCAACCGTATATGGGTTTCACGGTCATGGTCCTTGCAGTAAAAACTTAATTCGGAGGAGGTCAGTTTGTTTGGCCCAAAAAACTTTTTTTTGTTTTTCCCCATTGAGAGTCTACGGGAAGTGGATCTGCCTTGTAAACTGCTATCGGTAAACATACTCATCTTGAAGAATTTATGAACTTTTTAGTTTTCCGGGCCACACTTTGGGGCAATGCTAAAACTCGTTCGCGATGTTTGCGAAGTGACATGGAAGTTCAATTTGCCATGTAGGTGCTAGTGTTTGTTACTTATATATTTTTGTATCGTTCCCCATTTCCAAATAAATTGACTCGGGCTATTTTGGCTTCCTAAGCTGCCTGACACTTCTTCTTCAGCCTCCTCTTTCTCGTGTATGACAACTCTTCCTGACACATTTTGCTGCTTGTTCAACAAGCCAAGTCTCTCGACTCTTTCCGATTTATTCCACATTCTCAGTTCTACCTCCCCCCACCGAAGGACACGTCTCATCTTTCTATGCTTTTAATTTTGTTCAATCCACCTTCTCTGTCTCCAACTTTTCTTCTTATTCCCTGTACCTTGCAAACTATATTCTTGGTATTCTTTCTGTTTCCATTTCTTTCATGTGTCCAAACCATCTCAGACGCTCTCCGTCCAATACGCCATCTCAAACTTTAAACACCCAATTTCCCTTCTACCTTTCAGTTTACCCACGTACCCCTTAATCAAATTACTGCTAAGAATGCCATTATTATTACTTATAAATAAATAATAAATTCGTATTAGAGTCTACCTACTTCAGTTCATATATAGGCCAACTGACTTTTTGTGGGCGGATATTGAACCAATTCATAACATTCATACTTATTATTGATCATCTGAAAACAACTACTATTTGGCATTTTTTTTAAATTCGACCATTTCAATTAGGGTTAAAGTTGTTATATAATCATTTTTATAATTATTAGTAAAATTATGTATTATTATCGTATATAATATTCATTGTATAGCAATTTAATAAAAATATGCCTACGCAAAGCTATACAAGTTCAAGGACATGACCTGTAATCTACGCTATAGTTGTTTTTGTGTCATGGCTAAGGTTTATAGAGACTCAAACTAATCAATAGTAGTGTGTACAGTCCGGGGTAAGTGCGTTAACGTATGGTACCCACGTGGTCGTGGTGGGGGGGGTGGTGGGGGTGGCAAGTGCAGAAGAGTTTAAATCTGAGCGCAGGCGGGCTGTGTTGTCTCGTCTGTATGTGCGAGCGATATCATATTACAGTGATTTAATAATTATTACCGAGTAAAGAAATTAATCAAGACATAGTCGACGTGGGGAAAACGGAGTGCACTACTATCTTAGACCAAATCATTTCCGAAGTTTTCCTCAAAAGTTCTTCTAATCGTCTACATTTGTAAACACGGTCATCGACTTAGGTCACCGGTAATAATGACTGAAGCTTTTCCTCAGTACTGCTTTAAATTTAAATCTTATAAGTATAGCTTGCCCCCATTATACCATCATACCCTATATCAATTTACTGGATGTAGGCTATGTAATCCGTTTTTCTTCACAGTCGGGCAGGGAAAAAAATGTATCACATTTTATCAAGTTGTTTTGGTCGTCTCCATGAACAGAGTTGCTGTTATTATTGAGTGACTCGGGTAATTTGCATGCAGTAGGAGCGTTATGTCACTTGGGTGAAGACTGTCTTCTCGCGGGCGACGTGTAGTCGGGTCCGTGGAGGGAACGGTAGCGAGAGTTTCCCCTGAATTGGGTGATCAGTGGCAGGTGTCATAGAGAGCAACGCGGGAAGATAGTGTAATGCGGCTGGCAACGTGGTACAGCTAGTTAATCTGGTTGCACCGAAGTGTGGAGGTAAGTGTACTTGGTGTAGCTAAGTGCAACGGTGGTACGGTTTAGTGCTCCGTGGTAAGTCTAGTTCTATCTAGTGTACGTAGTGCAGCTAGTGCTATGTGGTGCACTCTAGAACTACGTGGTGCAGTCTGTTGTTAAGTGGTGCAGTTCAGTGTAAGTGGTGTAGCTTGTGCAACGTGGTGCACTTAAGTGCTCCGTGGTTTAGTGTACAAGAATATTGTACGGAATCATCTATTATGTCTAGTGTAACTTGGTGCAGTCTAGGCAACGCCAGTTGCAGTCTGTGTAACGTAGTGCAGTCTGTTGTTAAGTGGTGCAGTCAATGCAACGTGGTGTCAGTTGTGCAACGTGGTTTAGTGTACAGTGTAGGACGTGGACCATCTATACTGGTGTAGTGTAGGTAGTGTAGCGTGGTGCATGCAGTCTAGTGAAACGCAGTGCAGTCTAGTGTAACGAGAGCGCGTGTTTCCGACTGAGAGGAACACAGGTGTGTATCGGGCGCGACACAGTTGAGTAGCTGATGCGATCGAATGAACAATAACACCGGCACGTGCAATGGATCAGGTTACTGAACATCAGCTGTGATGAGAGTTAGTCTCGTCCGCAGTCTGAAGGGAAACCGGAATGACCTCAGAGTAGCAAGTTCTTTCGACTTCCATTTCTCTCGTCTGGGCTCGGGATAGAAAGGCCGAGAAAAAGAGGAAAAAGACCATATCGCATAACATCAGCTTGTATGTAAGGGAGATTTTACTCTCTGAAACTAGAGGAGAGCTCTGGCAACCGTGAATCGGGGGGACACACTTCCCAACCCCTCCCCTTGACGGACATACCCGACGACGATACGAAAGACACCACGAACCGATGACAAATACCGATGGCGACGTGACCGTGAGAACTCGGGGGGATTCTCACTCCCGTTTTTTATCCCTGTCGTTATTATGAGCCTAACGGGACGCGCCCTCAAACCTTAGAAAAAAAAATAATGTTTAAACTGATGTAGGTTATGTAATACGTATCTGTGAGTAGTGTAAACATGTAATCACCATTAGTTAATTGTAAGCGTATTTTTGAAGGCAGTCTGCGAGAAAATATTAGTTATTTATTTTATGCGGAAAACGAAGCTGCCATATAATCATCACTTTTTCTCTCCGTCCATACTTTTTCTGATGCTTATGCCTCACGGTAAGTAAAAAAGCAAAACACGACTTTAATTCTGAGTGACATTACTTTTTTGGCATTAGCCCTTGAACATGAATGTTAATATTTTGGTTACCCTGGGGTCAGTGACTCGAGCCGAAAAAAATGACCAGCCATCTCCCACCATTACTGAACGCAAGAACATTCAAATGTTAAGTGTACCCCGGCCCTCCACTAAAAAAATATCACGCGACGGTTAAATAATATATTCTTCTCGACGATCTGTGGTAATTAGCTTCACTTCTTTGGACAACAATTTAAATATTACGATCAGTACGACCGTTGTGTGAACAATATGTGACGACTTTTAAGTATGGGATTAACTAATTTTTGGAAAGCAGGAACTTCGTACAAATTATTTTGTGATGTTTGTGCGCTTTTTTAGAGTGGACACGAGCCCTTTCAGTCCTTTTATTGTTCTTATGAGTATAGATAATTATAAGCAAATAATTCGAGTGGCATTGATTTCTAAGATTTTGAGTATGTTTCATATTTTTGATACTAATTTTTAAATGAATTTTGGGAATTTTAGGATTTTGAATTAAAGCTTACTTACATTTTAAGAAAAAACTAAAATTCTGGGTGCATACCTAAACTAGATTTTTGTTGCATAGTAGAATTTTTAGTTTTTAAGCTGTTTTTTGCAGATGTCTATTTTAAAAATCTTCTCTAAAAAGGTACCATTCGTCCCTTACCAATGGCATGCGGGGGAAGTTATTTTAATAAAAAAGTGGGTTTAAATTGAAGAAAAAATTAATAACCCGCATACTAAACTGAAAACTATTACTTTTTTGAAGAGTCTGGGTAAGAGTGGGTAAGAGTCTGGCGTAAGATTCTGGAGAGGGTTAATTGTTTTGGAGTTATAATTTGACTCTATGTACGTGATAGTAATGTGAAAGGCAATGTCCCGTTCGAACGTGACAAAGCTGGTTCATGGCATTCTAATCTGACGTCATTAAGTCTGTGTTGCTGTCGTGCTTGAGTCGGTTACCATATTGTAAAGTGATAAGCCTACGTGTTTAAGATTAAGATATGTTTAGGGAGTTATTATAGTCGAGGCTTCTAGTTTCTCTTGTTAATCGACAAAACTCAGTTCACCATTAAAAGGAATTTTACAAGTTTGAGTTCATTTAATCTTTCGTTCGAAAAAACGCTAAGCGAAAGGGCGATTGAGCGCTTGTATTGATATCAGTCTTATCAAAGAACCATCAATCCTTTCCTTCCTCTGACATACTGGTTATAATAATTTTGTGGGAAGCCGGCCCGGGCGCAATTCATGCCCATCTTTGTGTCTACACTAGGTAATTTGTTGCGGATGTACGATAAAGGAAGTCCGGAAATCGCATTGTTCAACTTGAAGAGCTGCCATTATAAGTACGAGTTAGTACTTTGGTCCGAAGCCTATGGCTCTATACGAGGGGACGGTGGGTTGAGTCCGCATAAATACAGGCATGTTTTTTTATGATTTAACCGCCTCCATCGTCAATCTATCCACCGCTCATCGTTCTTCGAATAGTCTTGGTGACATGAATGATGCAATCATCCTCTGCCGGTCATATGGCTTGGTCATTGTCGCTCGCGATGGTGTTAGGCGCACTACAGGGTTGACTTGGTCGTGCTTTTAAAAATGTAATGTTTGCACTGTAAATCAGTTATATGATGGTGGGTGGCTCTTAATACGTTCGTTTTTAATCTAAGGAGATAGAGGCACTATAGTAGGTAGTTAGTCTGTACCTAATGTCGTCGTTAAATACCAGTACGCGTTGAGTAATACACCAAGCGCGAGTGTATGTAGAAAATAATCCCGTTGATAATGAAACCCTGTGAGAATGGAAGGTTGCTCGGTGTCATTTATACCATGAAGAAACCTTATAGAGAGAGACAGTGACTTGTTGTTGCGCCTTAACGTGTGGATACGGGTAATGCCGTGGAAAGTGTGCTCACGTGTTAGACTGTGTGTTATGGTTCTATCATTGTGTATGAATATAGAGCTATCGAAGCGTAGTGTTGTGCATAGTAGTGAAGAGTTGTCGTGAAAATTGCATTACCTGGTGGCTAAAGCTGTTTGCCCCCCGTGGGAAGTAAACCTGTTATAGGGTGCAATGTACGACCAGCGTATGTTCGGATAGGACAATTGTGAAGGAAGGCTGTTTAAGAGTAATCAAATCCCTGCATTCGCATTAACGAACGAGGGAAACCTAAGTGCCCCCGTGGAAAAACTTCAGTCGGATTGCGGTTACGGACGGGATTAATCCGGGGACCTCCAGTTGTTAGACCATTCTGTGTATAACGCGTTGTGGATCCCTACAAAGGACGTTGTTTAGCATCGTATAAACCAAATGTATCTGAGCTATCCAAAATTATTAGGTTATTTAAACATTTCCCTAGTAGCACAGGAAAACGCGAAACAACAAGTTATGGACGCGTAAATAATCAATAAAAGTTTTAACTTCAAACATAACACTGACGCTTATAGCTTTAACCGTTACAAGGTATACCGTTTATTCAATCCTAATTGTGTACATATATATTAATTACACCATTTATCATGATAATGTAAATTACTAATAATAGTGTGCATATATTTTCTCCGGTATGCCATATTAGAAAATTTAGAAATTTAAAATTAGAAAACTTAAGCTAACATGATCCTATATACATTTGATACGTTCTATAAACGATATAAATGACTATTTTAACTTGTATGAAAATAAAAAGACGTGGCTAGGCTTATCTCTTCTATAATAATTTATTGGATGTGGTGTTGTGATGATGAAGGATATCGCTGTCTTTATTATATCTATGACATACCGCATTGCATTACAGATATATTGCGAAAGCTACCTAGCAAAACCGTAATTTTATTCTCACTGTTGATGTAATGTAAGTTAATTCATAGGAAATCTATATTTTATTATGACTCAAACATTCCACATTGATGTGTACAAGGCTAACTCAGGATGTCGTCGGAATCGTTCCAACTTTTGCAGGCCTATGGCCTCTAGTAATTTCTCTCTTAATAAATATTTCAATTCACATTCTTTAAAGTGTTTTAGAAGTTTATTTATTATGTATACATAACTAGCAACAGCAACATCTACGGTGCCTATGATATACAGTCTTACCAGAGACACGTTATGGCCAAGTCGTGCACATAATTTTGGTATAACGACTACCGCCAATCCTGACTGAAGAGTCACGTCTCACGATAAAAACCGAACATGACCTCTTCCGATTGACGTGCGATGCGATATTTGTTGACTCTCCCTTCAACAAGGATGATACAGAATGTTTTTGGTGACCCATAGGGCTATCAACCGCGGGGTTATTACCAAGGTTTAGTGCAGGGTCAGTTTTGTGTACTCGGCACCTCCACCAAGGATTTCAATAGACACTAAGTGGTGACGTCACAAAACTGTTTGCCCTTAGCAACGAGTAAAATTGACTCCAAATAAACTTGGGCGCCTGCAACAATAATTCACAGACTCAAATTTGAACATAATAAGTAATAACACAAAAATGACAAGTCTTTGTATAATATTGTATTAGTAGTCATTTCATTATCATACTAGAAGTCTCGAAGTTCAAAGATACCTTTGAGAGACTTCGTCAAAAATTCTTTCCATCGGGTTCTTATAGGAACGAGACCGTGTTTGGAGTCAAAACTGGCCGTTGCTAAGTGTTGCCATGGGCGGCCATGATGGATGACGTCACACTTATAGTGTTTATATGCACGATAAGATTATATTTGTGTATTCTTCTTCGACAATCTGTTGCTAAGGTAACTTCGCTTCGCTCCCTGTTTTGGGTATCTCGTACCTGTGTTTGTTCTCATTTCGCTACATAGCGGAGCGAAGTATACAGTTTGAGGGTGGATTCCGACTGCGACATATTTGATGTATAAATACATGTTTTTAATCGTACCCACTCAGGCACAAACTGCCCTTTCTGTTATGTGTGCTGTTTTATGTTGCTTTATTTATGAGGGTTTCTACTCGAGTCGGTCGGTGCCTGCTAGGAATTGTAAGACTTCCCCCCCTCAGTACTCAGCACGTGGCTAAATCCGTCTTTTGCCTCTACCCACAACTATAGGAGGGCGTAGACCCTAGGCTATGCCCAAACCCTAGACTGGCCGACCTGTCCCGTCATGGGACAAGTAAAGTACATTTTAAACTACGATCCCTGGGTTGTAGCTTGTAGGCCACTTGTTATACAAGGTACAGTACATCGCGTATAAGTGGGAGATCTTCCACGGGGATTGTTCAAAATAGGGAGAGAATGACCAAGTGCGGTCTACTATAGGGGTGGGATAATTTAACGTTGAACGGGAATCCCTAGACCTAAACATGATTTCAAAAGAATGCATACGTCTAAAAAAGTTGACGCTTCAAATTAAATTTTGTGCATCGTTTTTTTGTGGGCTTGTTTCTACACCTGTATTTACAACCTATAATAATTATAAGGGAAAAACTATATTCTATATTTTCTTGCGTTGCACGAAATTTTTCACCTGCCGGTACAATTTTTAAAAATTTGTACCTTGTCCATCTCTTTGTCAACGCATGAATAATTCACATTAAATGTTACAGTTGCAATTCTTTAGTTTCTGAGCAAGTCTCAGTGAAACGCGATGGAAGTGAGACTATCATTTATTTATGTTGTTGTTGATGATGGCGTTTTCTTATAGTGTCGACCGTTGCCCTCAGTCTTTCTTTATTTTTTGTTTGTTTTGTTTTCCCTTCGGAAGGAATCGCATTTATCCCGTTCAGATTGATTGGACGATGTCAGGAATTCTATCTTTTCAGCAAACAGTGACGATGTTGTGATATGAATGGAGAAGCTGGATGTGTCGAGTGAATAATATTTCGTATGTTTGAACTGATAGTGATAGGTTATCTTGTGCTAAGAAAAGATTTGCATGACGAGTTTTGGTGTTTGCATGAAGAGTCGATCAAAAACTTGGTTGCTGGCCACAATGATTGAAGATCGAGAGGTTTTCAGTGCATCATTTGTATTGAAAAGGGTAGTGGCCAAAAAATAAATTGCGAAATCACAAGTTCGATCGTGCACCCGTACGGGCTAACCCTTGCCCCGCGTCTAAATAGTATACTAATTACTTATCAGTTTTTTCAAGCAAACATTCTAATCATGCATTAGTTGATCTATTTTATGAACATCACTAAAAATTAGACTCAATTATTTTAATTCTCGGATCTCTCATTACTAAAGTATTTTTTATATCAATTCTGGTTTTATCGAGTCCTGGAGAAGGTGGCGTTATATACGGCTTTGGTATCGTAATCTATTGTACACACCCATTTTGATTTCCCATCTACATATTTCATTCATAAAACTTCAATGCTGAAGGTTATCTCTACATGCTTCAATAGTTTCTTATCTACTGCAGATCCTCGAAGAACGACTCAAAATGTGAACATGTATGTAAACAACTTGTTGACAGTCGAGACTACAGGGGCGGATTGGGAAAGAAAACCGGCCCCGGCAACCTGTTGTGAGCGGCCCAAAATTATGAGCGGAAAACCGCGGGGTCTGGGGCGGAGACCCAGCCGCCGGAGCGAAGGCGAAATTTTTTTTGGACATATTACTAGGAAAACGCTTAAGTCCCGCCGCGTTGTTGGATGAGCGTAATTAGTTCGTTGAGCTGCCATGTGTTACGCGGATTTTCTGTTGTTCTGTGAACAAAATCATTACTTAGTCGAAGATTTTTTTAAATTAAATTAAATTAAATTAAAAATTTACTCATTTTTTTTTAATAAATCGTAATTTTTAAAAAAGAAAAAATCGTAAAATTGCAATTTCCATGAGAAATAATTATTCGATTGCGCTCAAATTTAACACGAGTATATTAATTCATGAAATTAAGGTTCTGTGAAAAAATCATTACAATAGGATAAAGCATGTAGGTGTTATAAGTCAAAGAATTGTTTAAAAAAAGAAAAAAACGTAAAATTTCGATTTTCATGAGAAATAATTTTTCGATTACGCTCAAATTTCACACGAATATCTTGATTCATAAAATTAAGGTTCTGTGAAAAAACCATTACAATCGAATAAAGCATGTAGGTGTTATAAGTCGAAGAATTTTTTTAAAAATCGAAAAAAATCGTAAAATTGCGTTTTTTATAAGAAAAAATTTCCCGATTGCGCTCAAAAACATGGCAGTTCTAAGTTCAGAGATTTCGAAGGCCTCCATAAAATTTCATCGCAATCGGAGTATCGGTTTAGCCGGAATCGTGTTAACAAACACACAAAAATACAAAAAAAAGAAGAAAAAAAAACATTCCGGATTTTTTTCTCCAGTGTAGTGAAATGGAATCTTCGCTTCGCTCGCTACGCTCACTACGCTCATCCAATTAGTTAGTTCTCGATTTCTAGGCTCAAAAAAGACATTTTGAGGGCCTTATCCTGCCCCTCCCTAATTATGCCACTGCCCTCACTGCACTACTTACACTAAATGTATCACTTATTTTATTTCACAATTTTGCCTGTGTTTCCAATATGCGTCGCTTTTTAGCACTTTCCTTCTCAGCGCCACCGATTACTTTTACTGTCCGCTTTTTGTCTTGTGAACGTTTATCCATAATTAGCAATATGGTATAACGTTTTTACACTATGAATATTTACGAGGTAATTTGTATCCTATGGTCAAATTCGGTTCGTTTATGTATTTAACAATTAAAATAGCGTAGTAATAGTATTATCATTGTCAATACATTCTTATAACGTATATATATATATAAAAAAAAAACATCAGTACGCAATGCTGTCGGTTCATAGACACACGCAACGGAAAGGGTCAACACTAAAATATACCCAGTAAACACAACACCACTCAGAGAGGTGTTTATTTTCGTCACTTAGCTCACAAAGACGTCCCCACACATTGTGAGCAAATGTGAGATGAATGTGACTGAATTAAATATTTCATGCAAAAATGCAACACTTTGAGACCTCTCTATTAGCACACAGAGTTAACCCCAATATGAGCAAATGTATTTCTGCTCTCAGAGTATTCTCAGAACTGTCACTTTGCTACTACATTTTATCTACATCAAAAGTCCTCACGTCTGTGATGACTTTAAGAGCTGTTTGTGAGCAGAATTTGTATTTGTTTATTTGATGGAATTCACTCACATTGTGTGAGGTTTGAGTCGGATTTAATAAGTACCTTTGTTATGATATTTATCCCAACACAATTGTTGTTATTTGTGAGCAATTATTTGTCACATTGTTACCTCCCCAACACAACTCGGATACCTTACTTTAAGCTGAATTTAATAAACTCAGAGAAGTACCTGAACTGTCACTTTGATAACACTTTTTTATTTGCGTCAAAAGTTCACACATCTGAGATGACTTTAAAAGCTGTTTGTGAGCAGCATTTTTTTTTTTTTTTTTGTTATTCGCTTACATTGTGTGGGGTTTGAGTAGGATTTGATATGTACCTTTGTGATGATATTTATACTGCATCATCCATATATTGTATATCCAACTTCATATTTACTGTTAACAAATTATTAAGATGTTAATGCAAATGTCTTCATTATCGTTCAGGAAAATAGTTTACTATTTTTTGGTTTTAGGTTCGAACCGTTTTGATGATGCCCTGATTGGAATTGCACTAAATGAATCATAATTCTGAAGTAAAATACTCTAAATTAGTAAGAGATAACTGACACTACTCATAATGGATTTATATTATCCTACGATAATTCCCGCGAGCAGAGAGAGAGAGATAGAGAGCAAAATCTTTACAAAAAAAATATTATTTTGTCGAATATTATAAAACAAGTGCGCAAAGTCAATAAAATTCCGAAATCCTCCTTTTAAATCCTAAAACCAATGTTGCCCAATGTAACTTAATTATATTTTCTCCCCCAAGAACACATTTTTAGGGACAAATTTATTGCAATGTAAACTTAATAAAGTAGGTTTCAATCACGAAAGATTGCCTCTCGTCAATATCGTCTACTCATAAAACGAGTAAAAATCTCACATCAAACATCGCAACAGACAGCTATTATATTATAGAGACACATGCTCGCAGTGTCAAATGCAACTGTTCTATCTCCACTGTTTAGTTGTAGAACGAAATGCATGTGTTCTATCTCCAAAGCGTATGTTGAAGATGGCAACGGAATAACAATGCAACAATGTTCTATCTCGAAACGAAATAATATATCATCGTATATTTTGTTCCCGCCGCGGCCGTTTTGAACATGGCGACGTCCACGATTTTGAGTGAAATGTAATGACGACTTGATCTTATAGAACAGACGATTAAAGTTAGGTATAACACAAACTTTAAAACGTCTACGTTTTATTATTTGTTTTTGTTAAAGCTCTAAATGTTTACATGAACAGAAGCTTGTATTCGACATGTAGAGTTAGCGGCCGTATGCCTTCCCCTAGGCTTAGAACCTATGTACGTTGTCTGAAGTCTGAAGAATTAATTGTGGCGCATTTAATTAACATGCCACCTGAAACTTCAGGTCCTTCTAGCTCGAAACAATAGCGTGTGAGAAAGAACACTGGCATTCTGACACTGCAGAGTTTTGCTCATACATCAAAGGTATTAATGTGTATTGTAATGGTGTCATTAATATGTATTAGTATTAGTATATATATTTTGGTAGGTGTTTTTATTTCTGACTGTGGTTAATGTTCGTGTGTTTGTGTTTTTAGCTTTATCCTCCCGAGTCTTGGTTTTTATTAAGAATTAAGTATTAATTGCTGCTTCCATATATATATACATTGAGTAACTAAAAATAAAATATTTCATAATTATTATCAAGTACTGAACAATACTATTAAAATACAATAATAATACACGTATTAATGAAGTAGACCACAGAGCAAGTGCACAATGCCTACGATAGTTGGATGGATTTGCTGTTGTATCCTATATAGGTGGTTATTCTCGAACAACTTCAGCGTCTTCTGTGGCGCTACGGTCTAGGTGTTGGCTTTCAGATGCAGGGTTCCAGTCGGATCGAGTTCGAATCACCATGAAAAACTTGAAACTTTATAATTGTGTCAATTTAAAATATGTTGTATATCCAGTTACAGGTTTATCGATCGATGTAGGAATAGGATTTAAATAGTAAGATTTAGTAATTATTATTTTATTTTAATGATTATTCGAATCTAATTTTTAGTGTTTCGTTTGCTTATTTTGCTCCTAGAGCGCGTTACAAGACGCGTGGATGTGTGCACTCTAAGAAGCATTCTGGTACAACTCGTGATAGCTCTTTGTGAGCACTCTAGTCAATCACCTGATACAACTCGGGAAACACTTTCTGAGCACTCTGAGTCATTTACCTGATACAATTCTGGTAGCACTCTGTGAGCACTCTTGAGAGCTCTTTGGTAATCGATTGGTGACCCATTTGACACTTATCAGTTTCATTTTTAAACTACTCGACGATACTTTCGAGGACAAGTTAAGAGTTGTCACATTTAGCTCACGGAAAGCACTCGGTGTTTACTGGGTACTCACAAAACAATCACTCACAAAGCACTTGCACACGTACAAACAAGACAGACACAGTGCAACTTCCCGGCTCAAATTCTAAACTTGATAACAGTACTGGGTGTTTCCACCCTTGCCCATTGTGCTGACCAGAATTCTGTTCAATATAGGTATTCCATTAGTTCTAGCCTCCTGATTGGCGAAATTTTTAAGTGTTTGTCAAGTTTGGTACACACTTAATTTACCACTGATATCTTTAAACTACTATATTCAACATTTAGGTCAATCTTTCAAAATTACCGATACGACGCCGCCTTTATACTCAGACTAAGCATTTCGGCCGACCGGCCCTACCAACAGACCGGCCCACCGGGCATTCGCCCGGTTGCCCGGCGGCCCAATCCGCCCCTGGTCGACTGTCCCGTGTGCGAGTCAGATTGTACAGTGCTGGCCGAGTCGAATGGGGTTTTCGCCCCGCTTCGCTCGCTCTCGAGACATGGCACCGTGTTTTTCAAGACGCCACCTGTGATTTGTCTTCGACGAAGTCCGACAAGGTGTAAAGTTGTGCAATTTAATTTTTAAACGTTCTATACGAGTGAAAGCATGTTTTTGAACGAAGAAGTCATTTTACAATCAAGAAGGCCGTTACGTGTTTTGCACCGCCATCTAGACTCTTGATTGATAGGCCGTGATGGAGCCATGAATAGCGCCTTGTAAATCCATGATGAAGCGACTGAGTCGACTCCTGTCGCACGAACATCGCCCGGAAACACCCGATTCAGCATTCGACGCGTGCAGCTATTTCACAGACGACGTCCACCAAGGTGACTATCTCGGTCCAGTACTAGTTTGCAAATATGTCTATATATATATTATTAATTTTGGATTAAGGCGCCTATATCCTGGATATGGAGAGGAAAGTTCCATGCTGGTCAGAACCAGCCACGGGTAGGGGGAGAAATGGGGACTGGGGACGTTTCCTACGTTGTGGTCGTCATGGTCTTCGTCTCCGTACGAGTTGTCATTGTCGTCGTTGTCGGGGAGGTCGTCGATGGGAGGGAGGCGGTTCCCCGATGACGACTGCCATGAGCTTGCCTCTAATTTCGGAGAAATATAATACTTCCCTACTTACCAGCTGATGTGACATTTCCTCGCCTTTTACGGTTAGCAGAGCCATGCTCTGGGCCAAATTTCCCCTGGGTCCATTTCGATGGTATGTTTCTCGATGTTTTAACACTAGGAAAACGCTTAAGTCCCGCCGCGTTGTTGGATGAGCGTAATTGGTGCATTGAGCTGCCATGTGTTATGCGTTTTTCTGTTGTTCTGTGGAAAAATCATTATTAAATTGAATTTTTTTAAAATTAAATTAAATTAAATAAAAAATTAACTTTAATTTTTTTAATTTTTTTTAATTAATCGTAATTGTTTTAAAAAAATCGTAAAATTGAAATTTGTATAAGAAATAATTTCTCGATTGCGCTCAAATTTAACAATAATATATTAATTCATAAAATAAAGGTTCTGCGAAAAAATTATTTCATCGGATAAAGCATGTAGGTGTTATAAGTCAAAGAATTGTTTAAAAAAAAAAAAAACGTAAATTTCGATTTTTATGATAATATTTTTCAACGCTTTACAAATTTAAAA